>OY294016.1:25536808-25878905 GCA_958510785.1 Exephanes ischioxanthus | reverse complement strand
CACCTCTGGGCTCTCCTCGCGATTCCGAGCCGGTCTGTCTCACTCGAGGGATCGAGGGAGACGCGTTCGAGGGAAGGGTATTTTCAACCCTTTCGCCATTGCGTATCCCCTTTGCGAGCATCGCCGAAGTATGTGTGATCTGTGGACCAGCTGTACATCTAGGGGAGATCGGGGCAAAATGGCACAGCGGGGCAAAACGGGAAAGTGAGGGCAAAACTCAATCATCCAATAATTTTTGGATGCCCCATTTTGCCCCAACGATAAATGCGGATTTTCAAACTCGTTTCGACCCACCTACTATCATCGCCACCATCCCAATGTTACTGAAGAATCGCCGTTTGTCTCGTTATCCCGTTTTGCCCCGGTATGCCATTTTGCCCCGTTCTCCCCTAGATCGCACGGGAGGATCGTTCTTCGGCTCCGCCTTGAAGCTCGCGTACCGCTAATACATTTTCCGTCTCATTCGCGGTGCCTCGGTATAATCACACCCGAACGATGAACCAAATAAAGGTGCGAGGGACGATACGAAAGCGGGAAGGCGACAGGTCGAAAATTACTTCACGGTTCGTTGAGGCCTCTCGCCATCCTTCGGCAGGTTTCATCCACGAAGAAATTTTAATGGACGCCGGGAGTTGCGCTCGTCTTTCCTTGCCCGCGGTTCCGCGACGGTCTCCGGCGAAATTGAACGGGAGGAACGACGGACTCGCGTCCGGCTAATCCATTTTTAATCGCAGCCCTCTGGGCTCCCGTTCCCGACACTCTTCCCGGAGACTGCGAAAAAGCAATTCCATCAGGTTTTACGAGGAGCGAAATAACGTCGGCGATACGCCAGTGTGCGGCTTTGTTGGATCGGGCACGGAGGGCTCAATTCGCGCCCGTTAATATCGTAGCTGATCGACTTTATTGCCCGGCGAGCTAATTCATCGTAGTTCTTCTTCTTTTTTTTTTCTCCACGCGCCTCTCCGATGGCTCGGACCTCGGATCCTCGAGTGATCTACGGTCCAGTGGAGACACATTATGGAGGACGCGCGCGCGGAATGCCTCGCGTGGACGCTGGGGGCGGTAACGGTGGCCAGAAGAATCCCGAAGAATCGAAAGCTCAGAGCTCGAGGAAAAAAGCTTTCGCTGCCCGGCTGCTGGTGGGCGCTGGGGTGTTATTTAGCGACAATGTGTCGCGCATAGAAACGGCCCTAAAACAGCCAATAAACGCCGTTACGCGGCTATCCTTCCCCCCCGTGGGGAGAGAACGGTGTTTTCCCGACTCGTGCCACGGGGTGTGCCATAGGGGGTAGTTCGGGCTCGTCGGTATGGTTCCGCGGGAGAAAGTCGGCTGCGGAGAAAGTGCTGGGATGGAGGGCGGTGCAGGGGCCTCGACCAATTTCGTCAGATTTCGGGAATTGTTGTTACGTCCGAAACGACGTCTGGAATCGTGGCCGGAATCGACAAACGGACGCGGTTCCGTCGAGAGGCTCGCAGTGCGCTTTCTCCTAGCTGATAGCTGGCAGGGTTTGCTTTGCGTTTCCGTTTGCGCCGGTGCAACCGAGAGTCGGGAGTCGTCTGGGCCACAGGATCGAAGAGGAGAGAACCCTGCGGATCGCCTCCGAAAACTACCCTTCGAACGGGACGACCCCGCGCGCACACACTCTCCTATTAACCTCCTACGTGCCTCGGCGGTTAAATGTGCCCCTTTATGCCGAGATAATGAAAATTACAAATAGCCATAGAGGAGGCCAGATCCGCGAACGCTTAGGGAGGATAGTTGGATGGGTTTTGGCCGCCCTGATAAACCGGGACGCATGTACGTTCCGCGTAGCGATCGGGACGCTCCGTCGGGATTCTTTATTAAACTGTATCTTGATCCTGAGGAAATGGGAACGATCGCGGAAAATTGAGAACAATTCTGGGATACCCGGCGGAGTCGGATGATTCATAGATGGTTTCTTGTTCTCGCTTACTTTCGTCTCTTCTCGGTTCTGGCTACAACAATATGTTTTCCCTCTCCCATCCTCACCCCCCGCAGCGCTTATGTGACCTCGGTCACACACTCGACCGCGCACACATGCGCGGAGCAGTCTGTAGACGAGGAGTTGTTTTCAGCCAGTCGGAGAACGGGGAAGGGGGCTCTCGCTTCTGTTGCCATATTATGCCGTAGAACCCGACGACAACACGCGCTTACTGTTCGCCGCAGTCGCGAAATTAGTTTTCCAGATAATCATCACAGCGGCATTGTTGTTGCCTTATAGTTTCCAGCGGTAAGAGAATGGCGGAGGAGGGGGGGGGGGGGCTCGTGCGTATATGAGCTGTGTGCGGTCTGTGTGCTGTATGAGAGCTGGCAGCCTAGAATCTACCAGGACGTTGTTCGAGAATGCACTCGTGTCACGAAGAATATGTGTATATCTCGCGGTTACCTACAACTGGAAGTTGGGCGGAGAGGGGCGGGGAGGGGGTGGAGATGGAGATGGGAAGTTAAAGTTATACAAATGCGTGTGTATTAATCCCGCGTTACGGCTCGCCTTTCACACTGTACTCGGTGTTGCTCCGATAAGGAAGATGTAATTTCCACGGAGACGGGGTAAAAAAAAAATGCCAACAAAAAAGTTACCTCATTTTCCATATCTTTCTTGTCTGATAATCGAATTTAATTCGTATCTGTCCATAGTGCATTAGGGACGGAGGGGAAAGGGGGGTGGATAGAAAAATCGGTAAAAAAAAATGTGAGGCCTGCGTAAGGGCAAGGATTATTTTCCGCCTGCCGTAGAGAGGGTAAAATTTGGTTTCGCTGATGATAATAATTTTTCGAGAACCGCATTGATAACTGGGCAAGAGCGAATCTCCCTCATCTCGCGCCTTAGCGCCCCCTTTTTCGGTTTGTTCCGGTTTACTTAACATCGGCAGGATTAAATAAAGCAGATAAAGATGCGGAGATCGAAGCTTGGCAAAAGTGAGCAAAAAGTTATAAAAATGCGTGTGTATTAATCCCACATAACGGCACGCCTTTGACACCGTACGCGGTGTCGCTCCGATGAGGAAGATCCGATTTCCATAGACACAGTCTAAAAAAATGCCATCAACAAAGTTACCTTATTTTCCATATCTTTCTCGCCCGATAATCGACTTTAATTCATATCTGCCCATCGTGCATTAGGGCCGAAGGGGAAAGGGGCGATAGAAAAATCGGTAGAAAAAAAAAAAAAAAAAAAAAAAATGTCAGGCCTGCGTATGCGCAAGTATTATTTTCCGCGCGACACGCGGCCTTCCCGCTGTGTTCCGTGAGCCGTCGTCCCCTGTCAAGCCCTGGCCCTTCTCCGCGACTCGGTGCAGCGCAACGCCGGTGATTAATGTTGCCGAACAAATTGTCTAGAAAAACATGTCGCACACTGTGCGGAATATACGCGCCGTGGTGCGCGGCACGGGTCTAAGTTTATCTGCGAACGCACCCTTTATCTGGGCTCGCGGGGTCGCGCACCCTTATTTTCCAGCCCCCGAGAGCGGCTGAACGGCGCGGCCGGGCTATACACGAGAGAGCGCGGGGAGGCTGAGCTCTCCGATCTCTGGCGCCGCGGCAAACCCCTGGAGCCTCGAGGCGAAAGCACACAGGGACGAGCATTCGCTCGTTCGAGCTTTCCAGTACACACCAGTGAGTTACACATTGGGTACCGGCTGAAACCGGCGACCTCCGCGATACGTCGGGGCTCCCTCGGCTCCTCGTGCGTATACACACCCGCATACATACATTACGCAGATGATATCCGAGTAATCCGATTTACTTCGACTTCGCTATCAACGTTCGGGGCTCACACAGTCGGGCAATTATACACAGTGGCGGCCCCCTCCGCCACCGACGCCAGGATCGTTTCGTACCCGGAGAACAGGGAATCTCCCGCTCGTCCGACAAACATCGACGGCAGGAGCGGGAGCGGGAGCGCGCTAACGTCCGATTAGAATCCTTGATTAGGCAAAGTCCCCATTAATCGGTTATATCGTTCATCGCAGCACGCCACCAACTTCGCTCGGTCATAACGCACGTTTAAACCGCGGACGAAAAGTTGGCGAAATAATTGACTCGATGCTCCTGCGATTCAGGCCCGCACGGTAAAATTGGTACCGATTTTTCTTGTCGACAAACGTCCACAATAATTTTTTTGTTAGTATGACAAAAAACAAAAGTTCATTTTGCAAGAATGTTTGTTCATTTTAGAAACCTTTTTGTTCATTTTACTAATTTTTTTTTTTTGTACTATTAAAAGAACTAGTTCGTAGACGTTTTGAGACGAAAATGTTTGTTATATGTACAAACCTTTTTACGGTGTGAGTAGAATTTAAAAGATTGACATTTCCTTATATTTACAATGAAAAAAAAGTTACGGAAATAATTGACTCGATAGTCCTAGGATTAAGGCCTGCGCGTTAAAATTAATTCCAATCTTTCTTGTCCACAACCGTGCACATTTTTTATCCTTTTAATTTAAAAAAAAACCTTGTTCACTTTACAAATTTTTTTTTTTTTATATCAACAAGTTTGCATACGTTTTGGGACGGAAGTGTGTGAAAACTACAAACTTTCTTAACCGTGTGAATAAAATACAAAAGGTTAACATTGTCCGTACGATTTACGTCGTCGCCGGTCATTTTTTTAGAATGAAAAAAAAAAAAAAATTAAAAACAATCTTGACCGTCACTTCTGTGTGTAGAGTGCCATAATACTGGCACCCTATTCACGGATCCTACGGCTATATCTCTCAGGAGTGCAGTCGCACATATACAGGCTCTGTCCACTGGCGCGGCTGCTGCGTGCCGTTTCACCGGCGGAATCCCCTGCCTGGCGCCCCCGTGTACCGTCCACGCATGTCGCATAAAGACCGGATTTTATTACAAGCCGGATTCAAATTCCGTACACTCGGAGCCGTGTGCGAGGTGAGCACTCCGCAGAGGTGAACGCGACGAGGCCCCCATGGAGCGACGGACTCGCCGGAGAAACGAATCCGAGAGAACGACGAAGGAGACGGGAGTCCGGCGAATCTCGGAAGGCAAGAGGGACCATCAGAAATATGCGTTTTCCCTCCTTCTCCTCCCCGGCGTTATAAAGAATCGGTCCCTCTCTCGTTCCACGGATGCCCAGCGGTAAGGAGTCAAACCCGCGTTAACCCATAAACCATATACACACGGGGCAACATTACTATGCTCGTATTCTATTTCGCGCAAATAAAAATTCCGATTTTATTTTGTTTTTATCGCCTGACCTCTAAATCTCCAGGATGCTCTCCTCCACCTCGCTCCCTCCGAGAGAGGGCAGAGAGATCTTCGTAGGAGGCGTAGGAAGAGTGAGTCTCAACGATGTAAAAGTGCCAGCGGGAGTCGTCCCCGACAGCGCGAAAAAGGGGGACGACGATCGTTCCGTACCGCTCTTATACGCGGTGCGTATACTTACACGTAGTTTTCGCGCAGGAGCCAGAAGTGTACACCAACGCAGACGGTGCGGTACAACGCGCTCCGGGTGAGAGGGAGATGCGGAGAAAAAGATTTCGAGGAGCAGAGCCGAGAGGCGGATGGAGTGAGCGAATCGCGAGACATGGTAAACGGGGACGCTTTAGGGCCATAGAGAGCCGACCGAGCGGTCAATCTAAACGACCCTTATCCTTTCCTCTCGCGCTCCCCGCTCGCCACGCGCGTTTACTTTCCCTTGTATTCCCGCGAATCTAAACAGCCCCATTTTCCCCCGACCGACTTTGACTCCTTGCATCGGGCCTTTCCGCCAGCGAGAATCTCGATATCATATCCCAATCTCGTTCTCCGGATTGCACCTCGCGGGCACGGAGGAGACAGCGGACGGCCGAGGAAACGATTCCAGAATTACGTGGCAACCGAACGACCGTTCGGGGCCGTGAAAACGGGGTGGTAACTGCTCGAGCAACCCTTGACGAGGCCCTGTGGAAAGCTGAGAAACAACTGTGCGCGGTATTATTTTCCAGGAGAGCGGGAGATGTGTTAGGGGTCGTCGCAGGACGATCCGTCACCGGGCGTTAATACCGGGAGGCTCCTTCGTGGGCCCCCGAATCGCTTCGTCGTCCCGAGACGACGAAGGGGGTGAAATGGGCCAACTGGCGAACGCGCCGGGACGGGGGCGCGGAGAATCGGACAGGAAAGTGAGAAACCCGGGCAGTTTATAACGGCGTCAGCAGTTGTTACACAGATAGATATATATATGGGCGTCGTTATATGTATTATATATAGAAGGGAGCCGGGTCGCGGAAGTCAGAGGTCGGGAGTTTAAGAGACCGTTACAAGCTGACGCCTCACTCCGGCTGGCTATATAATAGTGCAGTATAGTAGGAGAGTTCGCCCGGTGGTGGCGCGGAGAGGGAAGACAAGCGAGGATGAAGGGTCGTCCCGAAACTCGTAGGGCTCGTAGGGTTTGAGAGCCCACAGGCCGTGCGCGTTCGTGTGCCATAGAGCAGGTACATTCTCGCCGGGTGTGTCACGACCCTCGAACCACGCCGGTTCGACGATGAGTCTGACCCTGTCGGTAGGCGATGACCGCGCGAACGCTAGGAGGCGATGGCCGCGACGAAGCCGCCGATGCTGCTCACTGCTGGCGGGGTCGCCGGCGATGTTGCAATCCGACTGGCCGCCCAGGACTCTCGGATTGCGCGACAGCTGCTGAGCCAATAACTTGCCACTCTGGCAACCTCTCGGGGTTGGATCTCGCATCCGCGAGATATCCGTTGAACGAGGGTGTGCGCTAACCCGGGAGCGCAGGGTGTCGACGCTGCCCCGGAGAACCACGGACCGAGGGACGGCGCGAGAAGGAAATGTTCTAGGGGATTAAGGCGGGTGCTGGAACTTTGGAAATTAGTCAATCTGCAATGGTTATTGGACACAGTGGAAAGGACCGGGATTCTGTAGCGTATATCGAGATCTGCGAAACCGGACAGAACATTTTTAATCATATTTGGAGAGCTTATTGGGAACAAGGTACTGATATCTCAGTATCGGCTGAACCGCACCGAGAAAAAAAATTTATTTGACAGCCACCGTTTATTTATTTTTTTATTTATTTTTTTATTTATTTGGTTTAAGTAAAATATTTATTTGATTTAAATAAATATTTATTTAAATTAAATAAATAGTTACTTAAATTAAATAAATATTTATGTAAATCAAATAAATATTTAACTTAAACTAAATAAACGGTGGAAGTCAAATAAATTTTTTTTCTAGGTGCGATTGATTCGCAATTAGGTGCAGTCTTTAAAATCCCAAACTGATGCTCTGTTTGTAAGTATCGTTAATTTTCTTGTATGACGTCTGTCATTCATGTTACTCATCATCTCTGCCACATCCTCTAGCTTCACTTACTCCGGACCAAACTGTCGTACTACGCATATTCTGTACCGCGGCTTTGGACTAAGAAAAATCTACATTTCATTGTAAAATTCTGAACTGCCGTAGCGCACTGGGCATTTATCCCAGGAATAATGAAATTTCTATCTGTCTAATTCAAACGATTTTACTTCCGGCATATTGGCGTATAAAACACGGTAACGTGACTCTTTAAAAAAAAAAAAAATAATGTCTTCGAGTACTCAGCGTCGAGACCCCGCATTTCTTGATGACTAGTTCTGACGGCAAGGTGCGGTTTCGCCGATGATAATAATTTTCCGAGGATCGCATTGATAACTGGCCATCGGCGAATCTCCCGCATCTCCCGCCTTTGCGACTCCTCCTCCTGTTTATTCACGCGTCACTCCAGCAAAGTGTTAACTGTGAGGTTCTGTGTTCGGAATTCTCCTCAGGGCTCGCGTAACTTTGGCAGGATTAAATAAAGTAGAGAAAGGTGTGGAGATCGAAGCTTGGCAAAAGTGAACAAGAAGACCGGGTGAAAGAGAGAGGGGGGGGGGGGGGGCAAAGGCAATTATCGTAACGTAGCTGAACGACAGGTCGGAAAGAAAGGAAGCGAGGAAAACGAAACGATGAGAATCGAGCGAACGCTGGTATTATAGGTATATCAGGTTGCCATTGGCTCTTTCTCTCTGCCAGCGTGGATATATATTTTCCTGGTCCTTTTATTGGGCAAATCGTTGAAGCGCCCATCAACATCAGCTCGTGAGGGAGTTAGTGAGCGCTGGTCGGCCGAGTCTCTTCCGCCACAGACACACTTGCGCTTGCAAGCTCGTGCGGACGCACAAATACATCGACGATGCACTCGTTCGTTCGCTGAAATTTTTCTCTCTTTTACTCTTATTCCCTGGGCTCGCGTTTTCGGGGGGGGGGGGGGGGGGAGATGGGGGGGGGGGGCGGCAACGACCAGGCGGCGCGCTATCGCCCCTCGGAAAATTTAGTGGCGACCCACGGCAAAACAATTATATAAATTCCGGAGCGAATTTTCGGAAAAAGCGCGTTTTCGGTGCCGTAGATTAAACGCAGTGTGCCGTGTGTGAAACGCCGGTGCACACTGGAACGCGAGGGCGGCGTCGGCGGCGTCATTGGTCGTGTGCGAGTTTCAGGCATTCGCTCGGATGCTGGAAAACGTCCGCGGGATGACCGGCGACGATGCCGGCGAAACGAACGGCGTCGGCTATCAGTGACACGTCCCGTGTTAAATCGCTTTGTTGACACACATAACATGTCCACGTGAAAAAGCCCGCTGGTGCAACGACGCGACGATATCCGATCTGTGCTCGATCGCATACCCGTCAGTGCGACACACACACACACACACGCTCGATCCATCGGCTTTCCAGACTCGCTTTTTTGCTCGTGGAAAACGCACTGGTGGAAGTATTTTTTTTTTTGTTTTTAAAATTATAAATCACATTTTACTCCGTTAGAGGGAAATACGCAGCGACCGAAAAACACTTCTCGTTTCAGAATCTCGGTTTTTGGGAAAGCGTTACTTTTTCCAGAAGTGACGTCACGAGGGAAAACGTCACTTCCAGTTTTAAAACCTTGATATTTACCGGAAATTACGTCATAAGGAAAAATGTCGTTATCGGTTTGAAAAGTTTGATTTTTGACCGTAAGTACCGTCATAAGAAAAAAATGTCACTTCCAATTTGAAAATCTGTTTTCAACCGGAATTGACGTCATAAGGAAAAAATGTCATTATCAGTTTGAAAAGTTTGATTTTTGACCAAAATTACCGTCATAAGAAAAAAATGTCACTTCCAATTTTAAAATCTCAATTTTCAACCGGAAGTGACGTCATAATGGAAGTATGACGAAATCTCATTTTTCAACCGGAAGTGACGTCATGCTTGAAGTATGACGAAGTCAAATTTTTTCGACCAGAAGCGACGTCCGGTATGACGTCACATCCGGTTGAAAATTGAGATTGTGAAACCGGAAGTGACGTTTTCCCACTGGATAATGCGCACTATCATTAATCGATGATCGAACCGCGTCGCTGGACATTACGCGTGCTTTCGTACATTTTTGGAAAAAAAAAAAAAAATCGAGATTTTAATGAAAACATGTGTTTTTTTTTTACGCATACTCGTCGTTCCGCAGCGTCAAACACACCGCATCTACGTGAAAGCTGCAACACGTCAGCCCCGAAGCGAAGCTTTCGAAGCCGGAAGCCGCAACCCTTCGCATTAGCGGGGCACGTTGCAGAAACGGCGCATCGCTCCGCGCGGTACACATCCGCGTACAGCGAAATTGATTACCGATAGTAACACAAGCTGCAGCGAGAGTCTGCTGCAGCTTCGTTCGCCGTGTATTGTTTCGCGGTGCACGCGTTCGAGAGTTCTCGCGAGAGCACTAGCCTGCGGTAATGATGTTTTGATGCGGGCGAGCGAGAGAGAGCCGGAGCGACTACGTTGCCTGAGAGCCCGAGAGCTCGCGGTATCGACTGCAGTTAACTAATGGAAGCTCTCCGATAATTGCGAATACTCGGCGAGCGCGGCTCGGCATCGCTCGCGCACTGAGAGAGAGTAAATGTTCCGAGGGCCCGGGCGACAGTAATCATCGTTACCGTTTCGTTCGACCACTCCGGGTCGAGGCACCTCCGGAGCGGCTCGTCGGAAAGTTATATGGCCGGAAAGCAAAAGGGTGAATTTCGAGAGGGTTTTCGCTGCGGGAGGGAAAGGGAACTCATCGGTTTCACACGTTCGGTGGAATGCGAGGTGAAACGGAGGCTCGCGCATTCGACCGAAAATCGTCATCGACGTGTCAGGCAGAGTCAATGTAACAGAGCTGAAAAATGATGGATGTAATTCCGAGATAAAAAATATATGCCGTAAATAAAATAAAAATTTGGGGAGGAATTAATTCCTCTCTGTAATACAATGTCATGAGGCGCAACGCTGTGTGCATCGGATAAAATATCGTGTTATTCGTTATTCGCGTCGTTACGCGTTCTCGCTTCTCGATTATCGCGACGTGACGGACAGATTGATCGCGTGAAAGTAGTGGAGATGATTTTAATCGATTAATCGATCCGAACGGTATTTATCACAGTTCCAATGTAATGTATTTCCCTCCCAACCCCCTACCCCCTTTATTGATACTGTGGAGGCCGCAACTCAATTTACGCGAGTACGTATAACCGTGCATTATGCGCTGACAATGATGGTTATTGACGGGCAACCGTTGTACGGATTACAGAGCCGAACGTCGCGGTGCTGCATATCCAATTCTGATGAAAAAAATTAATTTCTCTTTTTATATCACGTTATTGCGGATAATATTATCGAATAGACCCGATATGGGTTTCGGGGGCGCAGCTAATCGTATCGATCGAATTATCCACGCAGTTCTCTCCCACACCGTTATTTTGTCTTTTTTTTTTTTAACTCCATTTCTATCCCTCGTCGTATCTATTTTAAAATTTCGCACGCATGTGCACCAATCTTTTTCACCATTACGATTGTAGACCGGCAAAGGTTGTACACAGTTAAATAGGTAGCAATGTTTCTAGTCCACAATCGTCCACAATCATTTCCGTCTTAATTTTACAAAAAAAAATCTTGCCCATTTTACAAAATTATCCGTTAATTTTAGAAATTTTTTTATTTTCTAAAATTAACAATAAAATAAATGTGGACATTTGTGGACAAAAAAAACTTTTTAAATGAACAATTCATTTTTAATGCGAACGGATTACAGAAACGAGAATCGCAGTACTGCGTATCCAATTTTGTTTTTAATTTTAAAAAATTAATTTCTCTTCTTTTACTACAATATCACGGATCATAATATCGAATAGACCCAACAGAGGTTTCGGCGCGTAGCTAATCGCGTCGATCGCATTATCCACGCAGTTCTCTTCCTGTCTCTTATTTTCTCTTTTTTTTTTACTCCCTTTCTGTCCCTCGCCGTATCTAGCTCTTCGACGAATTCCGCACGTATGTGTGCCAATCCCTTTCTCTCTCGCTCCCTCTTCGTCTCGCTCGTTATTATACGTGTATAAGCAAATTCAAGTGTTATTCATGTATGCGCGTCCCGGAGCGCACTAAATTTCGTCACGGTGAAGGGAGGTCATGCGAGAGACACCCCCAGCGCAGCAAGCATCGCACAGTTCATCCTGGGTTTTATGCCTTTTTTTTCACGAAGAACAGTCATATGCTCGGCCTCTCGTTCCTCTTTTTTTTTTTTTCTTTCCTTTTTTTTCCTACCTCGACAGCTTCCATAAAAAAGCATAAAGAGTTTTTCGAGTACGGAACGGCAACAGCGGCAGCACACTTTGGCCGCCGCAGAGCCGGTTGTACCAACGGTATACGCGGTATGAACCACCGTTGTTGGCTTTGCTACCGTGCAGCGAGGTCACAGTGCGAGGAGCAAAATATATCCGCGAAAGGGGGTCGAAGGAAACGCGATAGAAACGAGGAAAAGCGACAGAAAATGGAATTAATTTCGAAACTCCGAAATTCCATTCGATGTCGCATCGATTTCGAAATTCCGAAGTTTCATTCGATATGGAATTAATTTCGCAACGCCGAAATTCCATTCGATGTCGCATCGATTTCGAAATTCCGAAGTTCCATTAGATATGCAATCGATTTTGAAATTCCAAAATTCCATGCGATATGAAATCGATTTCGAAATTCCGAAATTCCATTCGATATAGAATGGATTTCGAAATTCTGAAGTTCCATTCAATATGGAATCGATTTCGAAATTCCAAAATTCCATTCGATATGGAATGGATTTCCACGTGCTACGAACCATGCGATCTGTGCGAGCGTGCGAAGCGCCCGAGCCTACAATAACCTAGTCTAGTGATTTATAAAATCATTAGCCCCATGGGAACTTCGCGAGGCGTCGAGAAGTGCGAAAGCTCGAATCACCGGTCGGCGAGATCGGTGAAAAGTGCCGTTTCACGATCGAGGCTCGACCGAGAAGCCGCTGCCGTTGCAACCGTCCGTACCCTCGTACCCGGCACTCTATTTTCTTTCCAACAATTTTTTTTTTTTTTTTTTTTCATCGTATTAACTTCGTCGCTACGTCATCCAGTCACTCCATTCACCACGAGGATAAACGCGTGCGAGGATCGACGACCGGGGTGTACACCAGCGCCCCAATCTCTATCCGGCATCGTGACATCAGCCATTCGCTCATACAACGATGAAAAAAAAAAAAATGAGATACGGATAGAAGATATACGCGATTACGGGACGAAGATAGCGGCAGGGAGCGAGGATCGATCTCTTCGAGTCGATACACCGATCGCCTCCTCGACTTCGCGAACCGTGCACGCGAAGGACCTCGAGCGCGAGCTCCGGACGAAATACCCCAAATGTGTCCTCAAGAAAGGGCACAAAAAAAAAAAAAAAAAAAAAAGAGAAAATACGAGAGAGCCTCATTTCAACTGTAAAATTTTATCGCGTCGCCGGGTTAAGTTTTCCGGCCGAGGCGACGATATTTTTCCCGACTCTTTTCTTCTTTTTTTTCGCAACTGCTTCTCTTCGCCTACCACGTTTCTTTCTCTCTCCTCCGCTGGCCCGAGAGAATCGTGCCTGGGAATTTTCCACGAGCCGCTCCACCGTGCTCTCTCGTGCTCCCTCGGCCGTAAGGGGATTGGGCAGTCCCTCTCGGGCTCCGCTCTCGTCGTCGTCGACGTCCTCTCGCTCCCTCCCTCGCGCCACTCGCGGCCAAGGGGGTGGCGGAGAACCCGGAGCGGCGGTGGCGCGCCATTGTTCGGGTGATATTTCAGCTACGGGGGTGGCTGCCAGCAGGACCGAGCCGGGAGTTGCCACGGGTCGAAGAGGAACGGAGAGGCACGAACTGGGGGGGGGGGGGGGGGGGGGGGCGGGTAGTCAGCTGGCTGTGACATGCCGCCTACGCCGCCAAAGGGGAACCGGAGCGCGGCGCTTAGGAGGACCGGAGGCTGGAAAGGGGCCTCGCGTTATACAGCTCTGCGTGTTCTATCGCGAGTTCCGGCTATGTCTGTGTATACATAGGCGCTCCGCGCACACGAGCCCGGGCTATGACGCTCGGCAAATGTATGGGCACGGAATAAGAGCGAGATTGCACCCACGCGGCTTACACCCCGGGACACACTCTTTCATCCGACGATATTCGAGGCCTTGACTTTGAGACGGTGGCGAGAGGGTCGGCGGAACGCGATGGGACATAAACGGTCCCCCCTTCCCCTGACCCAACCCCTCCGCCCCGCATCCCTCTCCCGCGCTTCCGCCACTATATCGTTATCACTCGGAAGGGCCGAGCTTCCCTCGCTCACCCTCTCGAATCGTTGCCGATATCGCTTCGGAGCAGAATATGTAATCCGGGCTGTCGTCATCGCGATCCTTCTCCATACCCGGTGAGGAGAGAAAGGAGACTCCTGGAATCTCGAGAAACTACTATTTTATCGTCCAATTCGGAGGTTCATGAATCCATACCGATTTGTCAAAAGCTTTTTTTTTTTTTTTGTGCAAGCAAAGTATGGTCGCGATGCGGAGGACACGCTCGGTCGCCAGTTTCTTTTTTCGCGGGGATGTCAGCGCCGCGGTTTCTCGCGGTACGGATCGGAAGTGCGGAGCGCCAGTGCGCTCGGTTAGGCGGCGAGATCTTGGACTGGCTCGCACGGGAACCGGCGGCGGTTTTGGCCAGCGCCCCGCCAGACGCGTTGCCAGGGGATGAGATCTCGCTTCGCTCTCCGCGGTTCTCGCGCACAGTTTGCGCCCGGCGAGCGAGAGAGAGTTTAATAATTATTATTCATAAGACTCTCCCGCGGGAGTCGGCCAGGCGTGAGACTAAGCAAGAAAGATGTGCCGCAAAACAAGGGGCGCTCGACTTGGTTCTCGCACCGTCGCTCCCCTTCCTCCCCACGCCCCGGCGGATTCTCGTGTTGGGTCGCTTCGCCAACATCCTCGTGTTCTCTCGAACACTATACATACCTCCATCTTCAGCCCCCCTCCCCCCCCCCCCCCCCCCCCACCCCCCCGGGTACGTCCTCCGCAACGGAAAGCCGAGGACGAGACGACGGCGAGACGAGGCGGAGGCGAAAGGGATGAGGCACGCTCGACTCAGTCGAGCAGAAACCCAATCACTTCCGGCGTCTGCGCCCATTAGGGCGCCGCGACGCTGACGTCGGCTGACGCGTACACCTCGCCCATCCCTCCTTCATCCTTGGTACTTCGCCTTTTCTTATTTTCCCTCTTCTTTATCAGCCGCCCCCCCCTTCGCCCCCCGCTGTTTCGCCTCTCGCGATTTTCTCCCGCTCATCCGCGCGGAGTTCCCTCGGTCCGGAGATCCTCCAACCCGAGAAACGGCGAGGCGGCGAACTCTCGCTCGTTCTCTCGTCCGCTCGTCGTGCGGCTCTCGAGTCGCCGCCCTCGCCGAACCGCAAAACACTGCGAGATTCCATTGTTCAGATAGGCGCTCGCCCGTAAGAAGCTTCTTCATCGAAGAGAGCTAATGACGTACTCCGGGAATTACATCGGTGGCAAAAGATCGTTCCGGCGTTTCTCGCACGGGGATTCTCCGACCGCCGCGCTCCGGCGAACTCTCGAGTGCCGCGCACTCGAGAGTTCGCCGGACACGACGGAAGGGAAATCCGATCCGTGGAAATAATAGTCGCGCCGCCGACCTCGGAATCACCGGTACCGCGAGAATCTGCCCTCTCGTATATCCCAAAGTGCGGAATCGTTAGCCCGCCGCGATGGCCGGCTCGCTTTATGACTGTCGTTCATCTCAATTTGTACCTCGAATCTTGCAGCGAGAGTTCGACGCGCGCATGTTTCAACGCTGCGAGTACCTCTCGTTCGTTACTTCCACGAGGACTCGGATTACTGACGAGAGAGCGATAAGAGGCTGTGTTCGACGTAACTTATGTGGCAAGATGTGTTATCTAAAAAAAAAAAATGATAATTTCCTAATGTGGCAATTCTGGTATGAGAAACAGATGAAATGTACAAGTTTTCCAGGAAAATTTTCTGGACCAGCTAAAACGATGAAATTAGGCTCAATCATTTCGTTCTGACGCACATGGCAAAATAAGACCATCTTGATATAATTGCTCAAATCTTGAAAATCATCATATCCCATATTCACACACTTTCCCCTACGCTGCTCGGTTAACCTCGTTACAGATACTATATAGATCGCGTGTAAATTAAATTTTCTCGGATTACTGACGAGAGCGATAAGAGGCTGTGTTCGACGTAACTTATGTGGCAAGATGTGTTATCTAAAAAAAAAAATGATAATTTCCTAATGTGGCAATTCTGGTATGAGAAACAGATGAAATGTACAAGTTTTCCAGGAAAATTTTCTGGACCAGCTAAAACGATGAAATTAGGCTCAATCATTTCGTTCTGACGCACATGGCAAAATAAGACCATCTTGATATAATTGCTCAAATCTTGAAAATCATCATATCCCATATTCACACACTTTCCCCTACGCTGCTCGGTTAACCTCGTTACAGATACTATATAGATCGCGTGTAAATTAAATTTTCCGAATATGGCAATTCTTTTATGAAAAACGAACGAAATCTATATATTTTCTCGGAAACTTTTTTGGACCAGCTAAAACGATGACTTTAGACCCCATCATTTTGTTTTGACGTACTTAACGAGATAAAACCCATCTTGATATAATTTCCAAATTCTTGAAAATGAGCCTGTCCCATATTCACCCACTTTCCCCTACGCTGCTATAACTTCATCATAGATATTATATAGGACACATATAAATTTAAAAAAAATTCTTCTGTTCGCAGGTTCATCAACGCGAGACGCAGAATCGTTCAGCCGATGATCGACCAGAGCAACAGAGCCGGTAAGTCGAGCCCAGTTATGTCAGCGGACGCCTATAACACTTTTACACGCTCACCACACGACACTGCATATAACAATAGCGCTATCAATTACGATTTCGCCTCGAACCCCCGTTCGATCAATCAAGGATACGGATATTCCGTTAGTCCTGAGGCTTATACGCCGTTCAATCCTTACGGATTGATGTAGGTCAGTGTACAAAGTGAGGCATAGGTGCGGGCAAAGGGTCATCGACTTGGCGAACCAAACAACTGCGCAACGACGCCACTGAGAATACTTTAATCCATAAATAACAAACGTTATGCGTATCTCGAAAAAAAAATAGCGAAGAAATTTTTTTAATTCTAAAATTGGAGTACATTTCTTAAAATCTCTCTTATTATTATTTCTCACTCATTTTTATTTCTCTCATATTATTATTACTCTTTCATTATTATATCTCACTTATTATAAACTAATCGCGTTAAAGTTGGAAGGATATCAATTGTAACGTTCTCCGAAACGATTATCCGTTATTTCTGATTTAATTAAATTTGTCACAAGTGTCCTTATGGTTTATGGAATTACACTGTATAAGTGCGATGTATTTTTATGAATTTTCCATGACGCCTGCTACTCTGCGGGCGTGACTTTTAGGTGTACGAAAGTGTCTGTAAGAATTCGCAAGCGTGAATCATTAACGCGTCGGGTTTTGTCCATCAACCAGCGCGGAATGACCGAATCACGCGGGCAAAACTGTAAAACGTTGTTGAATAAACGAAAGCCTCCGAGTACGTCCGTTGCTTGTCTGCCGAATAGAATCCACACGGCTCTCGCGAGTCGCATTAGCGAACAGATTGATTAAATTATCGTGCGGAAGTGAGGCGCTGAGCCATTAGCGTCGCTATATCGAGTGTCGAATTAGCCCGGGGGATGTCCGAGAGTGGAGAGATGCGAACCTGGAGAGGAATCGGCCAACACTCGAGAGTGATAAATTAAGAAAGCCGCCGCGCACCGATTCAGCACCGCGCCCGAGGTTCGTTCTGATGGTCGGATGAGAATAGCGAATGCAAGGACGTAAAATTAAATAATAAATATACAAGGATCCTTTGGATTCGCTTTTTTAGACTGAAAAACATGGAGCCAGTGACTCGGCGATCCTTTAAAAATTGATGAAAAATTCGGAATAAAAATGTTTGAAAAAAATTTATCTTGTGAAAAATGCATTTCTTCAATTTTTAGGTCCTAATGAAATACAAAAAAATTACGTAATTAAATTATGTTCGAAGCACTTTCTTTGAAATGCACCGCAGGGTTCTTGAGTTTTTTTTTCAGAATTCAGTAGATTATAATTGAATAAGATATTATTTTTAAAAAATTGCCGCATCAGTGACGTGGCAAATAAAGCACGGATTAGACGGTTAACTCGATTGTCAATCACTGCGTCGTGCATCACGTCGCAGAGTCCAAAAGTTCGATAAACGGCGCCCGAGATTCGTTCTGATGGCCGTATGAGAATAGCGAATGAAAGGTCGTAAAATGAAATACTAAATATACGAAGATTCTTTGGATTCGTCTTTTTCGGATCGAAGAAGATAGAGCCAGTGACTGGGCAACCCTTCAAAATTTGATAAAAAACCTAAATCAAAATGATTAAAAACAATTGCACTTTTTAAAAATTCAATATTTCAATTTTTAAGCCCCAACAAAGTACCAAAAATTACGATTAAATTATGTGCGAAGCACTTCCATTGCACAGTACGATTCGTGATTTCTTTCCAGAATCTAGTAGATTAAAATTGAATAAGATGTTATAAAAAAAAAATTGCCGTTTCAGCGACATGGCAAGTAAAGCACATTGAGTATATCGAAGGTTTAACTTGTCAATCACCGCGTCGTGTATCGCGCCGCAGAGTCCGAAAGCTCGATACACGCTACAATCGGGATACAGAGTACGGCGCGTTTACGAGGCGGGAATCACTTCGTTTGCAGTAAAAGGCGCCAGAACGGAGAGGGTAAGGTCGCCCAAAGTAATAGGAACATCAGCCGTAGGCGGCAAGCCGAGGGGGGCAAGAGGAGCTCCTCTACTTTTCCCTCGGTGGTGAAGTTCCCGATGGCCGGGGGGAGGGTTCGAGGGTCTCGGTTACATGGCTGTTCGGGGTGCCTCTCCGAGGCAGTCGACGGGGATGGTGGAAGAAAATAGCATCCCCGTTGAAGCTGCGAGGAGAGAGTGCGAGTCCCACAGCATCGTCCCGTCCGCGGGAGGGACCGGTGGATAACGGTCCGGATAACGCTTGGATAACGGCGGGATAATTGGTAGCGGTGATCAGACCGAGTTTTACGATCCGGCAACACGCGGCCGCACCCCAAACCACCCCCCGCATCTCTCGAAAACCTCTTCTCGTGCTTTCGTTCTCGTTCGCTTTTCTCCCTTTTTCCTACTCTCTTCACCTCTCCTCCGACGAGCGATGGAAGGAAGATAAAAACAAAAGAACGCGAGCCGAATCTCCTTCCCTCTTGCACACAGACACGTACGGCTCTTAGGAAAACTCCCTGACCCGTCCACGCCGTGCAAGTTTTGCCTCCAGGTCGAGGGGTTGCTGCTTGTCCGGTGTTTCTCTGTTATACACCGTGGGCAACCCAACGGCCGAAACACGAGAGGCGATTCGCGTACACTTTTACGACTGGACCCCTCATAAACACTCAACTGAGTTACGGGTTGTTTGTTTTACCGAAACTGGGCTTCTCACAGTAGCTAACCGGCCCGGAGAGCGGCTACCGTAATACACGGCAGTTAGAGTACTATAATGCCGCCGTAATGCCATGGGTCCTTGCAGCGGGGTGTCGGGAAACTTTTTTTTGGATGAGCGCCCCACAGGCTGGTGTATGATTACACAGTTTTTATTTTATTGGACACTCGAGTAGCGTACAAATACATTTTTGATGGAGGTGACTTGTGTGTTTTTTTTTTTTTCTTTGCTCGAACTCGACGGAAGTGACTTTGGGGGATCCCTTCTCGGCCTCCGTCCGGCCAATGTCGTCAAGTTGGCACGATACAACATCGTTAGAGGCGCTGTCCTCCCCGAGAGATTCCCTCGCTCGGCCAAAGTGGAAATTCGTGTCCGCGGATTATCATTCCGGAGTCAATCCTGATCAAGTTCGCCACTTCCGGTCCTTGACGTAATTTTAGTTTTTATTCCTCTACGCAGTTGTCGTTTCAATCCCACGCGATTAATCGACACCTTGGACCGGATCATTTTTTGTTGGCGATTCCGATATTTTTTTTTGGGTTTTTGGCGATAGTCGATGATTTCTTGATCGTCCGATACATCGATTGACCGAAAGGAAAACTCGATGGGGTCGCAAACTTTTCTGTTACGCACTGATCAAGTTCGCCACTACCGGTCCTTGACGTAATTTTAGTTTTTATTCTTCTACGCAGTTCTCGTTTCAATCCCGCGCGATTCATCGAAACCTTGGACCGGATCATTTTTTGTTAGCGATTCCGAGATTTTTTTGGGTTTTTGGCGATAGTCAATGATTTCTTGTTTGTCCGATACATCGATTGACCGAAAGGGAAACTCTTTTTATTCCCTGCAGACTGCCTGCGAGCGATGCCGGCGGGGAAAATTCCTCTGAACTTTATTTCTGTCCTTCCGTACTCTCCCGACGATCGACAGTCCATTAGAGTCTAATAGCTGATACATTAGCCCCAAACCTCGCGGCGAATTTCATGTTCTCTCCGCTGGCTCAATTTTTTTTTTCTCGCTGAGCCGGGGAAAAAACCGCGGGATAAATGTATTTTTCAAGCGGTCCAGAGTTCCGGGCCGAGCCTGCAGCACCCTCGCGGAGAAACTCGCTTACTCGCAGAATGGCAAAATTGCAAATCGATCTTCCCGACTAAACTACAGTACGTTCTATGAATTTCAAATGGTTCTCTTTCAATTTCGAATAAAATAAACGAATAAAGTGACAAAATGAACTCTTCGATATTCCATTTATTTTTTCAACACTAAGATTTATTTTTTTATTTATTTGTTGAATAGAAACTACGATATTTAGGTCTCTGACTCGACGTCGCTCTGGACTCGTTATCTCTCGTGCGAGATTGCATTAAACTCTAATAGTCGATACATCAGCCGCACAACCTCCGGGGAATTTCATGTTCTCTCCGCTGGCTCAATTTTTTTTTTCTCGCTGAGCCGGGGAAAAAACCACGGGATAAATGTATTTTTCAAGCGGTCCAGAGTTCCGGGCCGAGTCTGCAGCACCCTCGCGTACAAACTCGCCTACTCGCCGGATGGCAAAATTGCAAATCGACCTTCCCGACTCGTGACAGTACGTTCAATGAATTTCAAATTGTTCCCTTTCAATCGCGAATAAAATAAACGATATAAAGTGACAAAATGGACTCTCCGATAATTCAATTTTTTTTTCTCCTTACCATTCACACTAATGTTTCTTTTTCGTAGAAACGATGATATTTCATTCTCTGACTCGGCTTCGCTCTGGACTCGTTATCTCTCGCGCGAGATTGCATTAGCGCGTAATGTGTTTAAGGCTGAGTTATCCACGCTGCACGACAATTCGCCTACGGGTTGGGGGGGGGGGGGGGGGGGGGGTGGTTGTACGCGAGTGACGTAGATATTGTATACGCAGCGAGAAAGCCCATGGTACGATAGCTCGCATCCTCGTCGGACTAATGACGCCGACGCCGCGAGCGTCATCAATCATACTTTCATTACGAGGATTGCGCAGCGCGCATTGACTCCGCCTACGGGCATTGTTATTACCGCGAGCCCGCGAGAGAATTGTGCCGAGTGCGTTGTGGCATTGCCGACCGCCCGAGGAAATCCCAATGCCATATTCCACAGCTGCCGATGTATCGATGCCCTCGAAAATTCTTATCTGAACCCGCGAAAATGAAATCTGAGCCGAAGATAAATCGATCGAAAAACATCGAACAGTTCACCACAAAAAGTAGTATAAAATCATAATAATATATGTGTTATAATTATATTATGATATAATTTTATTATTAGAGGACAATAATGATAATAATTATTGTTATTATTATTTTAAGATTTAATCGCCACATACTTCATACAAAAAAGACTTGAAGTCGACGATGCGCTTGCATCTCGATTCTCTCGAAAATTGTTATCTTCATCTGAACCCGCGAAAATGAAATCTGAGCCAAAGATAAATCAATCGCAAAACGTCGGACGGTTCAGTACGATAATTATTATAAAATCATAAGAATATATAACATATAACACATATTATTAGATTATACATTAGATTATAATATCATTTTATTAGCACAAAACGATAATAATAAAAATTACAATTGCTATTATTATATTGAAGTTTCAATAGCTACAGAATTCATGCGAAACAGTCGTGAAGTCGGTATTGCTCTTGCATCCGCGGTATTTAACGAATATCTTGTCTTCATCTGGCCGCGAAAATTAAATCTAAATCGAGGGTAAATCGATCGAAAAACGTCGAACGGTTCCGTACGAAAATTGTAATAAAATCATATTATACAATATATAACATATATAATATAATTTTATTGACATAAAGTAATAATTATTACTATAATTAATAACGTTTAATCGCAACAAAGTTTATGCGAAGCAGACGTGAATTCGGGGTTGCACTTGTATCCGCAGCATTTAACGAATAGGCGCGTTCGGGTTTAAGCTCTTCCCGCTCCTTAATACCTCTCATAAAACCGCGATCCCTTTTAAATCCCCCTTCAATCACACGGTCGCACGCCCGAGTGCCACGGGGACATGCAGCCACGCTCTAGTATGTTACTACACACCAGTTGAACTATAAACTATAAACCCGCAGTGCATCATTTTACGATGTACAAGCTGCCGCTACCGTTTCTGTTTCTCCCGTCGGGTCTTTCGTATCTTTCTCCGCTGCTCACCCTGTCCGAGTTATTCTATTAGCTTCGTGTAGCTCGCACACAATCGCTGTATGTGTAGACTGCTGTGTCAGATGGGGCAAACTTTTCTGTTACGCACGCACCGAACAACGGAACAGTTGATATGAAAGGGGCAATATTCTTTCACGGTTATTTACAGGACTGTTCTTCCGTTCGTTCAATGAATTGTATTCGGATGTAGAAAAGTGTTTTTTTTTTTTTTTACAATTTTTAAATTATTGTTATTGATACTTTGTGAAAATAACATGGTAGGAAAATAGCACACTTTAATAGGTGTTATTTCTGTAATGTTATTTTTACTGATGTTATTTTATTTTAATTATTCTGTTATTATTTTGATTACTATTTATTATCGTATTATGAATGGTTTCTTTGGTACGACTCGGGGTTAGGTCGAGAGGCGCATGCAGAGACACCGACACTCTTGGACGAAGCGAAAAACGTGCTCCGGGTAAAATCGCCTTTGCCCCTGTTATTTCCGAAACGACGTAGTAAAAGCGTAACAGCTTCGTCCCCGAAGTATCGTAAAGTTGTGTGACCGGTGTACGGTGCAATTCGCGATTACGCCGCGCACGGCAACCACCGGCCTCGTCCAGCATACACGTTGAAGTACCCTATTCGTAGGTACTAGTATACACGCGGAATGCCAAGTACTGTATAAGAACAGCTTACCGTTTTCGCAAATTCTTCGGTCCATTCATCGATGTCCCAATGTCTTCCCGCGTATATTGAAAACCCAATCGTTTACAAGACCAAAAGAGCTTTGAAATCTCTTTTTTTAATCTCATTTTCTTAAATCTCTTTTTTTAAATCTCACTTTTTTTTAATATAATTTTTTTTAAATCTCACTTTTTTTTAATATAATTTTTTTTAAATCTCACTTTTTTTTAATATAATTTTTTTTAAATCTCACTTTTTTTTAATCTAATTTTTTTATCTCATTTTTTTTTAATCCCATTTTTTTTTAACTCAACTTTGTGACCGAAAGTGACATCACCCCGGAAATACGTCACGTCCGGTCGAAAAATGCGTTTTTCAAACCGCCGTTACTTCCGGTCGAATAATTAAATTTTGCCCTAACAATTTTTTATATTCGTATTCGAAGAGTTTTTCTACATGATCGCAGCACCGTTACGAACAATCAATAACGTCGGATTGTCCATTCGATTCTTTTTTTGATCAACAACGAAATATAAAACTTCCTTTTTTTGCCTGCAATTATTGAGCATCTTCAGAACTGGCGTAAGAATTCGAGAGAGCCTCTTAACATCCGAGGAATCTCTCGGCTCGTGTAAGACAAACCGATAGTATACTATTATTGTCGGGAGAACGCTGTTATGGCCTCTCTCGCCCCCTCGGTAATTACTCTTTCCCGGTACACGCAGCCGAGACGAGAGCGCGCTGGGGATCCAACATATGTAATGTATAAACTGTAAACGACTTCCCACGAATCGCGATACGCACGCAGCCCTTGTCATAATCTCAATAAACATCGCTCATATATGCGCTCGTCGGCTTGCTCAGAGCTCACCTACGCCCTCGAGAATTTTACGAGACACGACGTTCGTGCAAGTTTGCACGTATGTGTAACACATGCACATATCCACACGTATCTCTATGTTCGGTCCTCGAGAGTGACCACAGTGAAATTCTCGTTTTCCACGTTGAGTAAGATAGAAAGAATCTCCGTCTCGCACGTCGGGCCCGCACGCGGAGTGCCAGCTGCAATAAGTGACAGGCGAATTGCATTTCGGTGTTACGACGCGAATGACACACGCAGCATCCTTGCACACAGTCGTTATTCGTCCGCGGAACGCCTCGCGAGATGGGCATGCATGGGTGTATCGCTCGAGGACCGACGTCATAATTGTCGGCTTTCGCTTATTACCCGAGAGGCATTCCACGGTAGCCGGGGGTCAGCTTCACCAGCCGTTTCCCATATGGACTGTGGCAGCGAATGCGCACGCGCACTGCGCGCCGGGGTTGAGTTCGAGCCGTAGATCATCACCCGTGGCGCTGTCTCGTTTTTGTTGCCTCGTCATCGTATTTCTTTCCCTTCAATGTCGTCGATTGCCATCTTACGAGTGTCAATTTTCTTGCAGACTCGATACAAGATATCTTCGAAATCTATATCGTGGGTCTGCAACCAGAAAAATAATTTGCTCGACGGGCAACCGCAAATAAATATTTATTTCGTTTAAATAAATGGTAGTAGTGGATTTGTTGACGGTGCATAACATGGAAGAGTTTTTTTATACATAAGAGACTTCAAACACATTTGTGCTGCCAATTGGCCATCGACCGAAGTCCTTCAGCCATTAAATAAATATTTATTCAAATTAAATAAATATTTGATTAATTTTTATACATAACAGACTTCAAACACATATGTGCTGCCGATTGGTCATCGACGAAAATCCTTCAGCTATTAAATAAACGTTTATTTAAATTAAGTAAATATTTGATTAAATATGGCTGAAGGACTGCGGTCGATGGCCAATTGGAAGTATGCAATATAGGTGAAATGAGAAAAGTTTGTTACTTATAAAAAAAAACTGTTACATGTTATGTATTGCTAATAAACTCACTAGGGGAGAGTGGGGCAAAATGGCACAGCGGGGCAAAGCGGGATTACCAGGCAAAAGGCAATTCTTCAATAACTTTTGGATGGTTGCGATGGTGGTACGTGGGGCAAAACGGGTTTGAAAATCCGGATCGATCGTTAGGACAAAATGGGGCATCCAAAAATTATTGGAAAATTGAGTTTTGCCCTTACTGTCCCGCTTTACCCCACTAGCCATTTTGCCCCGGTCTCCCCTACTTACTACTATTTAATTAAATCAAACAAATATTTATTTGCCGGGCGCCCGTCAAATAAAGTATTTTCCAGGTTCTGCAAAATCGTCCCTTCAGGCGTTCCTCAGGTAGCCGCGCTCAATGGATCTGTCAATGTTTTTTTCACACGTTTCCTTTACTCGTTCGGTCGTCCAGTCCCGGAAGCTCTGATGGAAAAACGAATAAGTTAAGCGCTTCCACCTACACGAAAATAATCTTCCAGGAATGATCCTGGGGGCGCCGTCGCTTCTGCTGCATTGGGGTGTCTCCGCTGCTTTCATCAAATATTCCAGCTGGTGCTCGCAGTTACGCTCGGCAACCCTCCACCACCGTCCCGCTACACTATTACTATTACAATGACCCCCAAAGCATCCTGCAGTCGCGAGGGCCATTCGTCACGCACTCGCTGAGAGGTTTCGCCTCGATAACGCGCAGGACCCGCGGGTTATCCTTATACTCCGTCGACCCCCCCCCCCCCCCCCCGGCCCCGCGTCCGCTCCGGCAGAGTTGACCCCGCAGATACGGAAGAGCATCAGCAGCAAAAGAAGAAGAAGAGAGCCAGAAAAGCGAAAAGCGCTATCTCCTGGAGCGCCCTGCTGGTCGCGACCCCATCCCGCCTCGCAGAGAAACCTCCAAGCTCTCGTCCACTCCATCTCACTTGGCCCGATCCGCTTCTGCTCCCTTTTTCGAATCCCCCGCCCCCCACTTCTCCGGACTCTTTTTCGTTCGCTTTCCTTCCTCTGCATTCTACCCTCTTCTACGTCGCCATCGTCGCGCCATATTCGCACGGATTCTTTCATCCTTCTCGGGCTCGTTCACCCTCGCCCGGTCCGCGTGGCGCTGCTCTACCGACCGAGAAGGCTCCCTATTCGCGGATG
The DNA here is from genome assembly GCA_958510785.1 of Exephanes ischioxanthus. Taxonomy (NCBI): domain Eukaryota; kingdom Metazoa; phylum Arthropoda; class Insecta; order Hymenoptera; family Ichneumonidae; genus Exephanes; species Exephanes ischioxanthus. The sequence continues at coordinate 25,853,025 of OY294016.1, read as the reverse complement.
CCATCAATCAAGCTTGTCAATTTGTAATGGCGACTCTCTGTGTCCATCGCGAGTGGGTCCAGGAGCCCCGGACGAGCGCGGCCTCCGCCCCCCCCCCCCCCCCCCCCCCCCCCGACCCTCGGTTCTCTTCACGAGCGAACGAAGAGAAGTGAGACCCGTGGAAGAAAGTCCTCGCAGCCGCAGGGCTCGTTCCCATTCTCTCAGATCCCTTTTACGTCCTTTCGGACTTTCTTCGAGCTTCCTCACTTTTTTTTTCTTCTCCTTTTTCTGTCTATCTGGTCTTTTCCTCGCTTCTATCTTGAGTTCTTGTTTTCTCTCTTTTAGTTTTCCCAACAGACATATATGTATCTGTGTATAGAGGTATAGGAGTGGTTGCAGGGCTGGCCAGCTCGATGGGATATCGCGGAGGCTCACCATCTCCCTGCTGAGAGCGAGCTCCCTTTTCGCCCGGTTCGCTTCGTAGTACCGACGAGTTTAACGTCCCCGATGTCTCCGGGCTAAATAAAATAGATGTCCCCGGGTCAGAAATTGGGAGAAATTGCGCCCGACCTCTGCGGGGGGTTGCGCGAACAGAGCCTCGGTTCTACACGCCACTGCCAACAGCCCCAAAACGTTCCCGTCGAGTCGTTTAGAGAGAAGGACCGCGCGGACGGAGCGGCGAGCATCAGTGCGCAACGGTATCTGGGGACTATTTTCGAATTGTTCTCCGGAGTATCTCTCAGCGCGACGGAGCACTTCGGAGGTTCCATATTGTACGAATTACCTTCTGTTCGAGAGAAAAAAAAGAAAACAACAAAATACCCGAACCACTTAGCGAGTAACGAATATCGACGGAGATCGGTTGAAGCGCAAATTGTGAGGATAGTTTCTCTGGATCAACAAAGTAGCGACACACTTGTCCGGCGTTCTGAGGATCACAGCCAGATCGATTTGGCGTGGAATAGCCCATATATAGATGACAAAGGGTAAAAAGAATTGTCAATACGAAAATCACTTAGTGAGCAACGAAGGCACAACCTTATCAGTAGTTTCTCCGTATCAACAAAGTAGCGACACACTTGTTCCTTGTTCTGAGGATCACAGTCAGATCGATCTGGCGTGGAATTCCCCATATGTAGATAGAAAAAGGTAAGAATGGTAAAAAGAATTGTCAATTCGCGAACCACTTAGCGCGTAACAAATATCGATGGTGATCAGCATAAATTATGAGGATAGTTTATCGGTATCAACAAAGTTGCAACACAGTCGTCACTTGTTGTGAGGAATACAGCCAGATCGATTTCGTGTGGAATTCCCAAATACGTAGATGCTAAAAGGGCAAAAATAATTGTCAATACGTAAACCACTTAGCGAGTATCGAATATCGATGCAGATAGGTACAAATTATGGGGATTGTTTCTCCTTATCAACGAAGTAGCGACACTTGTCCCTTGTTCTATGAATCACAGCCAGACCGACTTGATATAGAATGCTTCATATGTAAGATGATGGTAAAAGGTAAAAAAAAAAAGGGTAAAAATCATTGTCAATTTTTCCGGCCGATATAGCAGGGCTCCGTAAGAGGCAAAAAAGGGAGCTCGGTGCAGCGGCTTTGGGAGGACCGTCACGTAGACGTGATGTAGAGTTACTTAAAGTGCCGATCCCTCGTTCGCGTTATATTCTGCGGGGCGTACACACGGGACAACGTTAGCTCGGGGGTCTGAAAGGTGCGCTCGTATATATAGTATATATGGCTCTGCTTTTCGATCCGGGGACCTTTCGTGCTTCCGTGCCGCCACTTCCTTCTCTCTTCTCGTACGGCATAGATCATACGTTAATTGAAATGGGGTGCCCGTGCGCCACTCGTCGAATACAAACGACCGACTTATAGAAACGTTATTATTTGCCGTGGCGGCTCCTCCGGTTCTTCGTCCTCGTCGTCGCGCATTCGTTCACCCGCTCGCTTCCTGGCTGAGGGACAACCCCTCGGATCCGCGCAGCCCCCTCCCCGCACAAGCACACACACACACGCGCCCTCGGCAAAGCTCGCCGGCCTTACCCCGGGCTTTACCCAGGAAATTGCGTTTCGTCCTATTATCATTTCCACGTGTTTACCCGAAAAAAAAAAAAAAAAAGAAAACGATCGGTGAAGGGACCAAAAAAAAAGAAAGAGCAGCTCGGTAGAGAAGGGAATGGTCGTGGAGAAGGCTCTTTTACTGTCCACCGGGGAACACTGTCCATACCGCTCTAATACGCAACATGACTCGTCCTTTCATTCCTAATACCCCTCAGATAGCAAAAAATCTTCGATAGTTTCTGGTAAAAAAAAAAAATATATATATATAAAAAAAATAAAAAATAAATCAAACTTCAATCCGATTGCAGTAGGGGAGAGCGGGGCAAAATAGCACACCGGGGCAAAACGGGATAATGAGACTAAACGCAATTTTAGAATAACTTTTGGATGGCGGCGATGGTGGTACCTGGGGCAAAACAGGTTTGAAAATCCGGATGTATCGTTGGGACCAAATTGGGCATCCAACAATTATTGGAAAATTGAGTTTTACCCTTACTGTCCCGTTTTGCCCCGCTGTGCCATTTTGCCCCGGTCTCCCCTAGTAGTAGTAGTGAATTTATTGACAATATTCCAGATGGAACAATTTTTGATACATAGCATTACATAGTGCAAGTTGTCCTAAGAATATAAATATATTGTCAATTGGCCATCGACCTATGTCCTTCGGCCACAATCCGATTGCATTATTCGCGTAGTGTCCATTCGCCGAGGAAGTCGGCCACTTTCCCTTGATTTCGGTTTCCACCGGACCGGACGAGCTTCGATATCAGCCCATGTAAACGAGCGCCGCAAGTCCCCATATCGTTAGGAGTATATAAATTGGTTGCGCTGGACATCGCGGCGAGGCTCGAGGCAGGAGGGAGTGTAAGCGAGGGGAATGAGGGTTGTTTCTTGGACGCGGAAATGGAGTTCTCGGACGGTCCGCGGCCGCGATCGCTATGAAAAGATAAGCCGATAGCGGAACGAGTTTCTCCTCCCTCGATTCGCGGTCCTTCCGCAGTGCCCGTGTCGCCGGTCGGAGACGAGATTTTTCATGCCGGGGATCGCGTCCGGTGTATCAAGCTCGACCGGTCCGCGCTTTCGTCGGGCGAACCGTTCCAGTGCTTTCGCTCTCGGATCCCGCCCGGTGCCGAGAGGGGGTGCGGAACGCCGTCTCTATCTTATCGGTTCCCCGGCATAATGGCCCCCTGCTATCCCTGGCCTGGTTGCCTATCTCATCTCCAGGCTCGTTGACCGCTGCTCGTCGAAAACCACCCCCTCGGCTCCCAGCGCTCATCGTGTATACCGCAAACCGAATTTGCTCTCTTCTCACCCTTAACGACTACTTGCAAGAAGACATATTTGCACACTGACAAAAAGAAATGGTTGGATTAAACAAATGCGCGGTGACATACGTTCAAAGGTGTATTTGGTTGGTTCAAGAAAAATGTCTGTTTCAATCGAAAATTTTTGAATAAATTGAAGCAAATAATCGTTTAACAAAACAATGCTATATTTGTACCAAACAAATAACAGCTTTGAACGTATGTCACCGCGACTTTTGGTTAATCAAACCATTTTTTTTTTTTTTCTCAGTGCAATTGCTTGTACGGTAATTGCAAATATGCGGAATAGGAAAAAGCGGATCATAATGTAGCATGTTTGTCGCTACCGATTCGACATCCTTAAGGGTCGTCGAATTAGCAGAATCATTAAGAAATGAATGCTATAATTTGGCTTTATAAATAATTCTGAGGGCCAAGACATATGGCCGAGAGCTAAACTGATACACTGATAAAAAAATACGGTTCAATCAACTAAGATTCGGGCAGGGACGTTCAACTAAATATTTTGTTGGTACAGCAAAAAAATTGGTTACTTCAACAATTTGTTGGGTGATTTCACCAAAATATTTTTGAGTCAATAAAATATTTTGTTCGAGCAACAAAATATTTATTTGAACGTCCCCGCCCGCATCTTAGGTTGGTTCAACTGTACTTTTTTTATGAGTGCAAGGTTTGGAGTTTCGCGACGTCTTTCCAACTGACGGTGCCGATGAGTCGATCGCAGCCATAGCACACACCACAAACAATTGCAAATACGCGCGGTTGCGGGCAGAATCCAAAGTACAATGATTTTGGTCGGTTAAATTGCACGGTAAATAACTGGTTAATTGATGGATCATCGATGGTAATTTTTCCGTCAAATAACGAATAAATTCGTGGATATAAACAGGGTAAAAGATAGACGGATAGTCCACCGACGGCATTTTTTATCCGTGAAATAACTAGTAAATACGTGGATAAAAATAGAGCAAAAGTTGTCAATATTCCCCGGTCCATTTACCATTGATTTATCATTTATGATATATAATTTATCATTGACAGCGGCGGACCGTCTTCTTAATCTCTTGTTACCCTCAACGACTGCTCGCGAGAAATATCCTACGGTAATTGCAAATATCCGCGGTTCAGGAAAGAATCCAAAGTAGAATGACGGTAGTCGATAAATAGCCCTCTAAATAACTGCTTAATTAACTCAAGCCACAAAATGATTGTTCACCGATGACAGTTTCTCCGTGAAATAAACAATAAATACCTAGATACAAATAGGGCAAAAGTCGTGAATATAGCCCGCTTAATGTGCCATTGATTTAATTCGTTATTACGTTGAGCCATATTCGCCACATTTACCTTAATTCTCCGCAAAGTATAAGCGAACAGCGATGCGACTATTAAAATTGAAATTGACAGTTTTAGCGTTTCGCCGTCGCGCTGTTTATCGAAAATAACCGACGACCGGTAATGGGTTTCGCTCTACCGTTAAAAATAGTGAACCGCGGTATAATTTACCGGTGAATGAAAAGTGTGTCTCGGCACAGATTTTTCGATCGATGCTCACGATAACCAACTGCACGGATATCGACACACGCGTATCTCCGCGGAGATAAAGCGGGTGTGCATGCGCGTTGCGGAGCGTCGATTGACGTCGAGCCAATGACAGGGGCCAATCTCCATCCATCATCGAATCGTCGGTCGATCGGAATCGCCCGTGGCACCGTGGCCGGCTCGACGCACGCGTCACTCTATATGTGCCTACCGTCCGTGCACGTCCGGCAAGAGATTGGCTGGCTCGAGTTCTCTTCAACTCGAACAAATCCACATCGCTAGAAGGCCAGTCGTAATCCGAGGATATCGCGAGGGAGAGAGAAACCGGTGAGACTGTCTGGCCGCTGTCCGACCGTCCGTCTCGAAAGAGATACACAAAACAGAAACGTCGAATGGCCTCACCTCACCGCGCATTCGCCTCTCAGGCCCCTCGCCCCCCCCTTTCTCGATCTCCCCTTAATTATCATAATTTATAGCCGATCGGTTAATTAAAATATCTAAATACTATACGCGCCCGCGCGATCCATATAAGACGCGGGTTTCTACTACCTCGCGGCCGCGTCCGCCCTCCGATCTCCTTCCCTTTCCTCCCATGTCCGCCCCCTTGCCGTCCCACCGAACTCTCTTGTATGCGCGGCTTCATACCTTATAAATATTAAGTGGTTTATGGACTGACCGCTCGCTCGTCCCCGCGGGCCCTCTCAATCATTAATTATTTATCGCGTCAACCAAAGCATCGAGAGTCCGGAGATAGATAGAGAGAAAGCGAGGGATCGGAGGATAAGGGGGATAATACGGAACGAAGAACTCCCGCTCATCGCGCCCGCGTCTGCGTTTTGTATTCTCGATTTTAGCGACCGTTGAATTTGGCGGATCGAAAGGATCCTCGGGAACCCGCGCTCACACAACCGAGGGTATTTCGGAGGGAGTCCCTTGCGGCCTGTCCGTCCACCGCGATGCCTGAGAGGTATTTATGTCGAGTCGATTTCGTCCCGATAAGTGAAAAAAAAAAAAAAATTACAATAAAAATGAAGAAATCAGTCGATTCGATTGCTGAAAGAAACTGGGTTAAAATATGCCAACGCCGCGAGTATAGTTGCGGGGGTAAAATTAATTTGGTCTTGTCAGCAAGGTTAGGAAAAACCGTCTCTTTCGCCCCCCCCCCCCCCCCCCCCCCTATCCATTAATGTAGCGAGTTCTTATCGAGAATCCCCGACGTCCTTCCCGAACCCGGCTCCTCTCTCGTTTCTTCGGTCGAATACCGCGGGCTCGCTTCCCCGATTCATTGTGTTTTATACGGGACATTCGACATCCACAGTAATATCGTCGTACGAATTCTGTCCCAAAAATGTATCCATCTTAAGGGAGGTTACGTCCGACTTTGGGCAAAGAAACGTGTTGCCTTTTTTTTCTACTCGATCGATCAACATTTTATCGAGAATCCTGTAAGATTGATACCCCGTGACGGTATTCAGATCGCGTTAAAAGATCCCCAGATCCGGGTACAAGAAGTAAGAAATCGGAGTTCTATTTTTATTTTAAAGTAGAAATAAAAAAAGCATATTTAAAAAAGTTTAACTCAATTTTTTATATCCGGACTTGAGGATTTTTTTACACGATTAGAAGCACCCAATCTTTTATTATAGAAAATAAAAATAAATATCAAAAGGTCTTCTTGCTTCATGTTCGCATGCCGATACGCTGCCTCGCAAGACCGAAGAGGCGCGAGCTAACCGCGAGGAACTTCATTTCCGTCAGAATTTCATCGAGCCCCCTGGTTCATGATAAAATTTTTCTATTTATTTGCCGCCACCTGAAATCCGGTTGCATCCGATTTTGGCAAAAAAAAAACGTGTTGTATTTTTTGTTACTCCCAATCAAAATTTTATCGAAAATCCCGCACGGTTGGATATTCTGTGACGGTGTTCTGATCGTATAAAAGATCCTCAGATCCGGATACAAAAAAAAATCAAAAATTGAGTTCTGTTTTTATTTCAAAGGAGAATTTAAAAAAAATATATATATATTTTTAAATTTAATTCTTACTATTTTTCATATTCGGTCTTGAGGATTCCTTTACACGACCCGTATCATGCGATTCAATATCACATAAAATAAAAATAACTATCAAAAGATCTCGCGTCATTCGCGTGCCGATACATAGCGAGAGCTTCACTCCCGCCGGAATTTTCATGATAAAACTTCAAAAGCGGAACATAATAAAACTTCCGGATCGCCAAAGATGCCGAGGAGTATATAATAAGAATAAGTGGCCGATGATTTATGAACGTGAGTTTCCGTGTGACACCAGGTGAAACTGGACGAGAGCCACGGTCCACCGGTGTACCACACTCCGTCGCGTTATATATCCCAGGCTTCCGGATACATATATACATCCAGGCCGCTAACGTAGCGATCGATGTCCGGCGCGAGTTCCTGGATAACCGAGCGACGAGCTATCCGCTTTTCCCGCTTCTCCTTCGGCTCCCGCGTCCATGCCCCGACGGAGAGAAGCTTCGGTCGCGCCGCTCCGTTTTCTGTACGGGCAAAAGAACGAAACTCCGCGGCGTGGAGGCTAGGAAGGGAAGTTGCTTGCTGGAGACAGCGGAAGAAAAATAGCGGAAGTCATCGACCTCCAAGGGGCGATATATCACGGGGGTTGGTGAGCGTTCACGGGGGTTGGCAGCGGCGGCCGCGGAAGAGTGTATAGCGATGGAAGGCCGAATTCTGCTACTTTCACTCGGACGTACGGGTCCCGTTGCGGGAGTGTGTGTAAGAGGGAAAAGCGAGTGGAAGGAGGTAAAAGGAAATCTTGGAGCGAGAGAGCGGTGGGAAAGAAGGCGAAAGCCGAACGGGATCGAAGAAAATAAGGGACGAAGAGGGCGAGGAGGCGCGTCGGCGATGAGGAGAGCGGGGGACGTTAGGTTCGAATCTAGGATAGTAGTCCCAACGTTTCATCATTCCCTCGGAAGAGCGTGAGTCCTCTTGCAGGGCGAAGGCCATCGAGCCCAACGAGAGCGGTTCTGCGGTCCTTCCTCTATCCACTCTCGTTTCGTCCACTCGCGGACCCGGGGGTTTATCTTAAATGAGACTCCCCGAGGGTTTAACTCGGCTTGGCAAGGTTACCCGTCGAGCCACCCGCCCGACTTCGCCGGGGTTATGTCTGATTGATTAAATTCCTGCAATTACATCGCGCCATACATCAACCCCCCCTCCCCCTACGGGCGCGGGTGTTCCTGCCAATGGAGGAGAGAACGAAGCGGAAGAAGAAGAAGAAATAGGCGAAGGGTGCTGACCGTGCCCCGGTAGGTAGAAGAGTCCGCTATACATCAGGAGTCGCTGGAACAGATTCGTCGATCTGGCGAATCTCGAAATGGGACGGAGTGGACATTAAAAAAGAAAATCAAAGAGAGAAACCGTGAAGATCGATAGCAGTGGGGCGATGGAAAATTATGTCTCCGTGGTTATTACAGAGCAAACAAGCGGGCGGAAAGAGCGCAGGACGGCGAAATGGAAGGACGATGAGGAAGAAGGAAGGAACAAAAGACCGGGTGATTTCGCGATGTCTGCTCGTCTCGCGAACGGGAGAAGAGAGCGAGCACAGACGAGAGGGTAGAGGGAGAGACAGTGTCGTGCGGGGGATGAGTTATTAGATCCGGAGTTTCCGGTATTGCGTCGCGGATGACCAATAGTTTCATCGAGGGATTGTTGAAGCTTCCGGAACACATTTCCTGTTTCCGTTCGGAGGAATCTCGCCGTCGCGGTAGTCGGCGGTTATATCTACTCTAGATTTTCACTCCCCAGAAGCGGGCTCGTCCCGGTAACAGAACGCACCGGGGGATCTCGCTGCGCCGCGGATGAGCGAGTTCACCGAGCCACGGGGAGAGGGATAGAGACGGAAACTTGGGGGTTGCGGACGACTTCCGTCGCCCGTCTCCTCCTCCGTCTATGATACCGCAAGAACATTACGCTTGGCTCGTTCCCGAATCTCTTCATCTCTCCCGACCGACTCCCCGTAGCCGCCGCCCTCGCTTTTGTCTGTGCGACGATCGTTTCCAAAATTATAACGTTCCCAACTATCCAAAATTCAAGGCCAGTCGCATGTCCATCCCGAACTCGGTCCCTCGTAACTGTGTACCAGCCACTTCCCAACTTGGACTGTCATCAGTGGAGAACCCTCTCCAGCCTCCGTTAATGCTCTCTCAGCGGAAACTCGAAAGCACCGAACATTCCGTGATTCGTCGCCAACTTGGTTTGCGGTGGACAAAGACGCTCGGTGTAGCCCGGAGTACGGTGAGAGCCTCCCGTAGGAATCCCTCCTGGTTCTACGTGCGCGACCCATCTTTTCCATCCCCCCCCCCTCCCCCCCCCCCCGGTCGCGAACCCCCGTCGCACCGCTGCCGAAATCCACCGCTGATGCCTAGCCGCAGCCATAAGTTACTGCTAATGTTGTTCTCGTGTTCGGCTCTGCCGCCAGTCGACCTGAGGGATTTCTCCGACCTCCGCTCCGCCCGACCGACCTTCTCATCCACCCTGGCGCTTCGTCGGTTCCTGAAAACGCCACACGTCGCGCGAACGTAATTTAATTACGCGATCGTTTCGTCGACTAATTGATCTTGTTATTGTGAATCGAGGTACGATTCGTTCTTTTTTTTTTTAGAGCTGGAGTGGAAAGAATGGAGACCGGAAGAGACCGGCGCGTCTGAAGATGGTGACTGGCGGGCGGATAAGAGTGAAGGAAAAATTTCGCTATCAATTTTTTTTTCTTCCTATGAGAGACGGCGGCGGTAATCGCGTCGTTCAGTCACCAGGACGGAATATGTGCGGGGGAGGCAGAAGAGACAGAAAGAGGAAGGAAGCACTGAAGGAGGAGCCCGTTAGCTGTGATCGTCGCTGTCCAATTTTGTCATCCCTCTGTTCTCCCAAGAATCGCTCATGGAGTGGGGATTTGTCGCGGGCCAGGAGTGTGAGTTGGATTAGGGTGTGTCGGGAATGAGCGGAGAGAGATCGGAGAAACGCTGCGGGGAAAACGCGATGATCGGTGCCTTCCTCTAATTCCCTCAACGGCTCGCAAATAATTCATGGATCGGAGTGACTCGATCGACTCCCGGGACTACATTGGCGATGAAGTGCTCCGACGAAATCGAGAGAGAGAGTTTACACGGATCGTCGTGACAGACGTTTCGGGGAAGCGAAACTGTGTCTGGGGAGCTCGATGTCTCTTCAACGTGTAAAACGCTTCGAAGGGCCATTAAGAAGTTCAAAGGGCACGTCAGTAAAATGAGCGGTATTCGAGATCCAACCTCATTGATGAGTTCGTCCACCAATTTCATCCTCCTCTTTCCGTAATCCGGCGCTGGTTGAACAACCCTTCGTGTCGGATACGACTGTGTCGCGGTTTAGCGGACGGCAATTGAAAGCCGCCTCATTCCCACGTCCTTCGCGGGAGCCTCGTGTGAGCTTCTAAATAAATTACGAAGGTCCTCCCGCGTTACGCGAGGAAAACATTGCGGGATCCGGACTGGGGTCCCGGGACGATGTGATCGAGTCTACAGCTGCCCCGACGGGGTAGCTCCAACCCGAAAGTCAGACACCCTAGCGAGCTTCGCGCAGCACTTTATTGCATTACGTTGTGTTTTTTTCTCGTCTATCGAATCTCGGGTCTGAGAGACAACAACGATACTGCGGTAGAGTTGGGCTTGTACATCGTGGGCTTTAACTTTATCGAATTGACCCCACTTTACTGGAGCGCTTTTCCTATGTGGATTTTCGCAAACTCGGTCTCTGCATGTATACAGCTAATATCGCGCACACTGCCCGTCATTGATGCCCGGTTTTTCTGTCTTGCTGAATATCTTCGATCCCGTTAACATGTCGAGGAGGAATCCAGAAAAACCGGGCGCCAATGATGATCGGTGTACCCGACTTATCCGTCACCCCTGCAACGATCGCTATGGATGAAACTAGCTAGGGGAGACCGGGGCAAAATGGCACTGCGGGGTAAAACGGGACATTGAGGGCAAAACTCAATTTTTCAATAATTTTTGGATGATCCATTTTGTCCCAACGATAGAGCCGGATTTTCAAAACCTCTTTTGCCCCACATACAACCATCGCCACCATCCCAAAGTTACTGGAGGATTGCGTTTTGTCTCATTATCCCGTTTTGCCCCGGTGTGCCATTTTGCCCCGCCCTCCCCTATGCACGTACACTAAGAGAAGGATCTGATAGAAATTACCATACATTTGGTAAGAACCGAATGAACTTTCAGGTATATAGAGCTGCAGCGACTTCCGGCAAACGTTCATATTGAACTTAAGACATTCGGCTAGAAAATATGGTCATTTTCGCTGTCGCAGAAACTACCTGAATATCCCGCACTTTTTGCTAGAATATGAGTTCTTCTCACTACAAAATATAGTAATCGGTGATCGCGTCAGATTGCTTTAGGTTTGTAGGTTACACCGGCATATTGTGTCTATCGAATTGTTTTTACATAGATGACGTACATACATAAAAAAATTTGATCGACGAAATTCTCCGTTTTTATCCTCGGAATTCTCAGTTCTGATAAACGAAATTCTTAGTTTTATCCACGAAATGCTTACCCAGATACGCAACATTTTGCCAACCTGCCTTCCGGCAAAAATGACCATATGGCCTGAAAAATGTCCTAGTCGAAATTTACCATATGACTTAACCATGAAATTTACTAATTAGTAGTTTTCCCAGTGTATACGCAAAAATCGTCATTCCGCGAATGTTTCCCGAGGCTCCGGATATCGTGATGAGAAAGTCAAGAGAAAGAGGCAATAATGAGTGGCTCTAGAAGGGAACCAGTGCGGAAATCCGAGATGGGTATAATGGTATGGATTGCGGGTGGTATAGATTGCCATGTAGCCTCTCGCAGTTACCGTCCGGGGAATCCTCTCCGCTTGTATAGCCCACGATGTATAGTGTTTTCTGTGAAGTCCCCTTCGAGCCCGTCTCACTTTCAGTATCTGGTCCATCGTTCTCTCTCCCGGTCCCACCGGCTCCTCACTTTCCATTTCACTCGTGCTCGTTTGTCCGTGGCGGGGCAAGGCGATTCCTTAATTTCCCATATTGTGGTCCGTCTCGGCTATCCAAGACGCCCCGCTGCGTTATAGCGTGGTTTAATCGCGCTACAAGCGCGCATCCCTCGTTAGTGGAATATCGCCCGAGTGGCTATAACTACATTCCACCGCGCTGCGCCGAGCAGAGCCGGGGCCTCGGAGCTTCGCGAGATTCCCGAGCAGAGTCTCCTGCGTTGAGCTACGTTCCTCCGTGCTTCCACGATGCCCCTGGATCGTCTATAATCTTTCGCATGTTTTTCCACGCCGAGGGGTCCCAGCGAGAGAGCGAGGGACAGGAGAAAAACATTCTTAAGGTAGAGAGCAATATCGCGATGGGGAAAGAAGAACGAGCGTTTGCGCAATAATTGTGATTTACGGCGGAGCGGCAACCCGAGTTAAGTAAAACGAGAGCAGCGCGTTTGTTATGTGAACACGCCCAGCGGCCGCTGGGCTCCCGTTATCATGAGCTTTCTTCATTAACCCAGACGACTATAGAAAGATAGGAAAATTCAGCAGTTTTTAGAAAAGAGCGGCGCAAAACGAACTCTTTTTACCCCTTTTTTTCTCGAGACCTAAAAACAACCCATCTTAGATGGAGGACTTGGTTCTGGTTTATTGACATTCGTTGCAACGCTATCATAAATTACCTTATAAAATAAAATGAGCCGACGTGTAAAGTCGTCAGTCGTGTGAGGTCGGATCGAGAGAGGCTTAAGTTTCCGAGTGGGCGGGAAGATTTATACCGCGATCAAGTGGACATAATCCACGAGTGCACGTGTGCAATTCGAATCGATGTGTCGAGATTGATCGGGCTCCTCGGAGTCCCTGTTTAGCATAAGAAAAGCTTCCGCCGGTATAGATCCGTTGCACAATGGCCATTCCCGGAGAGCTTGAGCTCCATTTACGAACGGTCTCTCCTTACTTTCTCTGAAAAGTCGGGCGATACTCGAAAAATCCAGTGGTATTAGGTCTCTCCGGCTGGCCCCCAGAGTTTCACGTATTGAGCCGCGATCGTCTCGGAGCCGCCGGTGCAGCCGGAGCAGGCAGGGGTGGAACGCAATCAGTGGCCCTGATTTATCGTGGCAATATACATTAAGATACGAACATTAAAACTACCGACGGTCCCTTGCTCCTTCGTCGTTCGGGGGGGCAACCGGAGGATCGCCCGGGCCGCTCCATTACCACCCTGCCGATGACAGGGCGACCCGTACGAACCTCGGGAAATCGATCGAGAAATAAGCTCTTTTGCACGAGCACCCCGTCGCACTTTCCGATGTCGAGAGGAGAGAGGAAGGGGCGCGCGGAGGAGAAGAGGAAGCGGTGAGGCCAATGGCGAAAATTGAATTTTTATCGGGCTGGAACCGGATCCGCTTCCGGTTGACGAAGTAAAAAGTCTTCTCGGATCATTAGGAACTTTGCCATCGAACCGCCATATATCATTGAATACACGATCATTTGCAGACATCCAAATGGACATACTTATAGAATAACGCTTATTTTGTCTGGTCAATATGCGCGGGATTGACTTGACCGGGTATAGTAACGAAGAGACAGCTCTTTCGCCCTATTTCCGATGACATTACTCACGATACTCGACATGACTTTGTCCAGAGGAGAGAGTGAGGAGTCGTGGAGGAAAGAATAAGCAGCGAGAGGCCAAAAGCGAAAATTGAATTCTTATCGGGCTAGAACCGAATCAGCTTCCGGTTGACGAAATACGAAAACTTCTTCGATCATTAGGAACGTTGCCGTCGAACCACTATAAATCATTGAGTACACGATCATTTGCAGGCACCCGCAGACACACACATACACATAAATATACAATAACGCTTATCTTGTTCGGTCAATCTATGCGATTATGCGGTATATATCATATATACTGACATCATATACATTATATAAATTGAAAAGAAAATTTTTTAATTTTTTAGAATTTTTTCGTTAATGAAATCCGTTGGTAAATATGCCACTTGAAAACAATGGCGGAGGTTTTAATTCGCTATCTCGAAATTTTTTTGAAAAAAAGTGCCGTTTTGCAAAATTTAACATAGGTTTTCCTATGCTGAAAATGGTAAATTTTTTAAATTTCTAGAAAGGCATCAGATTTACGTATTTTGTGTGAAAATGGGTCACCTGAAGCGAATGGCGGTGGCAGAAATGCAATATCGCGGAAAATAAAATTTGGTCATTTTGAAAGTGGAATGGTACCCTTACCATTTTTTTGACGAAAATGGTAAAAATAAAAAAAATTTAGAATTTTTTCGTTAATGAAATCCGTTGGTAAATATGCCACTTGAAGACAGTGGCGGTGGTTTTAATTCGCTATCTATCAATGTCTTAGTAATACTATGAGGCCAAATTCAATTTAAATTAAGAACAGGTACCTTAATCTAAAATGCAAAATTTTACAAAACAAACTAGGATGCCAAAAATGATACAAAAGATAGAGAGTTTTCTCTAAAAAAAGACTAAGAGGCGCGGAGGTGAGAAGAAGCAAAGAGAGGCCGATCGCCAAAATTGAATGTTTATCGGGCTGGAACCGAATCCGCTTCCGGTTGACGAAATAAAAAATCTTAGATCATTAGGAACTTTGTCACCGAACGACTATAAATCATTGAATACACGACCATTTGCAGACACCCACACACACACACGCACATACATATACAATAACGCTTATTTTGTCTCGTCAATCTCTGCGGGATTGACTCGACCGAGTACAGCAACGCAGACATAGCTCTTTCACCCTACTTCGGATGACGGTACTCACGGTACTCGACACAAGTGGCGGGTCTGGAGCTTCCTCATCCTCTTCGGTTTCTCCACTTGAGCAATGAGTCTCGAAACCGGGGGTTGCGGTGAGGTGGCGGCTCGACCCACGGAACGCTTTTCCTTGCGGAAAAACGATCGAGCTTGGGGTCCGTGTGTGCGTGTCGGTGTGCCCAGTCTGGAAGGAAAGGCTCGAGGGTGAACGAGCATGTCCAGTGGCCCCTTGCCAATTACGGAACGGAGTTCTAACCGTAGTAACGTGTAGTGTTTCCGCCATTGTCTGCAGGTCCGAGCGGGGCATACAGTCCGGACGCGACGATGGGCTACATGATGGACGGACAAGCGGCCAGCATGATGCACCGGCCTCCCGGTGATCCCACCTTCCACAACCAATACCATTATCCTCCTGAGTACTACGGCCACCACTTATAAAGGTAAGTCTCACCGCCGTACGCTATCGCTATGTAACGATCTTTCGCCAACTACTATGGTTTTGTGTGCTATCCATTGTCCACGTTGATGCCGTCGAGTTTCGTAGTCCTCGTAGCTTTTAACGTGTCGTAGTCTTCGTAACTCTGAACTCGACGGAGACGAATCGTCGGATCGAACGAGCGCGAAATCCGGAAACGCATTATGGTTGAGCTACTTTTCGAAGCTGATTGTCGAAGCCTACCGGGACTTTTTTTTTTGCTCTCATGGTCGCGTCGAGTCTCAGAGTCGAACACGGAAAAAAATATGAGCGAAAAACATACTTAAGAACCATATAACAAATTTTTCGCGTAGATATATATTATTCACATAAATTATATATACTTTGCGTATATATATATTAATTAATGTAAAGAATTTTTTTAATTGATTATTTTTGTTATTTATAGAGAAATGTAATATTTTAAATTTGATTAAATGATTATTAAACGAGAATATATATTTTTATATTCGTTTATAATATATTAGTTATACAAAAATTTTCGTGAGAAGTCTATTTACGCATCGTACTTTTGTTTAACACGGGCATGAGTCTCGATGCGCGATGTTGCCGAGATCGAACGCGAGACAAACAATTTACGCTGCGGAACGACAAGTACATGGGTTCGTGTCTTCTTATCTGTTACAGCTGAATGCAGAATCGAATGGGGCAATGGCAGTGAAAGTCGAGAAGTATACGAAAATAAATTAATGAAACAAAAATGAAATGGGCTGAAACCTGGCATCGAGCTGAAAGCGGCCAGCGACGCGAGTTATCCGAGCGAGGCTTTTTTTTTCGTCGAACATATCGCGGACACGGGGCCCGTGATGTTTCCGGCCCACGAACGACCGGAAGACGACACGAAAAAAAAAAAGAAAAATTGGATTCGCGGAGGCGGCAGAGTAGCATCGGCAGCAGCGACGCCCGAAGAATTGACAAAGGCATCGCTCACGGGCCAGGCGAGAAGATAATCGTACAAACCGCGTGTTCCACGATAACGATAAGAATAGTCGTCGTGGCTCGCGAAACGATTACCCATGTGACGGAGATGATGACTAAAAAAAAAAAATTTAAAAACGACGAGGGTGTACGAACGATGCGTAGAAGCGCGACCAAAAGGTGCGCGAAGAGAAAATAAAAATAACTAAAAAAAAAAAAAATCAAGGTTTTAGAGGGGGGTTACTGGTCGCGACGAAATTCATGTGATTGTTCTTTGTACAAATATCGCGGTGTAATATTGTAGTGATTGAGATATAAATGTTAAATTTTAATACGATCGCAATCGAGAGACTATATAATGAATATAGTGATATAGGCAATTTTAGCGGGCATGTACATTACCGGTGTTCGCAACGAGATATGTCTGTCGCTCGAGGCAAACACTGGGGGTCCCGACTTTGAGACGACGAGAGAAGAACGAAGCGACGATGAGGCGCGAAAGAAAAAAAAAAAATGAGCAAAGAAAATCGCGTACCTAGCCAATGAACGCAGGTCACCGATAGTTGCTCGATGGAATTAAAACGAAAAAAAAAAAAACAGAAGCAAAAATAGATGAAGAACCGGAAACAGGACACGTGCGCCGGAGCGTCGACATTCTCGACTTAGGAGACATTAAATTTGTACAGTTCTTAAATATTAATAAAATTCACTATTAAACCGAAGTAACTATATATTATGTATAAAATATGCCGCGAGGGCCCTCCTTGCTCCTCAGTTGTAATATAAATACGAGAAGAGTTCGAAGAGGAAAGTAAGTGAACACACACACACACACATGTCTTAAGCACGACGGTGTCGAAACGGTTTTAAAAGAAAAAAAGAATAAACGCTAGTGAACTAGAATGAATGGAAGATAGGGTGAGGATAAAAGAAAAAAAAAAGTAAAAAAAAAGGAGGTGCCCTCGTCGAGGAGACGAACGGTCCCACAGTGTTCTTCGTGCTCTATACCGACCCGGCGCAAGCCAACACGCTGCTCGTCCTAGGGATTAATTTAAAAAAAACAACAACAACAAACAATTAATAATTACAATTTACTATAATATATTGTGTATAAATAGTTAATTCAATTGAGTGCGAAGGAGGAATGAGGCGGATGATACGAAACGAGATAAATACAGACGCTCGATGGACTCGGTTACAAAAAAAAAAAAAAAAAAAAAAAAAAAAAAAAAAAAAATGAAAAAAAGTGTGGTACTCGTCTGCCGCTGTGCGTGAGGATATCGTTTCCGTGACGTATGTGAATGGCGCGGTAGGAGCCGACGGACTGAGAAAGCAATCGCGTTGAAGGAACGAAAAGCAGAAAGAAAAATAGACAGAAATCGCAAGCGCAGAAACAAATGAGACAAGCAATGGGAAATTGACAATCGAGAACGATCGAACGCGCGCGTGCGAGATGAAATTTTTTCGAGAGGTTAAAATTATTTTAAAAAAAAGCAAAAACCGCGTGCAGCGACAAAATCGTGAGTAAGCAAAAAGTATACGAAACGTTCCCCCAGCGAGGAAAGCAATGTATCATAGAAATATACATATTACGTGATGTAGGTACTTTAGGGCCCGAAAGTAATTTTCGTTTCGTCGATCATCTGCATTTTTGCTCCCTTTCGTTGAAATTGCACAGTGTCCCGAAAATCCGACGACACTCCGCTCTCCTAGCACCATCCCTTGTTTTTTTGTTTTTTTTTTTTTTTTTGCTCTCGCTCACTCTCGCGTGCATCGCGGATTCTAATCGAGCGCTGCAAGAGAGTTCCCATCACGCGTTCTCGCGCGGAACGAACTAGTTTGGATCCCTCGATCGCTCATCCGTATTGCTCGGCCTCGCATGGTATTTTTTTTTTTTTTTTTTTTTTGTAACTCACGGAAACCTCGTCGTGGAGCAATGAAGCTCGTTCACGTTCGAAATATCATCGATGCAGTTTTACCCAGTTTTTTGTTTTCCCATCCGAAAAGTTCAATGTTGCAACATCGTATATCGAAAAAAAAAAAATGAAAAAAATGTTAAAATCAGAAAAAAAAGAAAATTAAAGTAAATAAAAAAAAGCTATCTCGTTCGCCCAACTCCAAACCGTTCCTTCTTCCGAACGCTTTCGTCCCTCATTCTCGCCCCCCGCCCTTTCCTCCCCCACGAAGGGAAGCAACTCTATATTTCTATACGAGATAACTAATATTCGCGCGCGCGTCCCTCATATACGTAACTCGAAGAAACTCTCTCTACGACGAAAGGATATATAATTGCATAAAACAAAAAAAAAAACCAATACACAAACAGCCGCGAATTCGAATGAGATTATAGTGAAGAGAGACGGAACAAAAAAAGAAAATTAAAAAATTTAAATTACAAATTAAAAGTAAAGTAACAAATTTTCGACGACACTTTATATTGAGAGAGTGAAGAAATTTTATTGGTAATCAAAAAGACACGCAAAACGGTCGATTTTATAAGCGAGACGATAGGACGGGAAAAAAAAAACCAAAACAAAAAAAAGCCAAGCTCTTTCGTTTCCTCGCAAAGTTTAGAGAAACAAAAACGAAACAAAGTGTGACAAAAAGCGCTGCCTGCGTCGGCGTGCAAGAAACTTTGCCCGGTGATTCCGAAACACGAAAAAGAAATGAAATAAAAATTTTTAAAAATAAAAATAAAACGCGGATATTAAGAGAAATGTTATCGATATTTTCAATACGCCTGCATACACGTCGAGATTACGAGAAATGGGGAATGGAACGATTGAAGGATTGTAAATTTTTAATGTTCTCAATGTCGGCGAGTGTCGTTAACGGGGAGATCGGTGGCAATCGTTTTCCCGTGTGCGTTCGAGGTTTTCGCGCTGCCCCGCTGGAGATCGATCGGCTTCTGTTTGTCACCAGAATTCGCGATCTTGATCTCCGTGTCGCGCCCGTCAAACTTGTCGACAAATATTACATCGATTTTTTTTTTTCAACGCCCTCAACGGAAACGAACGCCTCGGCCTCTCGTAGCGAAACTCGCTCGGCGCTCTAGTATACTGAAAGAAAAAATACCCACGTATACCGAAAGACTCAGGTGCGAATGTCGACCGTTCATTATATTTTTCGTTGATTGGAGAAAAAATAAATAAATGAAAAAATAAAGAAAAAAAATAAAATCGTGCACGTCGTTGGCAATGCCTTACGCGCAGATTGCGAGCTTCGCTCAGCCTCTTCGCACACATCGACTTACGGAAGAGCGGCGATAAAAAAAAAATAACAATATTGTATTGGCGCTTGGACTCATCGGAAATTCAATTATATCTTATCGTAACGACGTTTCCAAAAAAAAAAAATAATCATAATTTACCTATTGACGTAATTTTATTGAACGAACCCCGTCCGATCGTCCGAGTAGCGTTAGATAAATATGAAGCGAGAGAGAGATTGATACGGAACACTTACACAATTTTAGTCGAGACACAGGGTATATCGAGCGTGGGCCGGACGATCGTACGGGGTCGTTATTGACCGCAGAATTTAAATAAATTATTCCTCGAACACGTGTTACTTAATTTGTTTCTGTCGACGGGCCCGTCACGGGCGACTCTATAAGTTTGATCAATTAATTTCGAGAGTATCGACAATCAAAGTTTTAATCAGCGAAAACTGTACAGCAGATCGGACCGTTGCGTTTCCCGAATTTCCGACGAGGCCCTGCGCAATCATCGGCCCGAAAAACCGTGCGAAATTCTCGGCCCCGAGTCGTCCGAGGTTGCAGCAACAGAGCCGGAATGTTTTTACGAGATGTGTATTTGTTGACCAGTAGATTGTTTAATTTTGTTGAGCTCCGAGCCCTGCGTTGTTTGCCGATCGACGACTCGACACCGACGAATCGTCATAAATCGCCTCCGTCGCCTTCGACCGATTAATTTTGACAACATTGATACTTCAGTCCACTTTTTTTTTCAAACGATTTTTTTATCCACCGCAAACAAAAAATCGGCAACCGCACAGAATCGTTCCGCGTCGCAACGATTTTATGATTTTAATATTTAACGTAAAGAAGCGCGCCCCGGCGCGCCTTTAACTCTTAATCGTCTATCGTGACTCGAGATTGTTTTTCCTTATTTTCCTCCTATTAAGCTTACCGATCGAATCTAGTTGTGATACTAGTCCTCGAGCGAGAGTACATCGAGCGACGATGCAATTTTGTGCAATTGACGGACGATCGAGGCTCGACGAGACGTTGCGTTTAACCGAACGACGACGTTACCGACGGAGTTACCGAAACACATGCGGTGGTTTTAAAAATCGTAGTATTAAAAAAAGAAAAAAAAAAACGTTATCGGGGAGAGTGTCGAGAGAGTGAAATCACGCGCAATCCGTGCGTCGCGCGATACGAACGACCCGGCGCGCATTGGCTGTTCGTTTAAAAAAAATAAATGAGTTCATTCGATTGAATCATCGCCTTAAAAATGTATACGAAGTAACAGTAAGGTATCTAAGTAATAATCATGTTAGAGGGTAACAAAACAAAAAAAAAAAACTAAATAAAAAAAATAAAAAAAGTAAAAAAGTAAACCGGGTTTTTATGCGCAGCGATATACGAGCGAGAGTGAGAGAGAGAGAGCGACGCAGAGTGTAATCGAGTGAGAAAAAAAAAAATACAAAACGAATGTGAGAGATAGAAATGAAAACATGTAAGAATAAGTCTGCATGTGTATGAGTGCGATTGAGAGTGAAAAAACAAATTAAAAAAAAATTTGCTTGAGCGAGGGTGATAATCGATAAAGAGAGACAGAGAGAACGAGAGAGAGAGAGAGAGTAATGTATAATAATTATTGTATAATTATGGATGATGATAAATATGATTACGACGTTTACGATAATGATAACGATGATGTATGATAAGCTAAAATTTATTGTATCGGTATGGAATCAGATTTTTTCCACTGTTTGCGCATTGATGACTATTGACACCTAAGTAAAGAAAAGGCAAATAAATTTAACAAAAGTGAAAAAAAAATAAAAATAAAAATTCATTGCGTTCAGCTTTGTAAATCGACCGCTCTATGGACTATAATGGGACTACCGTGCATAAGTATGCAGAGAAATGAAAAAAAAAAAAAAAAAAAAATAATAAAAAATAGTTGTGTAAGGTCGCAAAAGTCTGGGAAGAGCCATCACCTTGAAATATCACTCGAAGAACAAAAAAAAAAAAAAAAAAAAAAAAAAAAAACAAGAAAAATCACTCGATCATCGTTATTATGTGTATTGGACTGATTGGATTTATCATTCAATTGCCTGACCGACCGACGGTTTATACCGCGACGTTTCGACGATAGCGCGAGGAAAACGAGAGCGAGAGAGCGAGAGAGAGCGAGCGAGAAAAGGGTCGATATGATGTCAAGATGATCTATGTTAGAGAGTGTCCATTGTATAGTGTTTTTTGAAAACGTGAGCATTAAATGCTACATCTTGTGTAAAATTTATTTATTTTTTTTCTAGACCCAAAAAAAAAAAAAAAAAAAAGCGCACACACAATACCACGCCACGGTCATTCACCCATGAGTTTGTTGCTCGACGGAACGATTTATCGTCTGAAGCGATGGAGGATCGAAAATTCAGACTTGCAATTTGCACGGGCGTCTCTCGACTCCCCTCCACCCTGGGCGTCGAGTCTTTTCCTACTTTGCCGTATCATTTTGACGTTGCGACGAGTATAATAGTGTATATAACAGTGGGCGGAGGGTTGTTAGCGAGCCGTCGATGGCTCGGGAGCTTTGTTATCCAACCCCGTCGTGCCGCCCCCTCGTTCCCTCGCCGCCACGACCGCCAAAGGGTGCTCCGGCGTCACGAAGCCCACGGGAAAGCCCGTATAAAAAGCGCGTTTGCGAGCAACACGCATCCTCCTATTCCGTCGATGCGAGATCACTTTCTCTTGACTTCTCTCGCTCTATCTCTCTTCATCTCTCTCGGCCATTCCCTCGATAGATTCCTTTTTTTTTTTTTTTCTCTTCCTTTCTACGGTCTCTCGCACGTAGCCGGGCCGGCTCGCACCCGACTCTGAAATATGATAGGTATGCCGGGGGAGAGGGTGAACGGTTGCCGGTAGCCGCCCCCGTTTCCGAGACCGTAGGTGCCAATTACCGTTGATGGTTATTCCATGGAAATGGACCTTGTTAGCGGAGCGGAGAGCGAGACAAGACGAGCTGGGAATCGGTAAAGATATACCAATTATTTTCACCCGCTCGATGCCCGGCCAGCGGCAGCCTCCTACGGTGGGTATATTATGTGTAGGACGTATATACAGTATAAACAATAACGATCGTACGTATTCGGTGCGAAAGCCCCGGAAGGAAGTCTCGTCGGACTAACGAGGAGAATTGTTTCCGAGGAGTTTTTTTTTTTTTTCCCCTGCGTATTTGCCAATCATCGCGGCAGTGAGGTGAGGCTGCTATCCCGGGGCGAAGAGGCTCAGTCGGTAAGAAAAACTGTGAGCCATTTTTATGAGGGTCTCCGAGACTTTTGGCTGGAGGCAAATTATCAGCTATCTTCGTGTAACAATCGAGGTTCTTGTCGGAAACCAAATTACCATTTGACGACGAGCTAATTATCATTTGGTAGGACGATCTGGAGGAAAGTGATTTAGAGTTTTGTTGCCGACTGAGAGCGGGATTGGACTCTGTTTGGAGGCGACGCGAAACGGACTCGGTCGGTAACGGAAACTGTAATTCATTTTTTGGAGGGTCTCCAGCATCTTGGGCTTGACGCAATTTATTAGCGATCTTCATGTAACAACTGAGGTTCTCATAATTTGGTATTGGGAAAAGCGATCTTGAGGAAAGTGGTTTACAGTTCTTGTTACCGACTGCGCCCGGGTAGGAGGCGACGGCGCCTCAAAAAGACTATCGGTGACCATCCCGGTTCGCTATCGAGGTACAATCCACCTTTTCGAAGAGGGCAACAGATGAAAAACTATTCACTCTTTCGCTCCGTCGATAACTATCCAATCAGAAGCATAGTAATCCATTTTTTCAAAGGCTTTCCGAGACTTTGGGCTTGTTGCAAATTATCAATGATCTTCGTCTAACAACCAAGCTTCTGATAATCTGGTCTTCATAAAAGCGATCTCAAGAAAAGTGGTTTACAGTTTTTGTTACCGACTGAGGCCGGGAACGAATCGTCGCATTAAGAAGTCTACCGGTCACCATCCCAGTTTCATATCACGATGATACAATCCACCTATTCGAAGAGGGCAACGGATGGGAAACTGTACTCACACTTTCGCTCCGTCGATAACTTTCTAATCAGAAGCATAGTGGAGTTCCGTACTTGCTGCTGGTTCGCCGTCCTGGTAGCAATATATTAAGGGTTGTCGGCGCGAGGCAGCAGCCTCGCGAGCAAACAATCTCGTAATGGCGGTACTGACTGGTGTGGCCCGCAGTAATGAGATATTAGAGAGGAACTCCTCGTCGAGGGAGTGGCCCCGGGTACTTCGGGTGAGGGGTGGAAGCTCAGAGAGAGGCGAACACTCGAGGTATCCAGCGTGATACTCCATGGAAAGCGGCGAAGCAGCGAGAGCCACAGGAGAACATCATAGTGGCATCAGCAGTGGCACACCGGAGGGTCGGGAGGGATGGGAAGGGGATGGTACGAAATACTGCGGGAGGCATATAGCAGTAACAGCAGGGGTATCGCTTACCCTCTGGGGATGCGATTATGACGTTGTCTTCTCTGCGAGTGCGATGGCTCCTGTTGCCCGATGCTGTACCGCATAACGTGTTACTGCACGACCAGAGGATCATTCGTCGTCCACCGGAGCCTCTCACTTCAGCTAATGGGAGCTCGTGGTTTCTCGCTGGGTCTCGGAGTAAACTGGCTTCCCCAGATTCCTCGGGGACTGGGCGAAACACACGGAGTTTACTTTCGGCGTAGCTCATCGTTCAATCGTTTTTCACGTGACGGAGACTAGACGGTCACTCTGTAGAGGAAACATGACCATTGGGATGGCCAGCCCTAAAGAGCATCGAGCACTAAGTCATCGAGGAAAATCTTTTTTTCTCATTTCCGTGAGTCATTGAATTTTTTTTTTTTTCAATGTACCCCGTTTTCACCCCTTTTTCACGTGACGGACACGAGACGGTGACTCTGTCGAGGAAAGACGACTATTAGGATGGCCAGCCCTAAAGAGCATCGAGCACTAAGTCATCGAGGAAAATCTTTTTTTCTCATTTCCGTGAGTCATTGAATTTTGTTTTTTTTTTTTCAATGTACCCTGTTTTCACCCCGTTTTTCACGTGACGGACACGAGACGGTGACTCTGTCGAGGAAAGACGACTATTAGGATGGCTAGGGCTAAAGAGCACTAAGTCATTCAGGAAAATCTTTTTTTCTCATCGTCATCAGTCATTGAATTTTTTTATTCAATGTACCCCGTTTTTTACTCCGTTATTCACGTGACGGACACGAGACGGTGACCCTGTCGAGGAAACACGACCTTTAGGATGGCCAGCCCTAAAGAGCATCGAGCACTAAGTCATCGAGGAAAATCTTTTTTTCTCATTTCCGTGAGTCATTGAATTTTTTTATTCAATGTACCCCGTTTTCACCCCGTTTTTCACGTGACGGACACGAGACGGTGACTCTGTCGAGGAAAGATGACTATTAGGACGGCTAGGGCTAAAGAGCACTAAGTCATTCAGGAAAATCTTTTTTTCTCATCGTCATCAGTCATTGAATTTTTTTATTCAATGTACCCCGTTTTTTACTCCGTTTTTCACGTGACGGATACGAGACGGTGACCCTGTCGAGGAATCACGACCATTAGGACGGCTGGCGCTAAAGAGCACCAAGTCATTTTTTTCAATGTACCCCACTTTTTAATTCCTTTCAAATTATTTTTTATTTCTGTTATCCACGCTCCGCGGGTACCAGTACCGACATAGTGTACCAGAAGCACCCCGACGAGTGCAGCCAGGTTCTTTTTAGTCCAGGGTATCTCATTTGTTAGGTGAGCGACGGTGCGCGACGCCCCAGAGAGTCGACAATAGGAAAGCGGCTCTGGATGACGACGTCGGCCGGAGCTCGAGGCCTCGGAAATCGCATTCTTGTAAGCATAGAGGGAGGTTCGGGGGTGCAAGCGAGCTCGGTTGACAGAGCAACAGTAACAGCGGTACAGAGGCCGGAGCGTTCCCGCAAGCTCGCGGACAGTGGAACAGAGGGAAAGCTCGTGCCTTGTGCTCCGTCCGTTCGGTATCAAGTGAGACAGAGCGAGGAAAAGGAAAAGGGACGTACACTGAGGGAGTCGGAGAGGGTGAGAGAGAGAGAGAGTGAGCGAACGAGAGAGACGAAATCGCGCGAGCAGGCGAGGCGAAGCTCTCGCACCCCGAACGGACAAATGGGTGTCCCTGCATATGTAAAAGCACCGCTGTTCGGCTCACCCTCGGCCGGCCATTTGTCAATGTCAAGGCGCGAGCGCCGTAGCCATGGTAACACCCTGGCAAGCCAGCCGACCGACCGAGAGCAACCGAGGCATAGCCAGGCAGGCGAGGAAGCAAGCAGGATTCCCTCTATCCCTCTCGATTCGCGAAAGCGCTACCTACTGCCGCTGATGCTGCTAGGAACTACCCCCCTGCCCAACCACCTCCCCCCCCCCCCCGCGCCGCCACCCGCGCTCTTCCGACCCCGCGCCCTCCACCCCCGCGCGCACCCCTGCAGGCGCACTCGCTAACACCCACGAAGCGGGGAACGACGTCGGGCCACCCCGACGGGAATCCCTCCTTTCGCACGTCGGGGCGGGCATGCGCCCTTTTTATCAAACAAGTTCGGCAACGTCACGTCACCGACTCCGAGGGCGCCTCAAGACGCACCGACGGGGTTGACGTTGTACCGTACAGTCAACGTTGAGGATTGAGTTATGCGGAGGAATTATTGTATTGGATTCCTCTTTTTCTTGTTGTTGTTCTTCAGCTTTGAGGTAAGTGGGGAGTATGCATTGCTTAGCTGAACGTGAGTACATTGACGGGCAGTTGGATAAATAAAGAAGGGGTTGGGTATGCGATAAGCGCAATCTTTTACCCCGAAACGATATATTGGGTAAAGGTGACGAATATGACCATTGTGCATTGAAATACACGAAACATATTTAATTCGGCAATATTATATTATTAATGTATTAATAAATATATAATTTTATATTAATAAAGCGATTTATAAAGACATCATTCTATATTCGTGATCTATCAATAAATACATCATTTTATATTATTAATTTATTAATAAAGACACTGTTTTATATCACTAATGTATTCATTAACTTGTAGATATTTAAACGACATACGTTCCGAAATGTCTCCGAAGAATAATTTTTTTTTCCGCGCACGTTTGTGTCATGCATGACACATGTATATTTTTCGACATGTGCCATATACATAATTTTTTCCATGTGAGTAGCTCGTAAATCATTGACAGTCTCATTTGAAAGAAATATATTGCCACTTGTCCCTTTGGTCTCAATTGTGTGAAATCAATCTCACGAGAGATTAGCGTATCTTAAAACGAGAATGAGTAATCCTCCGAACCCTCGCTCAGTGTCTCCGTGGTCTTTGCGGTAAACCCGGCGACACGTGAAAAAGAACCAAGTAGGAATTTACCTTTGGCCGCGAACCCTTAAAAAAATTCGTTGGCGAACGGTGCCGAGGGACCGTCGCTCGTTCCCGACGTAACGGCTCATTCTCGGCCACCCCGGCCCGCGCCCCCGTCGGCAAGGGAACGAGGCTGGAGCGGCGAGAGAGTAAAAGCCGCCGAGGACGAAAGGGAAAGGTGAAAGGAGTCGAGGATAAAGGCTCCATCGCCCCGGGGTGACACGTCTCAGAAAAAAAAAAAAAAAAAACCCCCCACAAAATTCTTTATCGCGAGCTACCAGGTAGATAGATAATATAGCGGATTGAGAATAGAGGGAGAAACGAGACGTGTAAGGATAAGCCGAGGCAGAGACTCAACAAAAAGAAAAAGCAAGAAGGAAGAAGTGGCGAACGCGGTGCTTGCGACGCCGCTTCGCCGACCGGAGTGACGATGCAGGCGGAGGAACGACGTGGAGCTGCCGCGCGGAAGGGGGTGGAAGTGCGCGCGACGAGATTCATAAGGGAGGAGAGAGGACGAAGGGTGACAGGACGGAAGAGGATGGTAAGGGGGCTGCTCGTCTAGTCTGGCTTCTACCGGCGCTGGCGGCTCTCCGTGCCTCTTCCCATACACCGGGCGGGCATACAGGCGAAACATTGCATCGGTGACGGTGCGCGTCGGTGTAACGACTGCATAGCAAGACAGCCCGCTTAAATATGCAGGATGGGCGGCGGCGGGCGGCATTGTAGCGTGCTTGTAGCGCTCCAGGACGGAGGTGAGAGAGAGAGCCGAGCCAAGGGGGTGAACTCGTCGTGCTTCTGTACCCTGTGCATATATAGGGGAGACCGGGGCAAAATGGCACAGCGGGGCAAAACGGGACAGTAATGGTAAAACTCAATTTTCCAATAATTGTTGGATGTTCCATTTAGTCCCAACGATACATCCGGATTTTCAAAGCTGTTTTGCCCCACGTACCACCATCGCCGCCATCCAAAAGTTATTCTAAAATTGCGTTTAGTCACATTATCCCGTTTTGCCCCGGTGTGCCATTTTGCCCCGCTCTCCCCTACGCGCTATACGCGAACTGTACAGCGATGGAAATGAAGGAGGGGATGAAGCGGAAACGAGAGGGCATATACGCCACGAGCTGTAAGCTACAACCCCCGAACGGGATGGAGTGAGAAGCGCCGAGGGAGAGAACGCGAGAGGGACAATGGCGTTAAAGAGAGGACGAGGAAGCGAGAAGGGTAGATCGACGAGGGTGGGAGATATACGTGTATATATGTAGACAGGACCGGGGGGTTTCGGAGCGCTTGCGCACCCCGTAATGATTGACTGGCTCGCTGGCAGCCAACAGACAGACGTTCGCCTACACCCGACCACCCAACGGCAGCACCGGCGGGATTCCACCCCCGCCCCCCCGCGATACAATGCCCGAACCTCGATCCTCTCATCCCCTCGCCTCTCGGCTCGGAAACTCTTTCTCCCGCTTTGCTACACTCTCTCTCGCCGCTTCTCCTCGCCTCTGTTGCCTCGCCACGTTCGCGAACACGAGCGTTTCTATTCTTTTCGGCCGAAACAAGGGACCCGAGCTGAGAGACTCGGGGATTTTCTTTTTCGTCCCTTTCGCTGTGGTTCTTTGCGAAGGGAGTCGAGGCTTTTGCCTTTTTTCAAACCCTTCTCATTCGGTTGGTATGTTACTTCGTGGGGTGCAAGGACTTGTCTCTGACACAGTTTTTCATCGTCTTCGTGTCATTGCAGAGTCATTGAGATGTCGGAGTTCAAAACCTTGAAGTTTCTTTTGGAGGAACCTCGCGGGCCCTGATGAGCTCCCGGCGAGGACCTGATTCAATGGTGTAAAATTTCTACCGGCGATGCCTGGATGACTTATCGGTAGCGAGGGAACCGACCGCGCTGAGAGACTTTTGGATTTTCTTTTTCGTCTGTTTCACTTCCGTTATTTTCGAAGACCGTCGAGGCTTTTGACTTTTTTCGACCCTTCTCTGGTACCCTCTGGCACAGTTTTTCATCGTCTTCGTTTTGCCAGGTCATTGAGACCTCGGGGTTAAAAACCCTGACATCTTTTAGTACCTCACGGATAAAAAATGCAGTTGAATCACCTAAAGATTCGGGCAGGGACGATAAAGTAAATATGTTGTTGGCCGAATTAGATATCTTAATGCCTCAGAAATATTTTGGTGGAACCATCGAAAAATGTGTTGAACCGACCAATCTTTTAGCTGTACCAACAAAATATTTATTTGGATGTCCCTGCCCGAGTCTTCAGTTGATTCAACCGGATTTTTTATCAGTGCTCGTGCCCTGACGATGTCTCGACAGAGTCCCGATTTCTAACAGGTCTGACATTTCTACCAGGGATGCCTGGATGACTTATCAATAGCCTGGTAGTTTTTCAAAATTGCAAAATTAGTGAATGAAAAAAATGGTCCGATCTTTCTCGTTGTTCCTGGGCACAAGCCTGCGTTGCGACTTGTCGTCCAGGTCGTCACAGCAGTAACAAAAAGTCATCACGGTAAAAAAACTAAAATTATTAAAAATAAATAAATAAAACGGAAATCGAAAGTAAAAAATAATAACATTCGATACGAGACGAGAATAACTTATTTAGCAGAAAAATTGTTACGCTGCCGAAATAAAAGCCCTGCCCTCGATCTTCTTCATTCAGTCTTTAAATTGTTTTTTATCTTTCCCGTCTCTCGTTTAATATACACATGTATATACATGTATATATATACATATATTTTTTATCCTCGCCGAGGCGTTTAATCCAATACCGCCCAGGCGTCCATCAAGCGGGGCTCGAGAGTCGAAAAGGTATTGTCCGCTTTAGCCGAGCGAACGAGTGACTATAGTAATGCTTATACGCTTCTCTCGCTGTTTCCCCGTGTATGCGCGCACCTCGTTGCCGCGGCGATCCCTGGAAACCCGCGTACCCTTCTGCCGCCCGTGAGGATATCTCTTTCTCTCGGTCCGTCTCACTCACCGTAAATTCACGGCCGTGCGAGCATGTTCACCGTGTCGCATAAAGCGTAAAACCAACGTGAATTACGGTAGTATCGCGTTACAACGGCTACGTGCGCCTGGCAGTCGGCGTTCGACAATTCTCGACATCCCTTTGCCCTTCAGGAATTTATATAATTTTTCGCACTCCCGCCGACTATTTTCCCACGGAACCCTCGTCCTCGGCCCACGTGCATCGACGGATAACACAGACGTAGATTGGGGACCACCATATGGTACCATTCTGTTTATCCTCAAGGACATTGATCGAACTGTTACGGCACTACACGCATCAACCCGCTTCGTCGCTCAACAATAATTTATTATTATTATTATTATTATTATTATTATTATTATTATTATTATTATTATTATTATTATTATTATTATTATTATTATTATTATTATTATTATTATTATTATTATTATTATTATTATTATTATTATTATTATTATTATTATATTGGTGAAAATAATATTGATCGAAACTTCTGAGACGAGATTCCGAATGGACTAAAATAAAAATGGGGGTTTCACGATTCTTGAAAATTAGAGAACTTGAGGAGACAGTATGTAACTCCGCGGTAGAGCGGCAGAGGTTTACCGTGAGGAGTAGAGTCCTCGCACGTTACTCGTTTACTCTCCGGTAATCTCACTCGCAGAATCTCTTATACCCACCGCTGGAACTGCCATTACGCAGATCCCTCTCGGCTGGCGTTGCTCGTCGGTGCTCGCGCACGTTTCTAATTGCCATCCCGGTGTCGTACTCTTCGACTCTCGCAGCGGAGGGAAGATTCAGCGACAAGAACGAAGGTTGGCGATCGTCGACGCCGCGTTACCAGCTGCTTCTTCGTGAAATGGAGAAGAGATGTAAAAGGACGCTGGTCGTTGAGAGAGCTCCGAGCCTACTGGTACCCTATAATATATATACATATAAATAAACGTATACATATAAAATATATATGTATATGTATATGTATATATATATATATATTGGCGAAGGGCAGCGTCCTCTGGCTGCCAGAAGGGAGAAAAGAAAACGACGTGTCGGAGACACTTGAGCCTTAAGGACATACACTGCGCGCGCGCGTTCGCGGACGCGCAGCTCTCGGTTAAGATACGCGTCGTTGCTTCTTCTTCCATCGTGTCGTCGTGTTATTTTCTCATCCTCCTCCGCGAGGTTGGGTGTGTGTATATATATATATCTGCGGAGCCTCGTCGTCGGTGCGAGCCCTAGCTCGGCCGCCACGGAGAGGATCTCGCCCCGGTGCGGCCGATAAATCGCCCAGCACGTTCCGGAATTTAAGTGCGAACAAATTTGTATTCGCGCACGCTTAACACGGCGAACGGCTTCCCGTAAATGGCCTTACAACTGGCCGAGGAGCTCTCTCTCGCATCTCTCGGCCGGAGGACGAGAGAGCCTAGCACCGCGAACCCGTGAGCCCTCGACTGATAATTAATCGTATGGCCGTTACACGCGAATGAACTTCGCCGAGCCGCGTTTCACTCGAGAGCGCACGAGGGAGAGAGGATCTACAAGCGTGAGTGCGCTAGGGCTATAATACTCTTAGGTTTACCGTCCCGATTGTCCATCGGTGTTATTGAGCGTGCGGTGTTACCATAGAGTGCCCGGCAACGGATTGACCTCGATGTTGCGAGGAAATAAGAGAATTATACTGGAAATACGTCACTTCCGCTTTTAAAATCCCATTTTTCGACTGGAAGTGGACGTCACACCTTAAATACGTCACTTCAGGTTTGAAAATTTCGTTATTCGATCGGAATTGACGTCATTCCTTAAATACGTCACTACCTATTTGAAAATATTTATTTTCGATCGGAAGTGACGTCATACCTGAAATATGTCACTTCCAGTGAAAAAAATATGTCACTTGCAACAGAAATTCTTATAGTGGATT
This sequence comes from Exephanes ischioxanthus, assembly GCA_958510785.1. Taxonomy (NCBI): domain Eukaryota; kingdom Metazoa; phylum Arthropoda; class Insecta; order Hymenoptera; family Ichneumonidae; genus Exephanes; species Exephanes ischioxanthus. The sequence goes on along the minus strand of OY294016.1, from coordinate 25,821,261 downwards.
TCTAGGAGGCCTACCATTCTTAAATCCCTGAGAGTGTATTTTATACAATCTTTAATCTTTGTATACAATCTTCCGATCGGAAAATAAGACTTCCGGATCGGAAGTGACGCATTTCCGGTATGACGTAAATTCCCGTCGAAAAATGCGATTTCCGAGATCGCCGTCATAAGCCGAATGGTCGACGAGAAAACTGGGATTAAAATTGATACGACAAATCAATTCATCATTCTCTCATACGGCGATGGAAAAGTTTTTCCACCAGATGTTACACAGTGGACACGAGATAGCGAAGGAGCGCGCACTATATAAAGTGTATACTTTCGTACAGTCGCAAAGTCCTCGCGGAGTTTCCGTTCCGCAGATGCGACGTTATCCGGGAGGTCCCTCGATGAGGCAAAGCTGCCGTGTGACTCGGAGAGTTCGAGCATACAGTATATAGTTTTCAGTAGCGGCGACCAATTCCCCAGTCGGCCGAAACGGAAAAACTCTCGTTAACTCGCATCTGTATCAATTTATGCTGCCAACACGCCTTCCGCCTGGGGCGACAAAAACGACCGCTGGAGGGAGGAGAAGACAGGAAAAAGCGAAGAAACTCGCTCTCGCTATGTTGTGCAAAAACCCTGTGAAAACGGGAAAAGCTTGATATTTTTCAGCGGTGTTCACATACGTTAATTTAAGCCATTAATGCTCAGCAATGTCCCATGTATTATGATAAGAGTCCACCAAACTACGACGACATCCTCAGATTAAAAGAAGGGTTTTTTTTTTTTTGTGGAACAAAGCGGACGATTCGGATTTGACGAATCACACATGGAGGTGTTATTCGATTTGTCCAATCTACCATACTTGCTACTTTGGTGAACGAGCTTATTTTCACAAATATCTTCTTGAATTTTAATTAAAAAAAAGAAAATTAGTAGGAAATTTGACGCTTAATAGGCAGAATATAATCATAACATTATGTTTCATTTAGGTGTCGAAAATTGGAAAAATTTAATCTGTCAATAGTGACACTTTTCAAACATTTTATGTGATGGACGAGTCTCAAGCACTTGAGAATTTTGTTTTGTTTTTTAACATAAAAGAGGCTTCGAATGTGTTAATGTAGTGTAACGCACGGATTACAACTATGATAATATCCTCACATTAAAAAAGTGTTATTCTATTGTGAAGCAAGTCGGACGATTTGAATTTGACAAATCACACATAAAGATCATCTCTCCATTTTCCCAATGTACGATATTACGAAGAGAATAAAACAGCTATTAAAAAAAAAATTTCTTGAATTTTGCTTAAAAAAAGTTACTGAACAATTTGTCGAACAGCTCGGAAGAATATAATCATATCATCATTTTTATATGGATGCAAAAATTGAAAAAATGGAATCTTTCGAAAGTGGACTTTTGCAAACATTTTTACATAATAGACGACTCTCCAGCACTCGAGAAAGATTATTATTTCTTCAAAACGGGAAAGCGGCTTCGAAGGAGTTAATATAGTGTAACGCAGGGATTACAACAGCTCCGGTGCTTTTATGGTAAATGGATGATTCGTGCACGGGCTAGGAACGTCGCAGAGGGTGGCGAGGGTGATCGTTGGTGGTCCACAATCGTCAGGAATGAGTTACGGACGCCCCGAAGCGTTTCGACGCTAAATTCCAACTCGGAAAACCAACCGAAGGGGACAACGCGCGGGCCTTCGAAAATTGCAAACTGAAAACAGACGGGGATGGTTTCAGTTTCGAGGGGGCGAAACGAACAGGGGGGGGGGGGGGGGGGGGGGGTTGGTTACAGACAGGAACTCGTAGAGACAAGGACGGAAGAGAGCCCGGATTGTGGAGGCCGAGCGAGAAGGCGAGTAACCGCGCGATTGGCGCAGATGGTACGCACCGCACACCCCAACTGAGAGTTTGCTGTTACGCGGGAACACAGAGTGTATCTCTTCGAGTAACAGCAGCAGCAACCAGAATTTACCCCCTTCAATCGTACCCGGGATGTTGGGAAGCAATCGGGCCGAACCTTCATCAAAATATCTTTCCCGCGTGTAACACGCTCCGGGAATTCAGTGTGAAGCGATGAAAGTAGCAGGTGCCACATAGTGACTGAATCTTTTGCGTTTAAAGCTTCCCGGCTCACTTTCCCTCCCAAATTAGCCCCCCCCCCCCCGATCCCAAATGTTTCATGAGCTTTCCACCCTTCGTTCAATGACGCACAGTCGAATGTTCGCTTTACACTTCCATCCATACGATTATGCAAAACAGCGCGCAGTATTGCGGCTAATCCTGCGGCGTTAGAGGAAAGCAAACACGTCCTTAAAGCGAGCCACCTGATGGTCCGGCAAAAAGTCGACTCCGCATTTCCTTTCCCATATGGGGCTGAACGACTTGAACGGTTCCAGCGATTCGAGGCGAGACGATGTGCATTAATTCTTTTTTTTTTTTTTGCATAGACAGAAAAATGAAATACATATTTTTTTTAAACACATAAGATGTCAATGAGCTGAAGGACGTCGATGGCCTGTTGGCAATAGCAAGAGGAATATATAATGGAAATAATCTTTTAAATGTACCAGCATTCATTCTTTGTAAAATATTGTCAATAAATACATTTACTCCTGGGATGTAAATTGTTGAATGTGTATAGGGTGTCTTATCATGAAATAAAATTATCACACGTTATCGGTATATCGGACAAGCTCTTCGACCATCACATTTAAAAAAATCTGGCTGCGACTCCTCTTTTCCTATTTCCTCATATTGGCGGAAGATTGATAAGCGTGGAGAATTTCACGGGAAAGAATTCGATTAAAAAAATAAAATAAAACGTTCGATTTATCCCTTCGAAGTTAGCAGGAGATTGCAATTACCTATCGATGAATCGTTTCCAATTTAGGGTCACTCTACTCCGTTCTAGATGATCGATATCTCCGATAATAGAGACTGAAACATAAGGAGTTTCTCGTTCTCACGCGCTCCGCGTGTTCGCACAAACAATCTCCAAAAGATTAAAAATAATTAATGACTGAATCACTCGAGGGAGATCGATTTAATCGATTTCAGGAGAAACAATGTGCATTAAATTTATTCAACAAATAAATAAATAAAATAATTATCGTCAAACAAATAAGATGTCAATTGTTAATCATGTATAGGCTGGCTGATCTTTGCAACTGAAGCAATGAAATAAAATTATCAAACGTCATCGTTACATCGGACAAATGAATATCTTCGATCGACACTCTAAAAAAAAAAAAAAAATTACTACGCGTCAAACTTTCCTGTTTCGTGATATTGGAGGAAGATTGATAAGCGTCGAGAATTTCACGGGAAAGAATGCGATTAAAAAAATTCAATAAAACAACCCATTTATCCCTTCGAAGTTAGTAAAAGATTGTAATTACTTGTCGACGAATCCTTTCCAATTTAGCGACACTCGAAGCCACTTCTAGATCATCGATATCCCCGATAATGGAGCCCGAAACACAAGGAGTTTCCCGTTCTGTGCCAAGTCCTCTTCATCCCCGTCGGACACGAGTTGCTCGCTCCGACAGGACGATTATGTCACTCCGACAACGAGGATGATGCTTCGCCCGCGGGCCGGGAAGCTCGAAGAAGTCGTTTGTAACGTGACTCCGCAAAAATCAGGAGGCAGGAGTGACGGACGGGGCCGAAAGGGGCATCACCGTGATTGTTATATATCGTGGCTCTCTTACCCTCTACTGTGCAGTTAGCTGCCGTGCTCGCTGATTTGTCCCATTCCTCCGGCGTCGCTAATGGTATTAGTGTCATTGCCAGTTGATTCCCCCCCCCCCCCCGTCTGTGTACCGAACAAATATGTATTTATTGATTCTCCGTGAGTGGAAAGTGAAGGAACGAGTCGTTGACGATTCCGCGCTATTGACCAGGAGGAGCCGAAGGGTTGAGAGAATCGGCTTTCGATCACTGCATTAAATTCTTCCTGATATTGTCCATCGGTTTACTCACCCTCGTCCTCACTCCCCGACCCTCGGCCGAGATCCTCTTAATGGACATCGACGCGTAAATGGAGAATGTTTGTACGAAAATTCCCGGGGGGTGATCGAAGATACGCGTTCAGAGAAGTCTGAAGTACGGACGAGATAAGCGGAGCAAATATCTGGATGACTAGCGGTTCTTGAAATAACTATCGGACAATGTTATTTCGTATCAATGTCGGCAAAAAAAATTTCTGACGCGAACCAGTTGATCAAGAATTTGCAGCTCCAGTTCGTGAAAGTGTGAAGGATTTTATTAACGGATATTTTATGTGCAGAAAATGCCATCTTTTTGTCGATCATTGAGCAACATGAACGTTGGAATATTTTATTAATTGAACATTGGAAAACGTTATTTTGTGTCGACATCGGTAAAAAAAAAATTGCCGAGGCAAATCGGTCGGTCGGGAATTTGCAGCTCGAATTCGTAAAAGTTTTAACGATTTTATTTATTAACAGATATTTTATCGACAGAAAACGCCACCTTTTTGCGGATGTTTAATTAAAAAAAAATTAATGTGAGAACATTAATTTAAGTGGTTAAAATGAATCCATCAGATGTAACGCTGCTACTTGTGATTGCTCGATACTCGAGTGCGAATCAACTTGTCAGCAATAAGAGTCTTGCCACGTCAATGCGCCAATCGCATTCCAAGACAATTGGACGAGGCACTTTTTTGAAACACAGAAACGTAAAACGGAAAAAGAAATGGGAAAACTAAAGTCAGATGAGCGGTGCCTTTTCTGTGCTGGATACGTGAGGAGGTAGTTTGTTATTCCGGCCGCAGCCGAGCAAGGAAGTATCAGAATGGTAAGCGACGTGGTACCATTAATCAATTTTATAGCGCGCGAGCCAGCGATCGCTGTGTGCCCAACGTCGCAAGTCACTGTGCGCACTTCAGACCCGCCAAAGGCGGCTCGTGTGTGCTGCTTTCTGTTTCTCCTGCCTTGATTGGATACAGTCGTAGATCGTCCGCCTACGGTATTCGCACTAAAGAAATTTCACTGGTATAAAAAAATCATGTCTAAAAGCATTTTTTTCTTTCTCGATACTGAAACTTTTCGGTACGGTTTTTTCAAAAGTCAGTGTGTGTTTTTCAGACCCGGCAAAGGCAGCGTATATGTGCACTGACAACAAAACGCGGTTGAATCAGCTAAAGATTCGGGCAGGGACCTTCAAATAAATATTTAACCGGTCGAACAAAATATTTTAATGCTTCAACAATATTTTGGTGAATTAATCCAAAAAACATTGTTGAACTAACCAATCTTTTAGTTGTACCAACAAAATATTTATTTGAACGCCCAAGTCTGAATCTTTAGTTGATTCGACCGTATCTTTTTATCAGCGTGCTGTGTGCTGATTTCTGTTTCTCCTGCTTTTATTGCATACAGTCATAGATGGTCCGCTTGCGGCATTCGCGTTGAAGAAAATCCACCGGTCCCAAAAAAAAAAAAAGAAATCATGCCCGAATCCATATTTTTTCATTTTTTTTTTTAATACAACCAATCGACCCTCGACCGGAATTCTGTCCGCCGTTATATAAACCTCCTTACACGGATACACGGAAATTTTGACAGTCCCCCCGGCAATCGAGAGTTCTTGAGCCCAGCCGCATTGAGGGACGCGTCGCTGTCGGGAGAGAATCGTGGAGAGAGACCCGACGACAATGGGCCGTCCAAGCAGGATGCGTAGCCTCTCCGACACACATCCTCAGCCTTTTGTCGCCGAACTTGCTGCCACAATCCCGCGTCGGTTTCTCGATGCCTCCGCGACAAGTGCGAGAGCACAAATTTTCCACACTCGTTCGTTGTCTCGCTAACGCGGGCGCATCGTCGGAGGGATTGACAGCGCGAACGCGCCCCCTTCCCTGGCCCCCGATTTCGTTGATATTAGTGGGGCTGTCAGTCGCGGCTTTGTCACGGGGTGTAAGGGCGCCTCCTCGCTCCGCCGCTATATAGTATTATTATCTACCTTATTTTTATTTCGTTCCCGTTCGTCCGGTCCACACGTCTCTTGTATTTTATTAATCAAAATTCATAGAGAACTCCGCGTCGGCGAGCCGGTCTTTCGCCCCCCTGGCACGTTTCCATCCGTCCGAGCCGCAACCACCGGTCGGCGTGTATCTCGACCGGGCCAAACGTCGGGTAAGAGACAAGTCTGAGGGGCTAAGTACGAGGGAGAGATACCGCACGGAGAAATTCGGAAAGCGCCGAAGGGGGCCGATGAGAGCGAGAAAGCGTGAAGCCAACAATAACAGTGACAAGCGAGCGATTCAATAAAGCATAATATCTGGACTAGCGAAGGGAAGCTTCAACCTTCTCGTCCCGTTGCCCGGCTCTATGTGCTTTGCTGCCTCTGCTATGAGGACGGGGGATGAATCTCGAGGCGACGAGAGAACCTCGACCGGCTACCGAACTCTGCGAGGGGGGCTGCCATTGATACCAACATAAATCACAATAGGAATTTGTATTACAGTTACAGAGACTGGTGGATAGGAAATAAGGAATGTAATAAAGAAAATGGTCGAGGGAGAAAGATGAAGGGAGAGAGACGGAGGGTTAAGGGAAGGATGAGTGAGGGAGATGGGCGCGAGGCTGTTCGGAGAGGGATCGAGAAGAACGCGCGCGACAAGGGGATGGAAAAGTCACGAAAAAAGAGGCGGCTGCGTGGTCAGTAAAAAAAATGGGATGTCGAACTGAGGACCATTTCTTGCACCGTTTTTCAACGGTAAATATACAGTAGCATCTACGCAAAGTATACAATACGTTTTTTTTGATAAATGTTTTTGATAAATGTTTTTGATAAATGTTTTTGATAAATGTTTTTGATAAATGTTTTTGATAAATGTTTTTGATAAATGTTTTTGATAAATGTTTTTGATAAATGTTTTTGATAAATGTTTTTGATAAATGTTTTTGATAAATGTTTTTGATAAATGTTTTTGATAAATGTTTTTGATAAATGTTTTTGATAAATGTTTTTGATAAATGTTTTTGATAAATGTTTTTGATAAATGTTTTTGATAAATGTTTTTGATAAATGTTTTTGATAAATGTTTTTGATAAATGTTTTTGATAAATGTTTTTGATAAATGTTTTTGATAAATGTTTTTGATAAATGTTTTTGATAAATGTTTTTGATAAATGTTTTTGATAAATGTTTTTGATAAATGTTTTTGATAAATGTTTTTGATAAATGTTTTTGATAAATGTTTTTGATAAATGTTTTTGATAAATGTTTTTGATAAATGTTTTTGATAAATGTTTTTGATAAATGTTTTTGATAAATGTTTTTGATAAATGTTTTTGATAAATGTTTTTGATAAATGTTTTTGACAAATGCTTTTAATACATTTTTTAATTGGCTCAATGTCTATTGTAATTTGTTCGATAGTGCGTCGAGTAGACGAGTTTGGCCGGAGGAATTGGGTGAATGACGAAGGTGCGCATGCGCGAGTGAGCGCGAACGGGCCCAACAACCCTTCGTTCCGTTAGAGAATAGTATGCGAGTTGAGTGAGTCGGGGAAGCGAGAGAGTCGAGCACGGGACAAGGGAGAATGGTTCTCGTGAGGGAGGCGCCGAGGAATAGGGAATTGTAATGAGCAACCCGACAGTTACAAATGACAGGACGGAATTCGCGAACTGTGCGATAGAAGCCTCCCCTGCGCTAAGTCCTCTCCCTCGCTTCCTCCGCCTCGCGTCAGCGCTTTTCCGTCTCTCGCTAACGTTCTCCCAGCTGCTGATGCCCAAAGAGTGCTTTACATGGCTCGGGAAATATTTCTCTCCAGCCAACACTGTATACACACATTGCGAAAGCTCTTTCACCCATTTCTCGAGTACTGGGTTTATCGATCCGTCCGATCAACCGAAATAATTTTTTATCGCCGATAGACCCAATTTTATTGACATCCGTCGTCTCTTCTGAATCGAATTTCTGATGATCGGAAATTCGTTTCATCATGTGACAGCTATCATATCTGGGTTAATCAAGACTGTAAAAATAAATTGTAAATTTAATGTACTGGAACTTGAAATATTCTCACATGACTTACATTAATTGAACATTAATTTGGTTTTTCAGTAAAATACCAGAATAAACCAGGAATACCAGAAAACCAGAAAACTAAAAATACCAGATATTCAAATTACAAATCTTTTGCCTGACAATGATAAAAAATGTCATTACAAATAAAAATAGACTATAAAATTGCAACACACAGGTGTTTGAAATTTTAGAAACAGTTTATGTAACAAAGCTTCCAACACCGTTCATTAATTGACAACCTATTTTTTTTACAGTGCAGGAATTCGCACAGAAAACTGTAACACAATCGTGTAGTTGGAGGGCGAAGGGGCGAAGTGGACCAGCTAAGCGACTCCAGGAATCGTATCGTTTTGCACAAGATATTAATGGTCTGATGTCAAAAAAGGCTTGTACACACAGCCTTTTTACTTTAGGTCATCGATATAAGTTTTTAAAAATGTATGTTATAAAATCCATTTGGAAATAATGAGTTCCCTCTATAAAAGAGGAATTTAGATAATGATTCGAGGCTCGATGTCAACGCCTTCAAAATTTCATTCAATTTCGGAGTCCATTATGCCCCACTCGTCGAATGTAGTGTAACAGCTAAAAAAGAACAAATTGTATATGTTTTTCCAATAAATAATAAATTGCATATCCCTTGGACGATTGGCTTTCAGCTCCGTTATAGGGTAATCAGTTCGGCTCTGTCCAACAAATAAATGCGCCTCTATGATGATCGATGAGCTGCGCCAGAGCGCCCCTCCGATACAATGGGTTAATCGTTCGCGCGAACATGATTTTCTTGGGTCTTCGTTTAAGATATGTGACCGTCCGGGGTGGCTAAATAACTCGCGGGCTTCTCCCGCGAGTCGTATGTTTACACATTCCGAATGTTCGCCGTGCATGAAACGATAAGGAATGCCGCTAACGACGCTACGCCCCAGGAGTTAATGTGTATTCGCTTGGCGAGGACGCTCGGAGAGGGACGGATAGCAAGTGCGACTTCGTTGCACACACGAAGATTCTCTCTGTGCTAGACGCCCTCCCGGCTCCTCGGTGCAGGTGGTCCCGCACCGCCGCACCTACGAAGAATTTGCGATTTCTCACACCTACGTGCTCTCCTGCCGCTCTTCGCTCCGGGACGCGATAGCCGCCGCTGGCTTCCCGCACTCGTCGCGAAATTCCTTCGCCTCCTCGCTCTCCGATGTTAGAAAATCGTTGCGAATTTGCGCTCGCGCTACGCGAACCACGGTGAACCGAAGTGTAACACTTTGTAACACTGCTAAATGATTATGTAGATTAAAATTCCACAAATACGAGACACGGGACATTAATCTCTCGGTTTCGAGAAACCGCGACCGAGGAGCTCGGTGACGCCTGTGGGAACGCGATTCGAGCAGTAGAAAAGGCCCGTTAGCGATCAGACACGGCTCGACCAGTCATAGAGTCAAGGTAGATGTAGATAAAGAGGCTTCAAGAGGTGTGAGTATCTACAAGTGACTGTGAGGGCTTGCGAGTATTTGTGAAAAAGATAGTCAGACGAAATAAAAAACTTTCACTTATGTATACATATATAGAACAGAGATCTCTTAGCTCCGACAGGTAAATACGTACAAAAGAAAGAAGATGTTAACTTGTATCCGTATGTTCCTTAATTTATCCGTCTCTGTGACTGGCTTCCGGTAAAGAGATGAGATTGTGCAACCGGAAGTGACGTGTTTCCGGAATGACGAAACTTTCATTCAAAAAGTGAGATTTTGAAACCGGGAGTGACGTATTTCCGGAAGGACGACACTTCCGGTCGGAAGGTGAGATTTTCAAACCGAAAGTGACGTATTTCCGGAATGACGACACTTCCGATCCAAAAGTGAGATTTCCAAGCCGGAAGTAACGTATTTCCGGTGTGACGTCACTTCCCGTAGAAAAATTATTCAAGCCAGAAGTGACGTGTTTCCGGTACAACGTCACTGCCGGTGGAAGTGACATATTTTTTGGATGACGTCACGAAAAAGTAAGAATATGAATATGAAGAAATATTTTCGTTGGAATTATTTCGAATGCTGTCAGTAACCAAAAACGTGTAAACTAAGGAACACAGGGAAGTGAGTAAAAGAATGTGTGTGATACGCCCCTAATGTATTCTGAATTTATCTCGAACGCAGCCACTTACAGAAGCAGACGAATTGAAGAGCACAGGAGATGAGATTACAATAAAACAGCTGAAGAACACCCACGACGTTGCGTTTCTCAAAGTTCGCGAGCTCTCATTTCGAGCATACCTCGCTAACGAGACACGAGTCGTAAATTGTCCCAAGAGTAAAAGCCGAGGGAACGAGGGAGAATAATCGTTCGAGTCACACCTCCGATCGCGATAACGCATCGTCACCGCAGATGTGGTAGCTCCGCCAGCTACCGCATGTCCACCCGGACAACACTGAAAAATAAGATCTTCAGCGGACATTGCGATCTCGCGATGCGTGACCCGTTCCAGGTTCCGCTCAGCGAAGTGAGGTCAGCGTGTATTCCCTATCCCGATCGTTTCTCATCGTGGACGCACCCGCTAATGGGGCGCACAGTTGCGAGCGCGGTTCCCGCGGCAACTACTTTCCAGCGCAGTTGACTTTTCACCCGTAAAAATTGGATGCATATGGTAAATCATGAAAGACGACGTACCGTCGAGATGTCGTTCGTGCCCGTCCGGTCTCGTACTTCAACCGCTTAGGGGAGACCGGGGCAAAATGGCACACCGGGGCAAAACGGGACAGTGAGGGCAAAACTCAATTTTCCAATGATTTTTGGATGCCCCATTTTGTCCCAACGATACATCCGAATTTTCAAACCCGTTTTGCCCCACGTACCACCATCGCCACCATCCAAAAGTTATTGGAGAATTGCGTTTCGTCTCATTATCCCGTTTTGCCCCGCTGTGCCATTTTGCCCCGCGCTCCCCTATATCAAGCGCGATATGTCTTATTATTATCCCGTCCGCCGATGCCATTGCATGCGCCCGGAAGATGCTGCTGCATCTGCCGTACGCGGTTCGGCTAAAATGAAAATGGCCGAGTTGATAGCAAGCCGGAGTGATCGACGCCGCGTTCTGTGCGGGAGGACCCGGCGAGGGGGAGGGGCGAGGAAAGTCGAAGAAGGGAAGAGATCGAGGTGTAGCAAGGATGAGGTAAAAGAGCTCTGGAGAAGCATATAGGATAGCGGGCCAGCAGCAGCAGCAGCTAGGATAGAGCTGCCGTAGAGATCGGTACGATGCTGGCAATATACGGGCGACTTAGCCGTGATAAATCCTTATATATGAGGCCGCGCGCGCGTTGTACGTCGGTCCTCTCTCTATATGAAACTCCCTCCGGCGCACCCCACGGGATTACCCGCTATACACAACCCGAAGCCGAAGCGAAACGCGCACGAAGCGAAGGGTATAAGAGCAGAGAGACGCTCTATAGAGAGTAGAGACGAGGAACGTAAGAGCGAAAAAAAAAAGAAGAAACAACGGGTCGAGTATACGGAGGTAGCGTGTCGAAGAAAAGTCGACGTCGAAATCATTGGGGGGGAGAAAGACGGAGGCGGAAAAAAAAGAAGGAACAAGAAGAAAAAAAAACACATTTCCGCGAAGCCTTTGCTTCCCAGAGGCCATCGCGGGTCCTTCGGCGAACCTTCGAGAGCCCCACGAGACTGCTGCTGAGAAATAGAAAACAAATGAGAGACCCGACGATGAAATGAGAGAAAATACGAACAGCGAAAGTACTGTAGTGTCTGACCGGGGGAATCGAATTTCTATCCCTGGTGAGTCTTCGTGGGAACGATCGGGGATTCACCCGCGATCTCCTAATCAACCGCGGCTTCGCGGTGCATCGCGATCGCCGAGAAACGCATAATCGGTCGGTGCACAATCATTCACATTCGAAAAACAATACACTGAAAGAAGGATCTAGTAAAAATTACCGATCATTTAAGAAAAATTACCACAGCACATAGTAGAAGGGCGCCAAGACGCCACCCACGGTAGAAAATCTCAGATGATCCAAGAATTTTTACCATAATATCTAAGAAAAATTCTTATAAATCCGGTACTTCCTACCATAGGTGGCGCCCTAGCGCGCTACTACTATGTGCTATGGTAATATCTCTCAAACGATATAGTCATTTTTACTAGATCCTTCTAGTGTACAATAATGGATTATATAATAGGGTAAGTCAGGGTGATGTGGACACCCGTAATATCTTTTAACGTAATAAACGAATGGCGCTGCCGTTTGCTCAGTTTTTAGTATGTGTGGATATAATATGATTGCACGGTAAATTATAGGATTGTATGTGCAAGGGTCAGCACGATATACCACGTAGCCGATATCCCTCACAAGTCCCGGGTGATCCAGTAAAACCGACCACGTCCAGTAAAACCGTTTTTTTTTTTTTAGTTCGGCATCTGAAACATTTGATGGAGGTAATTATTGTTTTTCTGTAGTTTGTGTAGACAAGATAAAATATACTGAGACATGTTTTGTGCGATCCCTCTAGACCTAATCGACTACTATTATTACTATGACCATATCACCCGCAGTGTCCGAGTAACCACTTTCCAACGCAGTTAACTTCTCACTCGTAAAAATTGGATGCACGTGGTATGATCGGAAATATTTATTTATAGAGCTGCAATTAAATAACGCATCGAAAATATCGAAACTTCAGAGTGAATTACTTAAGTTCGATGTTTCCAGAGTTAGTTACGACCAAAATTTGAAGGTTTTATTAACGTTAAACCTCAAATTTGTATTGTTTAAAAAAGCAGATCCATATCAGCCGGACTTACCCTACTGTAAGTAATAATATCTGTTGTCCATTTCGCCCGGTCATAACAACATTATATTATATCATGCTATTGTTAGAAAGAAACCTTCGGTAACCCCGTAAAAAAATGTACCTCAAATAATTCGGCATCGCCGGTAGTAAATTTCATTTTTTGGAGTCGCGCGCCCAACGATCTTTCAATTTGCAAAACGTCGAAATATCGTAGGTATTACACGCGGTCCACGGGTGGCTGCTGATGTTATAGGGCGCGTATGTAGGCGCAGGGAAAGCGAAATTTCCGATGGCACCGTAGTACTCGACGTTTTCCGGTGCGTTTGACGTTATAAAGATCGGTATCGTCAGCGGTAGCGATTATCCATTATGGCGGCATAATCGTTGGCTCGTTAAACGTTAACGACTCTCGGTTCTGCCTCTGCCGCTGCCTCTGCTGCTGCCGGCAGGGCTATAGTGCTCCTGCGCAGGGTATCAAGTTGAGTCGACGCGTATACCTAATAAAACCGACGGCAAGCATCGCGATCGCTTTGTACTCCGCTAACACCACTCTCCGCGCCAGTAACGGGCTTCCTATATGGTCAAATTTGTTTTACGGGGGTACACGGTAACAGGCGTGCATCTACAGCAGCGTGACAAAATCTATTAGTATATTTTCACACTGTATTATTTCGTTATCACCGATCGTATGAATAATACGCTCGATTTTTGATAATTAAAAATTACAAAAAATTGATACTCCACTTTATTTTTGCTTCCTTATAGAGGAAACCACAAATACAGAAAAGGCCTCCTCGTAGAAGACGCTTTGCGAATAAAGGACCATTGTGAGAAAGCGATATGAAAATTTCAATTTTTAACTTTTTTTTTTTATAGCCCTTCTGCGCAGCGTTTCAAGTGGAGTCGACGCGTATACCTAATGAACCGATGGCAAGCACCGAGATCGCTTTGCAACGGGCTTCCTACATGGTCAAATTTGCTTTACAGAAATATACAGACACAGACGTGTACTTACAGCTACGTGACAAAATTTTTACATCATATTATATCGTTACGCCCGAGTGAATGAACAAAATGCACAATAAATAATTGAAAAGAACAAAAAATGTGTAACGTTATTTTATTTTTTTATCTGGCCCAATAAGCGAGGACAAATGGAGGCATCGAAATCCGGACCGGAGTTGGTAAAAACAGATATTTCTCACAGCATAGTTGGCACAAAGTTGGCGATCGATTACTCTGCATCGAGCGATCTGGTAATCTTTATTTTGCCATCGTCCAGCAAGTAGATATTTTACGATGGGTCATAAAGGGATCCATTTTTCGGACAGACAAGATCTTCGTTCGTGGCCGTCACGTTCTTCAATATATCGAGGAAGTCATCGATGGGGCAAAGTACATCGCAGCCACGTATATTTAACTCCTCAATGTCGTCAGGAATTCCTAGATAGTGAAGGACCTGTTCCCACGAAAGTTCGCATCATGTTTCGTACACAGGTATCGTTATTGTAATTAATTCATCGCTCAGTCGTCGATGCTTACTCTGACGTAATTGCCATCGTCATTGGTGACGAGTTCGACAATAACCGCGCTGGCGTATTCAGGAATGTGAGGCTTCCACACACCGAGAGTGTGCAAAAGAGCGGCAATGTTCGTCTCGTGACCTCCGAATAGATTCATCTTTCGGGCCTGGACCGTTCTATTTTCGAGCTTGGCAACCATGTCGTCGGAGATTCGTTTGAGAAGAGTGCCTGAAAAATCGTATTCTTCAAACAATCCGTTCCAGAGCTGGGCAAATACCCTAAGTACTCGAACGACGTATTGAAGTGGCAAGTATTTGAAGTACTGAGAGTTGGGTTGTTCTTGAGTGCAGAACTGAATTGCTGCAGCTCTGAGTACTGGGCGCTGACTCAGTAGTTGATACTTCAAGTACTAAGTACTTGAAGTACTGAGAGCTGATTAGTTCTTGAGTCGTGACTAGAGGTGTGCAAATAGCGTTTGAATTGAATTGAATTGAATATTGACATTCAGTTCAAAATTTGAATTGAATATTCGAAAATTTTAATAATACGAATATTCATGGTTAAAACGAATTATTCAAATATAGTGAATAATTCCAGAGCTGAGCAAAATACTCGAAAATACTCAAAATAGCAACTACTATCTGTATTTAAAATCCAAAATACTTTTTCTACTTAAAATACATTTATAAATACTTTCTTCAAGTACTTTGATTTTTACAAGGTACTTTAAAAAGTACTTACACGAAGTATTTATAAATGTATTTTAAGTACAAAAAATATTTTGTATTTCAAATACAGATAGTATTTTGTATTTTGAGTATTTTCGAGAATATTGCCCAGCTGTCATCGCATATGGTCTTACAATTTGATGTTGCAAATTATTCATGAATATTCATAAAAATTTGAATTATTCGAAATATTTGAATATTCGATCCAAATCTCGAATTGAATTATTCGTATTCAATTCATAATGAATTATTCAAAATTTTGATTAATCGCACATCCCTAGTCCTGACGTATCGAGTAGTGGCGGAACCGAATTGCTGCAGTTCTGAATACTGAGCGCTGACTCAGTACTCGATACTCCAATACGTCCGTCAAGTACTTAGTGTATTTGCCCAACTGTGATCCGTTCCAACTTTCCCCGAACCCGCTCGAGCAAGAGCCACGGAAGTGATCGATGTCCGTACCTCCATTGAGCCTCATCAGCAAGTCGTTGTAACTGAAGATATCGTACTCGAGCATGGTAGCATCGCGGAGTTCTCCATCCGGAAATACATTCTCCGTCCACTCTGGCAATTCGAGACCCACAGCTTCCTCGGACACGAGATTGTGGTACAAGATCCACATGGCGTCCGTATCGTTGATAAGTTCGCCAGTATGAATCGTCAGATAACTCATCAGTGGACGATACTCGTCGACCATGCTCACGACTTCCGGTAGCGATTTGACTCGCTCGAGTTCTTCGAGGTACCTGCGTCGAAGCATTTACCGCGGTTCCCCGACGGCGTTTGCATCATTAATGTTCTCTCGCTGGACTCAGTTAATATTGTTCTTAATCCTTCGTGCGTGAAGAGTAACCAACCTCGGGCACTCTTCCGGTAAGAGCAAGACGTCCTTAGAGTTAGGCAGATAAGTAGTCGGTATCGGCTGCCAGTGCAGCGCACGGTTCCACCTCTGGGCCGGTGCCGGAGGATACAGTCCGGCCAGGACCAAGAGTAAGGACATCTTCGTTCTACTGTTATCAGTGCTCCGCGCCACGATATCTTCGGGGACGTAATTCCTACCGAGAAGATCGTCGTATCTTGACCTGAGAAGCTCTCCCAGCTTGAATTCTCTTCGTTTGCCTTTCTATAATGAAGCATCTACATAATAATAAAGTTCATGCCGATTGGACACTTAGGAGAGAGCGGGGCAAAATGGCATAGCGGGGCAAAACGGGATAATGAGGCAAAACGCAATTTTCCAATAACTTTTGGATGGTGGCGGTGAAGGTGAGTGGGGCAAAACGGCGTTGAAAATCCGGTTGTATCGTTAGGACAAAATGGGACATCCAAAAATTATGGGAAAATTGAGTTTTACCCCCGCTGTCCCGTTTTGCCCCACTGTCCCATTTTGCCCCGCTTTCCCCTACAGCCATACTCACAGTACTCCCAGATATCTCACAGATACTCACAGACTACGGTGAAAATACTCACGTTTGTCATTCCACCCTGACCCATTGGGTAGAAATCGTCGTGCAAGTAAGGATCGTTCGGATACAATTCCCTATTGTCGGGAGCTCTGTCGCCGTGACGAAACACCTTAAGGCGCGAAACAGCGTTTCTTATCAGTATCCAGCTGAATGGTAGACGCTATAGGTGCGATACATAAGTGTTTAATAACGGCGACTTACCACTGTGGCGAAACGCACTTGATGTCGCTTCGAGTCGATTAGTATAATCGAGCTGATGACTAGAAACGAAGCCACTCCGAAAGACCAATACATTGTGGAATCGTTGGTGACAAATTGCCGTGATCGTCTCAAATTTTACCTCGTTGTCGCTGTAATACTCATAAATTAATAAATCGATACGATCAAATTTGCAAAAACGTTAAACGGTTCGTGCATCTGTTTATTCCAGCAGGAGAACATATTCGTCCAGTTTTTTTTTTTTTTTTTAATATGCCGTATTTCTTTCCCGATTTTGATGTGGTGATGTGCGTAGTGCGAGTGCTCACTCATCTTCTCGAAAAAAGCTTCATGTTAAAAATGTATAGTGTTTTGTTCAGCCATCGACAAAATTCCCTGGTGAGCAAACAGCTATAATTTGTAGACGGGGGAAGACCATCAAACATCTAGATAGTGAATTTCTGGCGAATCTTTAACGAAAAAGCATGAATCGCGCCTTATGAAGATCAACCAAGAAATCATGGATTATTGTTTTGAAAAAAAAACTGAAAAAATATATACCTTCTCAAAAATTGGCCGCAAACCAGTTCATATTTTTGCAAATCTATTTAGCAATGTTTTTCTAGATGAAGGACATAAGCATCAACGCAAAACACCATCCACTGATTATAGCGATATTTACAGTCTACTCGTCCACGATACTTTCTTTAATTGATGTTATCAAATTTTGCACTTCTACTGGTGTGACGCACGAGTCAGATTAACACAAAGAGTAGCTTACCGTTTATGTTCCCGATGTTCTTCCCCCTGCGAGGGTGATTTAATCCCAGCGATTATAGTTCACCTAGGAAGTTCGTCTTTGCGGTCTTGGAAACTCGGAGTGACTATTTTGTGTACGAGGCGGGAATCGGTATTTGAACCCGCCACCTCCCCCACAACCTCATTGTCCTCATCGCATACACATTATGCATTTGTGGCATTTACCTGGAAACCTACATGTGTGGTCGGTTCGGGCACTTTGCTTGCGATAAGTCGAGTTCGAGGATAGTGACGTCAATCCTAAGACACCCCTTGTTCCGCTACTTTGCCTTTCCGTCTTCACCTTCGACAGTCTAATTTCCCACATACCTACGATCACTTTCGCGCAAGCTACACCTATACCATATAGCACTACTTATTATCTGTCCACACGTCGTTGTCTACTCCTCGATACTGGTGAAGACCCAACCTACAAACAACAGTCTAAACATCAATCATTTCTGCGATTGCCGTGTTTTTTTCTTTTCTTTCCTTATTTTTTTTTTGCCTAAACTCAGCGGTGACGTTTTTTTCCTGATTCACATTGCACGAGATATTCGTGAACATTTTCGGTGAAGATCCCCTTTTCCCTGAGTGTACAACGCAAGGGAGTGCAATTAAAAAAAGTACATATGACGATCAAAAAAATACCGAGCGTGATAAAATGACAGTAAGATTTACGCACGGTACCAAAAACGAATGTTCATAAGAAATTTCTTTAATGGACGTCGCATTAATAGTCGCATAGTCTTATAAGATTATTGTTAATCTTAGTCTCATGGGATAGTTTTGAGAGATTATACTGCGATCGGTGCCAAGATAATAAAATTAAAAAAAAAAATTTAATGAATGATAAGCGTGATAGAGACCTGTATGATTACTTTATTTTTATTCCGGAAATCTATGGTTTTTTTAGCACACGTATACGCGTACGTTTGGGAAAGGTCAGTGTGCGCGAGTGCCGTGCGTATTAGTAGTTGAAACACGTGATTAACGTCATCGTCCGGTTATCAACACTGTTTAAAAAGAACTGTGTCACTAGCCTGAATCGTATTTATAATTAGCAGGCAGTTAAATACACAGTGTTAAGTGTACGAGGTCGGAATGCTTTTTTTTGCGATATATCGCTCGCGTAAAACCTGTTGCGTCATTATACTGCATTAGCATTTCAGTGTGTGTGTGGAACGTCTCAAAAATCTTAACCGCGAGCGATAACCAGATTATTGCGGTATTCAGGTGACGCGAGAGTGATAACGTTCTTTAACCAGGCAAACTCGACGACATCAGTAATAAATTGAATATTGCATTCCACAGGTTAATTTCAAATGACAATTTACGCATAATTTATTCAATATAATTATTGAACGGTTCCAAAAGTTAAACAATCTGTTCAAACACAAATACGAACTTATTCTGCTACTTCTCGTCATCTCTCTGAGCGAAAAAAAAATTATTTTAATGGAACCACCAAAATGACATAATATGCATAGTATTTAATTGTGTAACTCCATCAAGCACCTGTGTATATCGACATGGTCGACCACATCGACGATATGCGATATAATTTTTTACCGCCGATCCCGAATCCGTCACTTACTTTACTTCTAGCTAAACGACAATTTAACCGTCAACTTTTCAATAAAACTTTCCATAAATATGATTTTTTTTTTAAATTATGAAATACCGATAATAATCGTTAAAGCAAAATACCTTGCTGAGAAGATTGCACGTGTAACGGTAGATTGCAGAAAACCGAGTTTATAAAGCGGCTAGAATGACCGGACGCCATTTTCAATTTCTCGTCCCCTGTACAGACGCGCACACGCACGAAGACAATCGAACCGGCGGCGTTCCCGATGAATTCGGACTCTCGTTCGTTCGTTCGCGCCATTGTGTTCGTTATAATTAAAAACGCAATTCGCAATTGCAAATTGGAAAATGGTCGAGCGGGCGAGGTGGGTAAACGTGGGAGCGTGGTATGGTATGGGAAATCCGTAGAACGGGGGGGGGGGGGGTGGTATGTGCGGCGAGCACGCGTTGTTTATGGGCCGTTCATTGATTTTTATGCGCGGAAATTAACGACCGGCCGCGATTTCGGTGTCGCCGGTCCGCGTTTTCAACATCGCGTGTGTACAAAGCCCGCACACCAAAAAGCAACGAATTCCGCGCGTCGATAGGATGGTTCAGGAGCCTCACGGATACACGCGTACTTGGCCAGTTTATAATCCATCTTTTGCAATCGCCGGTACACGTGTATTATCTATCCCCCTATATATATATATATATATCTATATAATATACATGTATAGGTATATGTTGCTCGCTCACGGTGATGTCCGTCGTTATTGAGCTCCCGCGTAAAATTAAAACAGTTATCGCACACCCGGCGCGTGATATTACAACGAGATTGACGAGAGTGTGAGTGCACGCGTGAGCACGTATTACGCTCCGGCCAATCTACGAATCATTGTATTCTATATTACAATCGTTTTGTACATTTTGCCGCGAGGAAGAGCGAGTGAGAGCAAGAGATAAATATTTGTGTTATGCAGTTGGAAGTTTGGAGCGTTTCTGTCGAAAAACGGAAATACGGGAATCGCGGTAAAAGTATATATAGAGATAGGGGATATTCGATAAATCATAGGGCCGTTGGTTTGTAGGCGTCGGTGAAATATGACGAGTAATTAGCATTACATCGATCGGTGGCCGAGGGTGTGTATTTACGTGGGAAAGCTCGGGTGAGGTCCCGAGCGTTATCGGGTAGAATTGAGGAAAGGATGGGTGAGAGAGACTGAGACTCGAAGGAAGCGGAGACAGGGGTGAAGGAAAAGCCGCGAATCGCGAGCAGCAAGAGGGAAGAGCGCGGACCATTAGCCGCGGAACAGGACGGGGTGTAGCTGTGCACCCGGTAATGCGATCGGAGCTAATGGCTGGCCCGGTTACGATAGCCCACTAAATAACTCGCAAACTGCACACGTATAACGTTCCCGCATCGGGCTAGCTGCACGCTGCCGGATTTATCAATTCCATGCACTTGCCTCTCCGCGGATTCCTCCTTCCACCCTCGCCTTCTCCCTTGCCCTTACCGCGGAAGCGTGTTCGATACCGTTACGTTGTTACTCGGCGGGCGGATCGGCCACCAGCGGCAACTTCTTCGTCGGGATTCCGCGGAACTTGATCGGGAACACACCCAGAAAAATAATTTATTTGACGGGCACCCGCAAATAAATATTTTAATTCACTAAAGTAAATATTTTAATTGATTAAAATAAATATTTTAATTAATTAAAAGAAATATTTTAATTCATTAAAAGAAATATTTTAATTAATTAAAAGAAATATTTTAATTCATTAAAATAAATACTTTAATGCATAAAAATAAATATTTATTTAAATCGAATTAATATTTATTTAAACCAAATTAATATTTATTTGCGGGACGTCTGTCAAATAAATTATTTTTCGGGGTGCACAAAGGTTCCTGCTATTCTGGCCGAATGACATTGGACGTCGAGTGTAAAAAAAGATCGTGGTCACAATTCACGGTCCAAGCGGTCTCTGTATTCTTTACCAAATTCATATTCTCAATATCCTGTGGAAGGACAAAAATGTCTCCTTACTATCGCGGATTCCTCCTTCTACCCTCCCTTTCTCCCTTTTCCTTACCACGAAAGCGTGTACAATATCGTTACGTTGCGTTACTCAATCGGCGGATCAGCCAGCGCCGCTACCTTCTTCCTTGGGTTTCCGGGCAACTTATCGGGTGCCTGCTAGTCTGGCCGAATCGCATTGGACGCCGAGTGAAAAAGCAAGACCGTGCCCATGATTCACTGCTCAACCGGTCTCTGTATTCGTTACCAAAAATTATATTCCCAATATCCTGCGGAAGGAT
Source organism: Exephanes ischioxanthus (assembly GCA_958510785.1). Classification (NCBI taxonomy): domain Eukaryota; kingdom Metazoa; phylum Arthropoda; class Insecta; order Hymenoptera; family Ichneumonidae; genus Exephanes; species Exephanes ischioxanthus. The sequence continues at coordinate 25,799,806 of OY294016.1, read as the reverse complement.
AAAAATTAATCTCTTAAATGTAACTTGGCTCACGTTAAATTTTCAAAGATATTTCACCGATCTGGACTCTGCTGGAAGTTATATCGTGTAAAGTGTATGGGGCAAAGGGGTAAAACGGAACCCCTCGCCAAAGCGGACCCATGCATTTCCTTCGAGACTTGTTTTTATGCTCCCGTCAAAATTTCATATGAGAGCAGTCCATTTTGCCCCGCGGTTTCGTCTCGCCCCGCTCTCCCTTGTGTATAGGTTCGAGGAATAGGACGACCGTATAACCCGAAAAGTCCGAGCGTCCGAGCCAGCGGTAGTGATTCCCTAAGTAAGTATAAATCCGGATGAGGTCCCTCGTAAAAGACGTATGGGGTGGAGAGAAAGAACCGCGCCGGACCTGTGGCACTCCCATACTACTGTGCGGTATCGGCGTGGTTGTAGGGCCGCGTAACTGGAGCGCCGGCCACCACTACTTCGGTGTAAAAAGCTCTCGGAACGGTTCTCCGCTCGTCCGGAGGATCGGAAAGACCTCTTCGGTCCAGTTTCGCGCTGCTTGCGAAGAGTCTCTCGCACGTGCGATACACGTACACTCTTTTATAGGATTGCGTATGGATGTCTTTGGTCGCGTCACGTGTCCCGTGGACTTACATCTCGTACGGACGGTGAAACTTTACGAGCCCATCTACCCCGCTAAGATCGCCGCGGCAATGATGATGCTCCGACCGGCCAGCAGCGGCGGCGAGTTCGCTATGGCTTTCCTGTATGTTCGAATAGCCGGAGGCTTCGACCCCTATCCCGTTTTATCGTGTCGTAACGAGGGCAGTGAAGCTTCGGCATTCTTATTGATAGATCTTACCACGGTAGAACCAATTTCCGGTTCTCCGCAACACTGGAGGATCGCAAGGAGTGGATCATGGCGCGTTACCGAATCACCTACTGGTAGCCATTTATTTACTACACTAACAGGCTGCTGAGACTCCATATTTATTTATTTTTAACATAGGAGTAACAGGGGTTGTTACGTTCGGATGAGTGAATAGTGAGTTCGCTCGGTAAGAACCATAAATGAAGAGCCTCTCCTTAGAGTGAAGATGTTAGGCCTATAGTCGAATTTTGCAGGGTGGGTTATGTGGATTATGTGTCGTACAAAAATGAGCGAACTTGGTCGACTGGTCTTTACTGTAGAACTTAATTCTAGCGGATTCCCCAAACTCTGCCCTGCAGTGCTAGAAGTTTCGTAGCAGAGCATTGCTCGCTCTGTGCAGATTTCGGCGATGGAACAGGTTCGATTGCCGTTGAATAACTGATTTGATGTCCAAAGTCGTGCGCCTTTTAAACTAATTTTCTCCCTATGCTGCTAATGCTAAACGACTTGACAATGCAATTCGGGAGGTAGAAGTTTATTAACGATCTTTACTACCGAAGTGAGAAATTAGATCAGGATGTGCGTTGACAGGAAAAATATATTGGGTTTTCATTGACAGGAACTTCTAGCTAAAAGTTAATCCCACGTTCTAGTGAAAGACCGTGGAATTGACGGATATTTATAAGGTAAGGAAATATGGGCATATTTAAGGCTTATTTGAGAAAAAAGTAGCAAGTTTTCCAACCTTTTAGTGTGGAGTGTGAAAGATTTTTAATGGCCGTTGAGATCGGAAGAAAAATGGCTGAAATCGGAAAAAAATAGGGAAGAGTCGAAACTCGATGTAGGGTCTTGTATCTTAGGCGGCACAGGGCAGAGCAGGTGAATGAGGTAGACGAACATGAAGGAAAAATTAGAAAACTACAGGCGTTGAAGCTGACCTGTTCTAGTCATTAGCAATGCAACTAAGTTTATCTTATTTCAAGAGAAAACATGAGTATGTAGTTTGCTAAAAATAGCGTAGGACGTAACATGGTCCATCATACCCCATTTCATATTCCGGAGATTATTCCTACGGGTCCCTTTGGACCTCCTAAGAGGCTTTGAAATATTTAGAGACCGTCAATTTTCTCAATTTTTTTTTTTTTCTACAATTTTTTTTTTTTTTTCGTCAGCGAACTGTAATTTTTACCAAATAAAAATGGTGGACCTTGGTGGACGAGAATAATGTATTAAATTTGCATACCTTTTTTACCGTATGTTTTTTATCGTTCCAAAGGGAATAACGTTTTCCTCGCACATGGCGATTTATTCTTCTCCTCGGTGAATCCAAGTGAGTTCTTTATTGCTTTAATTTTTTTTTTCTATCCGGAGGATTTTCGAGGTTCGCAAGGAAGGGAGAGAGAGGAATGAGGATCGAGGACGTTACGGAACCGGAAGTGTCGCGGCTGCTCGGTGGTGCAAAGCAGCGCGAAGTGTAGAAGAAGCGGAGATAGCATCGGCGCTCAGGAGCGATTTTCGTCGAGAGCGTGGCAAATGTTCCGTGACGGCAAACGGCCAGCATCGGCATACGTACAGCGGCCAAAGGTGTCCACCCCTAAACAAATTTACGTCCGAATGCTTTTCGTTACGTATACAAGCGCTCGCCCGACGTGTATACGACTTACCCACAAAGCGCAATCCCAGCGGGTTTTCAGTCGCGGGAATCGAACGACAGAATCGCATGTGTCTCAGCGCTCGAGAGAACAAAACGAATGCGAGACACTCGCCCGCTCCGATGATTTCAGAAACGACGAAACAATCAAACCTCTCCTCGTACGCCTTTCCCCGCGCGTTGCATTTGGACAGACGCCCAATGAGAGTCGCGCAGCAATTTCTTTTTATCTTCCTCCGGCTCCGACTCCGTCACGATATGTTTTTGTTATTTCTTTTTTTCAATTTTCGTATTTATCCACTCGCCGTTTCGTCGGGGACGGCGAAAAGCCGCAAAGAATCGAGCAGGACGCGGACGAGATAATTATCCGGGGAATCATAAACGAACGGTTCGCGAACGATTGTTGAAAAAAAAAAAAACGAAAAATCGACCTTTCAGACCGCTCTGACGCTCCATCGTCGGTTCTTTTGATGTCCCCTCCCCGCGTCTATCTGCGGGGAGAAAAGGGATTCGGCGACGAGACAGACAGAGACTTCCTTTTTTTGCCCTCTGCTATCGGCGCAGCGACTCGTCACTAGATAACAAACTCATTTATCCGAGGCCTCCCGACGTCTAATTCGGCCGTGGGCCGCGGATTTCGCCATCTCTGGATTAATCTCGGTCAAAGGAATTCACGTTTTTTTTTGGTGCCTTGACAAACGAAATTGAGAAACAATGTCCGCGTCAAACACCGCACAGTCCAGTGGCTATTGCCAGTCCATCCCTCCCACCCGTCGACCCGATGAGTTGTTCCCGTCTGGACGGAAACAACAGCGACGATGTCGCCAAAGCTCATGACTCATTCCACTCTCGTGTCACGCGTCTGTTTTTTTTTTTTTTTTTTTTTCTTTTTTTTCCCCCATCGAATCGATTAGGCACACCGCGCCTATTTATAGTAATTTGGCTCGGAGCCGCTTGCTTACGCGGAATCAACGCGCCGATCGCGCACTCTCAAACACGCATCGAGAAAATAGCAGATAAGGAATCGTCCTTGCGAACGAAGAGGTCTCTCGTGCCTGCATGCACATGCAAAGCGTACGTAGGAGTGCGAGCTATGGAGTTTGTGGAGGCTCTCTATCACAGGAGCAACGCGACTCGTTCTCTCGGCGACTTGAGGATTCGCGTCATGCGGCTACCGGGAAGACCAGTGCGTCTCGCATGACGATTATGGAAGGCTTCGTACCACCGTACGTCAATCATTCAACTGCGCGGGTACGCACCCACGATGGGTCGTAGTGTCATCGCGAGTTGCATATTCTAATAAAGTTGCGATACTGCAGAAAGTATAACTACGCATCGCACATGTGCGCTGCTAGACACGGCTGGACGGATCGTGATCATAATACTGTCTGGCGCGGAGGAAAACGTGGTCGATGGTGGAAGAGGCGAAACGGACTGGCGGGAAATTAAGGTAGTCCTAGCGGACAGCCTGAGCCCACATGAGTTCAGAGAGAATTGAGAGAGAATTGCGAACACTTCTCGATGGGATAAAAATTCGAAAATAATCAAGCATATGGAAGGTGCTGAAAAGATTGATTTTACATAATAATAACTCCAAAATATTATTAACAAATGCATTAAAAAAAAAATTGTTCAACAAATTCCCCGGCAACTTAACTTTTTGTTCGTATAAAAACAATTTGTTAATCTTTTTGAATACGTATGAATTTTTTCAGAATTTTATCTAATTTTTGAAAATCACGTTTTTTTATTAACTAAAAACGCAATTTTCAAAAATTAGACAAAAATTCTGAAAAAATTCATACGTATTCAAAAAGATTAACTTATTGTTTTTATATGAACAAAAAGTTAAGTTGCCGGAAGATTTGTTGAACAATTTTTTTTTCATTCATTTGTTAATAACATTTTGGAATTGCTATTATGCAAAATCAATCTTTTCCGTACCTTCCATATGGTTGATTTTTTTCAGATTTTTATCTCATCGCGAAGTATTCGCAATTCCACTCTCAATTCGCTCTGAACTCACGTGGGCTCATGCTGTCCGCAAGGACTACCTTAAGGACCAAGGAGAGGGTAATGCGGGCTTGAAAAGAATTATAGTGACACACGGAGAAAAATTGTTCTGTTTCTCTAACAAAATGTAGATCGATGATAATTTGTTGTTGTGGCGGCAAAAATATTTGGCTGCTACAGAAAAATATTTTGTTGTCCCTATGTTAACCAGGTAAATGAGTTATGGTAACGGAATTGTGGTTGCCCCAACAATTTTTTCTCTCCGTGCACAAACGCACGGAAATCAAATGAAATGTTATATCGTAAAAAAATTTTGTTTGAAAATTAATTAACGATATTGGAAGCTTGTTTGCATAAACTGTTTCTGAAATTTCGAACACATGTGCGATGCAATTTTACACTTAAATTTTTATTGTTCATAACATTTTTTGTAAATTAATTATTATGTAAATTAATACCCGGTATTTTTACAAAATGAGTGCATTAATGTTCAATTAATGAAAGTAACGCAAGGAAATTTAGAGTTTCAGTACATTAAATTTACATTTTATTTTTACAGTGTAGAATTATATTAAAATCAAGGTTTTTATATAACTTATGTGACCACCGTACGTCAATCATTCTACTGCGCAGGTGCGCACCCACGATGGGTCGTAGTGTCATCGCGTGTTGCATATTGTAATAGCGTTGCAATGCTACAGAAAGTATAACTACGCATCGCACACGTGCACTGCTAGACACGGCTAGAAACGGCTAGACAGAACGTGACCATAATATTGTCTGGCGATGTGGAAAACGTGGTCGATGGTACAAGAGGAGAAATTAAGAACAAAGGGGGGGGGGGGGGTAATTCAAGATTGAAATGAATTACATATCGTTGCGGTACGCCCCGATGGGATTCCAGTGATTCCACGAAATCCCGGAAATCAAATGAATAGTTTGAAATATATTAAAATTAACGTTTCTCTATAACTAGTGTGACAACGCTTTCGGTCGGAGACGCCGGCCATAGGAGAAATGCGTAATTTCCGATCACAGAAGTGACGTCATATCGGAAATACGTCACTTACGGTTCGAAAATCTTATTTTTCGATCATTTTTTCAGAAATACATGTGTCTCGAAATGTACAATTTCGTCGCAAAAATATCTCATATGTCGTATATATATCTATATATATATATATATATATATATATATATATATATATATATGTTTTTCGTTATATGCCGAATGCAGTTTTTTCTGCGTGAGACTGTTAAAATAATTCCCTTTGTCCTCGACAGAAAGAGCGTAAAAAAAAAAAAAAGAAGCGAATTCGCAGAGTGTCTCGGCGAACGAAGCCCGCTGCCCGTCCGTTTTTCGTGCCTATCCGATTCAGTGGAAGCTCAACGTAGCAACAGCATCCGAGAGTATCGCGAAGTGGTCTTGCTTCGGTAAATTCTGTCTTTCTCGTTTCAACCGAAAAGAGCCAGGAGACAGTGAGCAGAGGGGAAGTTAGAGATGGTATCGGGTTGCGGCCGAACGGAACGTTGTTACATTCAAATTAGAGTGGACGACGGTATGCGTATAGAGCGACGCGGGTTTCGTTCCTTCCTCTCGCGGGCCGGAGCCGCTTTTGCTCTCGAGCTAAGCTTCCTCGGCTCTCGTCGTCTTCCCTCCGTTGTCCTCTCGTCGCGGGGTCCTCGTCGTTGGTATGGCCGGACGGCGGCGGTAGCTTATAGCTGATGCACATACTGGCGGGCATCGTGGGACAGGATAGAATCCGCGGGGCACAACACCGCGCTCAACCGACGTCGTGAATATCCGTTCTCGGAGAGTCCTCGCCGAGTCGTCCTCGTCGCAGTTCTCGTATTCAAAACAGCGGGAGGGATCGAGCGCCTTTATTTTTTATTTATTTTTTTTTCAAATCTTTCGCTGACTTTTCTTATTCGTCCTTTTGCCTCGCTCTTTCCCTCGTTCCACGCATAGCGAGACCGTCATGCGATCTTGTCCTTCCACAAGGAACGGAGAGCCGCCCGGGAGAGAAGGAGCGCGCCCGGGACGAGAGGGAAGGACGGAGAGGAGAGCGAGGGTCCAGCGTTCGATGGAGAATTTCAATACACTCGTATATTTAACGAACACTCGTGAGCCCGACGGTCGAGCCTCCTCTACGCGGAGACCGAGCTCTCTCGTTCGTGCGGACTTTATTTATTTTTTTTTTGCAGTATTTCCACGGGACCCAGCAGCGGTTGCGGAATCGGGGGAATTTATAGTTATTCGAAGGAGAGGACCATAGGACCTGTGCGAAACGACCGAGCCGATGGCCGACCGGGCCGGGGCGAAGGAATAATAGAGAGGATCGGGAGTTTCTATATTCCTTTCGAACGAGCTCAGCTTACCGATTACCGTGAGGTGCGCGACGAGGGGACGATAGCGAAAACCCTTGCTCGATCATTGCGTCGACTCGTTCCTTTGGAATTGAGATATTTCAGCCAGCGTGTAGGAATGGCGGTTCTCGAGTGGGTGACGATGATCGGTATTGTCGCATAGACTTTTTTTTCTTCTATCGCCCAAAGTAACATTTAACCCCTACTCGCGTACGAATGGCCACACGTAGTCGTGTTACTGTTGGCGGAAGCCTCGCAGACGCCGGACGTTCGGTCGCGTCGGGAGTTGCGATGTTTCTCGCACTAATACTGGATGCTTTGACGTGCGCGGGTGCATAGACCTGGAAATCGATGCGAGGAAATTGTCTCGTCGATCGGAGCAATGCAGATCGCGTCTTGGCGCTTCGCGGAATGTTTTCTATTGTAGGATAGTCCAAAGCGAGAGAAAGTAAATACTCGCTTTTTAGAAATGATGGGGTAAAAGTGACGAACATGGCAGGCTAAAAAATTTTACTCTGCCTCTCCTACTCGATTAGATAAATCACAGTTCAGTGGGAATTATATGCGAGGCAAGACACACTGTGTAAGATCGTGGAATTGAAATATCTTTGGATATCTTGGTATAGACATAGCTGGATGCTTTTTAGAAATTATAGGGTAAAAGTGATAAACATGTGATGAACATGACCGGCTAAAAAATGTTGCTCTGCGTCTCCTAACTGCTGAGGTAAAATGACACTTTAGTGGAAACTATGTGTAATGCAAAACACACTTTGTAAGACTGTGGAATTTAAATATTTTTGGATATCTAAGTATAAGCATCGCTAAATGATTTCCAGAAATTCTGTAAAAGTGATAAACATGAATCTGCGATCAAGTGATAAATTTGAATCTGTCTATCCTACTGGATGAGGTAAAATCACACTTTAGTGGGAACGATGTGTAGTCTAAAACACACTTTCTAGGACCATGAAATTTAAATATTTTTAAATATTTCATATACGTTTTATATAAAATAAATAATATAAATAATAATATTTTTATATATTTTATATACGTTTTATATAAAATAAATAATATAAATAAAAATATTTTAAAATATTTCATATACGTTTTATATAAAATAAATAATATAAATAAAAATATTTTTATATATTTTATAATTGATCTATAGTAATCGCTGGATGATCCATTTCCGCACGTTGTTTGTTTTTGCATTTTTTTGGTACTACGGCTTAGCGTCATTGTCCGATATAATCGTGAATGCGTCTGTTTACTCATCAGCCGATAATACACGTTCTCCAGTGTGCCTCTTGCCTCCCATTCCCCGGTTCTATCCCTCATTACTCTGCACCCGACAGGAAAGAGCAGGAAGCCAGCGGAATCGGGAGCACGGATGGAGAGCGAGCAACACGCTCCGGCGGATTCCCACCGCTCGACGGGAGTCTGTCCCTCTTCGCCGTTTTCGCGGGAATACAGCGGAGAGCCAAAGAAACGGAACTGCGGTGGCGGAAGAGAGTGACGCCCCTCGAGGTAAAGTATGGCTCTGTTTACCCGGAGAGAGCTAATGGCCGCCGACGCCGTTCGATCGAACACGAACGTCCAGCAGGAAAACCCGAAGTAGCCGTGGTAGCTCTGGTAACTCGAATGACGCTCGTTCACTGCCGCACCTCTTCCCGAAGAAGCTCCTCTCTTGCCGCCTAAAAAGCGTCCAGTAGTACGTCGAGGCGACGACAATGAAACAAAAAGTTCGGGTCGGAAAGATGGGACGAAGCGACTCCTCGCGTAGAGCGAGTGGAACGAAAAGACCGTCGATGTCATCGCCGATTCTTGCATTACAGGATTCCTCTTCCGTGTCCTCCCTTCTGGGAATAGGGGACAGTGGGGCAAAACGGCACAGCTGGGGCAAAACGCAATTTGTCTCGTTATCCCGTTTTGCCCCGATCTCCCCTAGATGAAGAAAATGAACCGATCATAAATCCCGGCACAATGATAAAAAAAAGTACAGTTGAATCAACTGAGATTCGAGCAGGAACGTTCAAATAAATATTTTGTTGGTCGAACAAAACATTTTAATGACTCAAAAATATTTTGGTGAAATCGCCCAAGAAATTGTTGAACTAACCAATTTTTTTTTAGCTGTACCAACAAAATATTTAGTTGCACGTCCCTGTCCGAGTCTTAGTTGATTGAACCGTATTTTTCATCAGTGCAGGAATAACAGCGAACGAAGCGAGCCAGGGTGTACGGAACGGGCGAGGAGTTCATCCTCGCGAAGATCGGTAGCGAAGAAGAGGGACTTCGGTGACGACTCTGTCGGCCTACCGGCGATCGGGTTCGAGTCAAAGAAGTACAGCTCCAGGGGAACACGGCAAGCGGTAGCGAATGTACCCTGCCTCGAGGGTATTGTCTCTCCTCTTTATCTCTCCCTACCTTTGACCCCGGTTTACATAAGCGATCTCTCGATACTCTTCACCGTGAGTTACTCGGGAACGGTACATACATACACGGCGCTTCTGGTATCCCGCGAAAATCGTTACTCGGATCTCGCATGTACAGGGTGAAAGTGGGTGAATACGGCCCGGTTCACACGTCACGAATTTACGTGCTAATCGAGGTGGACCGTATTCCCCTCTTCTTCGACCTTACCCGAGACAAATGGGCCGAGACGTGAGAAAACAGAAGACTATTTTCTTCCCGAGCTTACCGCAGTGCTGGCGCCGCACAGGACCAGCATTGGCACAGAGCCTCGGCCAGTGTTCGCCCAACGTTGGCCAGCACTGGTCCTGCGTGTCATTCCCATCAGGGCACCGACTGCATATGCGTTCGTTAATCCCAGGCTATCGAGCGGAGGCTACTTGCGAATTCTTGGTAAGTATACTCCGCCTGAGAATTACCATAATTCAATGACCAATTATTCACCGATCGACGGTGAACGCCCGTGAATTTAATTCGCGTGTGAGAAGGGGGGGGGGGGGGGGCGGGAGGGAAAACGAGAGACGCTCGTTCAGTCAACAGATTGCTATAATCGTCTACGACACCGTGGCGTTTAGTGTGTGCGATCATGCCGAGCGGAGAACACAACGGCGTGTGTTTGGCGTTTCATCGGTTCGTGACGAGATGCGACATGGATAACGATGATGCGTGTCTCATTGTCGTCTTCGCGAACGTCTACCGGCTGCCGGACATTAGCACGGAGACACAGAGACACCGGGAGCCTCTGCGGGGTTCTCGATTCGGAATGCACGACGGTCGACGGAGCCGCCGTGCGCGATCGCCGCGTCTCGATCGGGCCTCTCAGCTATTCCGAAGCTACTCCGAGCTGAGACCGTTCATTTTATTTTTATATCGTGTGTGTTTTTTTATTTTTTATTTTATTTTTTTTTATTTTGGATGTGCGGATTCTACACGCGCGCCTTCAATCACTTTGCGGCCGAAGTCCGATTGCCAACGCAATACGGGATCGAATCGAATGCTCTTACCATTCGCACCTCGCACCGAGGTGGTCCGTTGGCTCATTTCCATGCCTACTTTCAGTGGATGACGATGAGCCGGTCGCAGACGCTAAGAGGGTGGTCTTCGTCCCTTTGTCGGTTCCTCCGGCACGAAGAAGTCCCAAACGGGCGAGAGATTGACGATTAAACATCCAGGGGAAATATCGAATTTGCTGTGCCCGTATCCCTTACAGAGACTTCAGGTCTCCGTTTAAGGCCGTGAAAAAGAACAACACTGTTCTAGAAATTTAAAAGCTGTTCGATGTTAAAGGCCAGGACGGTGAAATGGCCATTCGTAATACACTGAGAAAAAAAATTGGTTGGATTAACCAAAAGACGCGGTGACATACGTTCAAAGCTGTTATTTGTTATTTGTTAATGCATTGTTTCGTTAAACGATTATTTGCTTCAATTTATTCAAAATTTGTTGATTGAATCAAACATATGTGTTGTACCAACTAAATACACCTTTGAACGTATGTCACCGCGCATTTGCTTAATCTAACCATTTCTTTTTCTCAGTGTATCTTTTAACGTAACGAATCGAATAACGTAATTCAATGGCGCTGTCGTTTCCACAGTTTTTAGTATAATGTGGATGCAACACGATTGCACCAAAAATCATAAGATTGTTCGTGCAAGGATCAGTACGAGCGGTGAATCCTTATTTCGAGATAGCCAGAAATTTCTCGAGCTATATTTGTAGCGCTCTGGAGATATACTAAATTGTAACTTTGCTGGTAAATCAATATTGTACACTATATTGGATCTTTCAAGTAAACCTAATTTTTTTTTAAATTTCTTCCCTAAATTTAATAAGTGGCTATTTTACCTGGAAAATGGGTGATATGGCCGGTCATTTTCCGGGGCACATGGCCACGTCAGTGGTGACCATATCACCCGAATATTGCGGGCGAGATGGCTAATGTACTTCGATGTTTCTACAAATGGTTACAACAAAAATGTTTAAGTTTTTTAAACGTAAGACCTCCAATTTTCATTGTTTAGAGAACCATAGCCATATCACCCCGTCTTACCCTATAGTCATGCCATCCATGGTACAGAGAAACAAAATTCCCCCGCCAACTTATTACATGGGTAAAACGAGTCAGAGCTAACCATTACTATCTGAAGGCTTCCCTATCGCAAAATTAAAATCTCGCGGATACTTAGCTCCATTTCTCACTGCTAAATTTATGAAGGCAAACCGACCATTACCCGTTTACTATTATTCATAAGTTTCTCACTAAATGTGATTAAAAAAATTGATATAACATAATTTTAAGCTAACATAATCGGCAGTACAAGTAAACTCATTATAGAGATTCCATACTTTAAACAGATTTAATTTAAAACATTTGTTTTCCAACTAAATTTCTTTTTCTGAGCATGACGCCGCGGAATCAGGTTTGGAATTATTCTTTTGGTCGGGTACGATAAAATAAAAATTAAAATGTGCCTTCCAACGTACAGAGGTCTCGGGATTGACGATGCATAGTTGATGCCCGAAAGCGCGTGAGCGAGCAGGGAAGAATTTTATTCCCATGGAATACAACGCGGCGACGGTAAGAGGACAACTCGTTCGCGAGCATCACCGGACGGTGTGTGCAGTACACGTACATATGTATGTGCAACGCGGGGCCACATTGGGCAAGGAGGACGAAGCACGGAGGCAGAGGACACGGGTCCGGAGAGGAAAGAAGGCAGAGAGAGGCTCGGATATAATGGCACAAAGCCTCTTTGAATCTCCGGACGCGCCGCCCGCGAGCGAGGGTACGAGTCGGCGAGCGAGAGCGAGGTCGCTATCGCCGATCTGCTGCATCGTATGCAAATCTTACTCCTTATAAATACATCAGGCACCGCGGATCTTATGGGGTACCTTATTCTCTCCCAGCTCTTCCTCTGTCCCTCTTTCGCTAGGTCTTCTCCTCTCCCCGGTGTTTCCTCGGTTCGAGCGACTGTCACGCATCTCACCGACGCGGCTGGGTACCTTCGCGAGACTCCATTTGACTCGGGAACCGTTCGGAAATTTAAGATGGATATGATTGGGAAGATACCGTGGAGAGAAGATGGCAAAGAAGGAGATAAGATGCTTTCTGATCGTATTGATTGGCGATTCCAGGATAACCATTGAAACAGAGTAGATTCGCTCTTTCTGGCCACGGGACCATTTGTTGGCAATTTTTCGTGCGGTTCGATGCGAATCGTTGTGTGCCGTTTGGTCCTTCGGGACGATGTGGCCAAAATTGCATCGAAGTTCGCCCAAAACCGGTGCATGTACTTCTGTCCCATGACTACCAAGAGGGTTGACCAATGTTGACAAAGCGAGATTCGCGATGCTGATGAATACGAGCCGGGTCTGCAAGAGAAAGACCGCTTTCGCGTTGGTTCCACCGTTCGTCGGATCGTTTCCATGGTATCAGGTGCCCCCTTTGCGTTCTGCCTCGCGATTGCGGTACCACGGGCCCCGCTGTTCCCGCTGGCAATTAAGGGCCGGCTAATTAACGGGTAATTAACGAGTGACACTGGGGAAAGGAGACGTTCCAGGGTCCCCTCGGCGGTCTCTTATTCCCTCCGCGAAGGATCGGTTGCGCTCGCGGCGGTTTCCTCTGTCCCGGGTCGCTACGGTCTCGTATCTCTTGGTCCCTGGTTGCCGATCGGTTCCCGATCGTTTGCTCCCAGCTCGTTCGTTTCGTTCGGTCTCTCACTGCAGGCCGTGCCAGCTTCTCATCTCATCCGCCAAACAGCGCAATCCTCCCCCTACCGCCCCGACCGGTGGCATTGTTAATTGTTTGATCGACAAGATTAGGGTCGCGTCTTACATGTCGCCCGACGTACAGGTATAGGAGATTACCGTAACCGAGCGGCTTCGCTCCGCTCCTTCTTCGTCTTCTCTTTCTTCCTCTCCGCAACACCGTGTGCCGTTCCCGATCGCAGTCACCGCATCGTATTAGTATTCGGCGGTCATTACCTTCCAGCCGGCCGGATTTCCTCTCAAGAAAGCCGCCCGAAGACGGCTCATTGATTTCATTAACTCCCGGCGTATCCGAGTCTCCCGATTTATCGGCAACCCGGTAATCACGGAAAAATCCCTCCGGCGACAGGATATACAAACGTCGCACGTGCTATTCCCGGAATCGGATGGAACACGATCGAGGTTCAGCGGGAACGGAGGATAAAATAAAATTGACAAGTGGCCAGGAGCAATTGCCGGAGGTTCGCCGGAGGATGCCCGACGGACAACGACACCGTCGCTGGCCGCGGACGGATGGGACCTCGGGAGGATGGTAGCACAACGAAGTGGAGAGCCGAACGGGCCGACGGGGAGCCTATAAGAGAGGCAAGACCACTCTTGCCGCGGCCAACGGAAGGGAAGATGCCGCAATAGCGGCGGAGAAGGGTGCGGCGTCTGCGAAGGAGATCGTGCACCTGGCCCGGCGTCCTCGCGATCGCGAAGATCGATGCGCTGGTTAATTGGCAGTTGCTCGAGAGGTCTCCCGCTCTTGTTCCAGGCTATAGCTGTACGTTGATATGTAGGAGGTGGACGTACACCGCACACATACATGCGACCCATGCGAAATGTGTGCTACCAGCACAAACGCGGATCTCGCTCCCGCGAACGGACACGCCTCGGTGTAAATAGATCTCGTGGGTCAATTAAGTCTGCATATATATAAAAGAGAGTCTGGCGAAGTAGTCTTCTTATTCTTCATCCTCTTCTTCTGCCGGTTCGGCGCGAGTGAAAGACGATACGAGAAAGACCGCGAGTCTCATTAAGATATTCGTTTTGCGAAGTCGCGCGGGACTAACGCATCTCCTCTCAGCCGCTGCTCCCTCTTCCCTCTCGGTCTTTAGTTTCTTATCTGTCTCGCGACAGCGTTCACTCAAGAATCAGGTCCGGGCCGTTGCTGATCCGCCGAGGCTGCATTGTCAATCACACTCCTGGCCCGCTCTACTCCTCACTCGAGAACGATTCCTCTCTTTTCCTCTCTCATCGTGCGTTCGTCTTGGCCCCGTCACACCGGAGTAGTGGACGTCGGGCCGGTCGCTTCGGGCCTGGCACCTCATGCCATCCTGGCAGGAGATGCTCCGGCGCTGGACGTCCCGACGACCGATTGTATCTCCCGTACCATCTAATCGCTGAGTAATTGATACGAATAAAGATACAACTTGAGGGCGAAGACACCACGGGACGAGTGAGGAGCCGCCTCGATCGAATATACAATTAGGCTAACGCCTCGAATTATCTTATCATTCGAGGATTCGAATGGAATTACTCCGGATCTGGAAAAATATTGTGAGTCTTTTAAGGGTAAAGCCTTAGTCACGAAAAAAAGGCCTGCATGGCGATTTTCTGAGGCAAACGAGAAATCGGTCATCCCAGTCATTTGGACGGTCGATCCAACCATTCAGTTGGCTGGGCCAACAAATTATTGGTCATCCGAATGACTCATTTGTTGATCCAACCAGTGAATTCGTTGGGTCGGAATCGTCATCGTGCCGTTCGTGCCAATTTTTTTCAGCGAATATGCAACCCATCTCCATCTTTCCTATCGGACACTTGGATGCCCAAATTTCTATGCTAATTTTAAGATCCAGAATGACACCGCGAAATACCTTGATTCCGAAGCATTGTGTGGACTCACTGCGGCACATGACACCACAGATCTGGCATTCGTTTTTGCTGTTGAGCACTTGGATGCAAGAATTCCGATAATGCCAGTCTCAAGATCCGGAGTGATGCCGAGAAATACCTTGATTCCGAAGCATTCTGTGTACTTACCGTGGCATATAATAGAACGGGAACTACGCTGCCAGAGTAAAACCCACGGAATTTAATTACGTGCTTCTCGCAAGTCCCTCGCCTGATGCCGGGCTGGTTAGTTGGTTATATACGATACGACGAGAGAGGGAGAGACCGGTGAGCGGGCGTAGCGGGCTACGGAGAAACCTCCCCCCGTTCAACAAATTTAATATTCTCACCGGGCGCAAAATTTCTCCGAGCGAGAGCAAGAGAAACTTGGCTTCGGAGTATACTGTTTCCCTCACGGTTGTCGGGAGAGTTGGAGGAAACGCCGCATCGGGGGAAACTTCCGAAGAGCCGGTCAGCCCGCGGGGCTCGTCAAGCTTACAACAGAGCGAGTAAGAGCAGGAGAGGGTGAGTGCCGGTGGTGAGAGAGCTGAAACAGAAGTACGGAGAAACAGGAGCAGAAACCGCGAGGCGGGTCTCGCGAAACTCGCGCGTTGCCTAATGCCATGACCCTTTCCCGAGCGGCACCGACGGCGCAACGAGAAGCGAAGCACGAGGAGATAATCGGAGGATGAGAATGGGAGTTCTCTGGCTCTGTGAAAGCCTCGGGCCTTGTGCGCTCCGCTCGTCTCCCAGTCGCAGACTCTCGGGCTAGGCCTTCGCCGAGTTGTATCTCGACCCGTACACGAACACCCATCGCCCTGCAGCTTCGGGACTTGCCAAGAGGCAAAGTAGCCAACTGATATAACCCGGCACCTGGTGTACACACAGAATCATCCTCTCCGGCACTGGCGCACTGGTCGCCCATCCTCTTCGTCATCGCTCACCCTTTCTCCATGGAGTGCCGGGGAGCTCCCATGGATGTTGCTGTCGTAGCCGCTCTCGGGTCGCTCGTTCGCTGGGGGTGGCCCCGACGGAGGAACAACGAGAGCGAGCAGGAGGAGGCCTCCTGGTCGCGATGTTGCTGTGCCCACTCACTTTACCAGATCCAATGTGGTACGCAGAGAGCGGGAGGGAGGCCACCTTCGGATACACACAGTAGTCCCACACGGTTGTGGTGGTACAGAGGTAACGCTAGACCAGACTTAGGAAGTGCGACGCGTCGAGACGCCGTAACTTCTGCCACCCTTGTGCCAGCAGCCTGACGCCCGTGAAACGCCACCGGGATATTCACGTAAGTTCGCCCGCGGCGACACCGTTCCTCCGCGATCCACTCTCTCCTCATTCCTCGGCCCTCATCCTTTCCTATCCTCAACTCCGCGCCACCCTCCGCTCCACCGTACCATCCCGCACCGTGTCCTGTCCTATCATGTCCCGGCGTATCATACCCTATACGGACGCGCGGCCTGCCGCAAGACTCCACCGCCAACCTCTCTATGTCCCACCGTTATTATTCCCTCGCTCTTACCCATCGCACCCGTACTCTTCTCAAGCGCGCCGCAACCCTCCCGGCGTTTCGCCAAGTCCCAAGTTATTACCCACACCGTGCAACCGCCCGTTCACGAATTACTGCAAATTGCCGGAGGAACCCGAACACACGGATCGACCATGCGAGCCATCCAAATCCATTCCGCGGGATTCTCATTCATCCCCGTCCGTCGATGGCGTCCCTATCTTCTCTATCGGAGTCTTAGTTTCCTTCTGCTGGATACACGTCCCGGCAACCAGTTTGGCAAACCAATGGATTAGTGTACTTTGTCCAAGATATTGGTAAATTCGCCAGC
This sequence comes from Exephanes ischioxanthus, assembly GCA_958510785.1. Taxonomy (NCBI): domain Eukaryota; kingdom Metazoa; phylum Arthropoda; class Insecta; order Hymenoptera; family Ichneumonidae; genus Exephanes; species Exephanes ischioxanthus. Next base: position 25,782,954 of record OY294016.1, on the reverse strand, counting down.
GACCTCATTCGGTAACTCGGGCGGATGGGAAGGGCCCCAGGCTGGATGGCTGGATGCGCCAGAACTGTGCATCCCTCTGGAAGGGACTTAGCGACGATTCAGTGGTTCCACGTGTTTCACGTAATACGCACGGTATCAGTACGGTGTACAAGTACGTGTGCCGGGGTGTGTAACGCGGTGGGGTAATACGCTGGCGGAGAGGAACGTCGGCGTCGGGCGAACTTTGGGCAAATCCTGAGCCGGCTGTACGGTGCGCAATAGCGTTGCGATACACGGTATAACACACACCGGTATTTATACCACAGGGAGGTTTACACCGGTGTTCTCCGCAAACGCGCGGGGTTGCAGAGAGCTGCCTGTCATGCGATTCGCAATTTCGTAAATAAAGTTTGCAACGGGCCAAACTGCGATCGTGCACGCCCACGTAACTTCCATAATGGCGCAACGATTCCGGACGAGCGGGGAGTGAGGGTGGAATAGACGGGGAGCAGGTATAGAGAGGTTCGGTGAAGAGAGGGCTGAGGCGCAATATTGCACCGAGAGCCACAAAACGTACACGTCGCAGCGGCATAATGATTGCGTGCTCGGGGGCAGTATTAGTGAACTCGTGGCCCCCGGCGATGCGGCTCGACCGGGATGTTGTTTCGCAAGCTCGCGAGGCAATGATAGAGGGAGAGTGGGATGACTCGCTTTCGCGAGTGTTAACGCAAGGGATGGCGATGGCGAGCTCTCGGGGTGGTACCGTCCTGCGTTAACCAACGAGGCGCCACCCCCTATCGAGCGCAGGACTCACGCTGCTCTTTACACCGAAAGAAATTGATGCTCCTGAATGGTACTTGGATGCTTCGTATAAAACGGGGTCGGCAATAACCATTGCAAGGATAGTGTGCTGCCGGTTAAAAAAAAGGATTCAAATTATCGCAACACCACGTAAAGCGTCTCAAACGCTTCCGTCACCTCAACAATTTCAGTGAAAATAGTTCGAGTCTCTCGTCCGCGCGGGGGAGATTTTCGCGGTATTCGGAAGAAAGACGATAGAGGTGATTGAGAAGCTCGGACCCTCCTCGGTTGTTTTTCATAAAGAAAATTTAAAAGTCATCCAAGACACCTGACAACTGAATTCTTAGTCGATAGGCTTCATAAAAAGATTACACAAATTACACAAATTATACAAATTACACAACTATTAGATTGAAAGGTTTGAACTCACAGATAGAATAGACAAACAACAACAATTGAAAAAAGACTTGAAAAAAATTGTCAAATTTCCACAGGTCGCAAACACTTGTCATCAAATGTACAGACTGACGAAGGAATATGGCGTGTTTATGGTAACGAACAATAAACACAACATATCCCTGATCACTGGCTCAACTAAGGACAAAATTGAACTTACAAAAAAAGACCAATTTAGTCTGCTCCATCCCACGTAGAATAATTCCGATAAAAAAAAAAGATTCAAACGATCGCACCACCACGAAAAGAGTTCCCAACCCTTCGCATTACCAATTTCCGTGAAGCTAGTTCGAGTCTCTCATCCGCGCGGAGGGAGCTTTTCCCGGCATTCGGAAGAAAGACGATAGAAGTGATTGAGAAGCTCGGGCTCTCCTCGGGCGCGGGTTCCTGAAGCGGAGAGTGGCGCAGAGCTGAGGGAACAGCAGGGAGCCCGATGAATTTCGTACGGTGGGCCCCGAGGAGAGCAGTCGGGTACATCTAGTAGAGGCACGCTTAACTATGCCAGACTGGCTGACTGCACGCCGGGGCTCCTTGCTACGTCCACGTTATATATAGGGGGAGGGTTTGGGACTGGGTCTGACTATGCGAGGCACGCGAGAGGGCGGCTTGTAAATTCTCTCCGAAATGAGAGTGTCACCGCTCGGTCTCTCCCCCCCCCCCCCCCCCCCCCCCCGGTCGTATCCTTCTCCCTTCGCCTTCTCGGCCGAATCGGCTTCTCTCGCCTCCTGGCCTCATCTCGCGTGTCCTTCTCCGGTGCTCCCTCTCCAATTTCACCGACAGCAGAAGCCGGCTCGCCTCGTATACTCGTGTGCCTCTTTCGCCAGCGAGAACACACCGTTCTCGCATACCTCACCGGCAATCTCCTTTCCTCCCCGGCTATATACAACGCCTTTCCCCTCGCCACCCTTTCGTCCTTACCCTCGGCCGCTCCTCCGACAGAAACCCTCGACCCTAGTGGAAGCGTCGCGCGGGCCCGGTATCGGTAGAGCCTCGGCCAGCGTTCGCCCGACGTCGGCCGGCACCGGCCCTGCGCGTCATTCCCACCAGGTGAAGCTGCGAGCACCGAACGACCTTCCGCTCTTGGTCCTTCGCTCCGATCCTGCCTTCTCGTACTGCATACGTACATCCCACCTCGTATACCGCATGAATTGCCAATGAGGAACCCGTTCTCCAATCCTTCACCGACGTCCACGCGCTCCCTCTCCGACTGTCTCGTTCTGCATCCCATCTCGTCCCCTTTCCTCATCTTCGCCATCAAGAACCGAACCGCGCAATACCCACCCGCCCCATCCCCCCCGAGCTGGAGACAGAAAAATCTTCTTTCTGCTTCGGGGGCTATAAATTCATCGGTCGTCACGCCGTTTCGCATGTTCTCCAGGCTCCGGCACGGACGTTTTCATAGCTCGACTTACCCTCGACTGTCCCTGCGAATTCGAGCTGTGGAAACGTTATGGGAAAACGCGCATGAAATAAGAATACAATAAGAAGAAGATCTCGCGAGGGCGGGGGGGGGGGGGGGGGCAAGGGGGGAGGAGAGATTGCTTAGTCGCAGAGACTTCTGTTCGCGACCTTCGAACTCCGGCTATGTGTCTCAACGGGATCTTGTATCTCACATCCTCCTTACTTCCACTTTGGTCTCGTCTTTCTCCTCGCCGCTCGAGCGGGCGCAGGGGGGGGGGGGGGGGGGGGGGGGGGGTATCTTTGCAATTTCAGCACATCGCCAGTTTCGCTCGAGCATGCCCGTACCGTCGCCCGGTTTCGTTTCACGATTCCGTATTCCCGTCGTGGAGTCGCGTGAGACGCGGGGGCGTGTGGGGACGAGCAAACAAGTTCTACGAAGCCATTTCCCTAACTCTTGCCTCTCCGAGGAGCAATGGATCACCACGTGAGCTCGCGAGGGGGGGGGGGGGGGGGCACGTTGTGTGTACCTATACGTATCACGTACGTGAGATAGAAAGCGAGTACACACTGTATACTGGTAAACCTCGAACGGTGGAGAGGGAGAGGCAAAGGGAGGAAAGCAAGAGGGTTGCTGGGCTATGTGTATATATATATATATATATATATATATAGTGAAGAAGCACAAGAGCCGAAGAGAGCAGCGGAGCGACTCGGAGAATAGTGTGCTTCGAAAACCGAAAAGCGAACATAGAAGCTGAACGGGTGTCGCGCTGGGTAACGGAGAAAGATACGGGCGGCCATTCGGAGAGCGGGGCAAAGTGGACCACTTACCAATTTCTTCGCGGGGGGTGGGAGACTTGGGCGTGTCTCGGGTGGAGGACATGGTCCATTTTTCCCCGCTCTTCTATATATGGGCATCTATATATGTGTGTATGTATGTGTATTTATATGTGCACATGCATACACAGGGAAATCAGGTGGAGTGAAAGAGTCGAGAATGGAGCACGCCGGCTCGCATAATTGTGTATCAACACGCAGCGCGTGTGCGGGCAACTTGATAACGTGATGAATGTCGGCACGTTCGGCCGCGATAGAGGAGAGGGCGAACGATCCCGATGTTGTATATCCACGGAACACCCGGAGCACTCATCTGCTCCGGCCGGGTGCTCCTCTGCCTGCCGATCTCCGCACGCTGTTCCGGCCCCGGGAGAGCGAGAGCGAGGACAAACGAGGAGGGGAGAAGGGCACACGCGAGTAGAGAGAGCCCCGGTGTGCTTTCTATCTGTCTCTCTACTGCCGGGAAAACCGGCCGCGCGCTGGTACCGCGCGCGACTCGATTCTCACGCTCTTCACACCCTCGCTTCGGCATCTCCCGGCGCTACGGGGGCGGACCGGGGGAGAGAGAATACAGCTTCCACACCGAAAATGATGAACGGTGCGCGACGCTGGAAACTCCCGGTGAGCGCCGAAAGCACGTTCCGGACGATGCGAGATTATCCGGACGATGTAACCGCGCACTTCTGCCTCGTTGGGCGTTTGTACACGGTGGTACAGTGTTATATAGAGCGGTTTATACTTGCCGGGGACGATCTTGTTGCCTCGTATTGTTACACTTGTGTTTTACTGTGTCCGCCGTGAACACAAAGGGGGCGTCGTTGTACTTTTGTATTTTTTGCAAATCTTCGTTTCAAAATCTTAGTTGTCCATCGGAAATTACGTTCTGGAGGTTAAAACGTTATTTTCGATTCGAGAATCTCCAGCTTATAACCGGAGGTGACTTCATATAGGAAAATGTCTCTTCCTACTGGGAAATCTAATTTTTAGACCGGAAGTGACGTCATACTGAAAGTACGTCACTTCAATGCTGAAAATCTCATTTTTGGAGCGGATGTGACGTCATACTGGAAATACGTTACTTTCGAGATGAAAATCTCATTTTCCGACCGGAAGTGACGCCGTACCGGAAATAAGTCACTAACGGTTTGAAAATCTCATTTTTCGACCGGAAGTGACGTCACATTGTAAATACGTCACTTCCGGGTTGAACATCTCATTTTTAGAGCGGAAGTGACGTCACGCTGGAAATACGCCACTCCCAGGTTGAACATCTCATTTTTAGAGCGGATATGACGTCATACTGGAAATACGTCACTTCCGGGTTGAAAATCTCATTTTCCGAGCGGAAGTGACTTGCATATCCGATTTCCAGATGTACATACAATATCCCTCCCGCTCTGCCCCCACACGAACGCTCCGTATACATTCCTATAAATAAGCTAAACACTTTGGCGCGATATGGAAACGTCGTTCACGTTCTTGGCTCCGGTATTCATAGTTGTCTCTGATCCTCTCGTTCGTGCTTCTGGGTCCGAGGCGAGGGTGTTTCGCTGCACACCCGCATCTCCCGATCGTTCGCCGCTGCCGGAAAGGTGGGAATGCATACGTGATACGGTTATTCTTCCACCTTCGTTCCGCTTTGACTATCCACGAACAGCGGGTGAGGCTTGTGTGTTTAAGTCCCGAGCGCCTGCGGATTCGCGAGATGATAGTGGCAAGTGTCGAGGAGGAGAAAGAGAGGAGGAAAATGGGAGGAAAGGAAGCGTTTCTTCGCTTCCGCTTTGGTGGCGGGGAAAAAAAAGCGTCTTCCTCTTTCGGTATCGATGCGAAAAAGCTCGCTTCGATACCGCCGAGGCGAGTACGTGGCTCGGCATGCGGGCCACGTTTCCCTTATTTATCGTTTCTCGATGCTTATGTTTTACTAGGCCGACGAGGAATCCGCGTGTGTATTCCGCACGGCGCTATGCCCGCTGCCAGCGTCGTCGCCCCCCCCCCCCCCCCCCCCCCCCGTTCCACCCTTCTTGTCTTCTTGCAGCCCCCGGACGCGAGCCAGCCAGATAGCGCACGATAAGACGCCGCGCGCTTGGCAAGGGGTTGGAATCACTGAGGAAACCAATAACGTGATGTATTATACATAATGCATGCCGGCTAGAGGGAGATCCACGAAAACGGGGAATGGGCGGACACGGGCGTACTCGCATCCTGATATACCTGAGCGTGCTTGTGCGCTAATACGACAAGATTCCCGTGTTTTGGGCACGTCGCCGACGGTACGTCCCCTTTCTGCTGTACCGCTGATGTGTATAAACTATTTATGGGCGATGGATCTCGCAAGGCGGGTTGCTTCTTTTGTTTGCAGGGGCACATTGGTGCTGGCTTCTCAGTTGATTCGCAGTCAGCAGTCAAAGAAAAAAGAATGAACAGCAATTCGGGCACTTAGTTCTATGTTGTGATCGGTTCGTGCAGACATACAACTGTGCGGAGAGAGATAAGACGGTGATAAGGCAAACGTCGGATTTGGAGCGATGAAATACAAGAAATTTCGTGGGGACAGTTTTCGAACTGGTTTTTTTTTTTTTTTGCACAGTAAGCAAATTTGTGCTTTAAATATATTCGAAATATATTAACGTGTTAAACGATTAATATGTTAATAATAGTAGCAGTGAAAGAAAATTTATTGACAATTCTATAACTTTTTTTTTACAACAGTTATCTTATCCTTCAGCCTTGTTAATAATATATATTAATATAAATTCATATATATTCGAAGACTGATTTTTGCAGAAATATATTTCAGAGTATATCATTAGCAGGATGTACTCTCCTTCTGATTAAGAAAAATTGACATAGTAAAATCAACAATACTGACTTTTTACCATAAAAAATAATTCCCAAGGGTTCACAGTTTATAATTACAATGACAAAAAAACATGATTGCAACCATAATTACAGTTTAACCGATGGAATATACACTATCAAAACGGATTTACATAGCCTTCCACCTAGGAACTATTCGTTATAGTAGGAGATATTATCCAGTGCACCGACTAAAATGAGGAAACAGCAGATATAAGATATTTTTATAGAAGGCTCTATAGAAGGCACTGTGTAAAAATCACCACGCCTCGTGAAATAGAGAAAACCACTATTACTACTAATAAAATAAAGAAATATTTAAAAATAGAACAAAATTAAAACAATGGAGAAAACAAGAAAACCACTTAAATAAAAAATCGGTTGATAGTTCGCCGCCAGTAGGATGCGTATCTTAAAAAAAAATTCATAATGGAAAATGTTATATACGAGTCGCAGGTGAAGGACGGAAAGTGCGCGATATAAAGAAAATTTCTTCGCCCGTTTCTCCCGGTGGAAAAGCCCGACGACACGTGGCGTAGAAATAACGCGAAATAGCTTTGCATTCGAAATACACTTTAATATAGGACGGAGATAGAGAGAGGTACTGGGGCGAGGTGGAAAGAGAAAAATATCATGCACGTGAGAGAGGGTCACATAACTCAAAGCGTTCTCTAAATCATCGTTTCGCTTTGCCCTCAAGCAGAGGCTCGCGCGCGTGCGCGCGTTGTGGATGTTTCAATTTCCTTGAGGCGCAATCTGATGCTGCTGGTGGCTGCTCAGCGCCGGGGCAGCCACCAGCAGGTTCTCTTGGCTCGGGAAGGAGAACCGAGAGAGAAACGAGTGAGGACCACGAGGGAAAAAAAAAGTAGATACGGAGCAACACGAAACAGCCTGCGGGCCACAGGGATGAGGGAAAATGCGAAGTTAATTTCTCTCCGCTAAGGGATGGGCCCGGCCGAGAGTCCTCTCCGACGAGTTTAAACGATGACTCTAAAAAATATTGTCCTCTTGTGTGTGTTCTTCGCCTCTGGTTTTATTTTGTCTAAGTCTATTAATTTATTTGCGCCCCTTTCTCAGAGTCTAATTCTGTAATGACGTTGGGCAGGTGTTTTAAATTTCAGCCGGTGGGAAATATATTTTCCATCGCGCAAGGTACATTCGCCGCGGTTTAACAGATGAAAATGAAGATAGACTTTAGACCTCCCACAGGACCCGTTAGTAAACATTTTCCTCGTCATCGTTCAACCAAAATTGTCAAAAAAATACAATACATTTAAGAAGCATGTGTAAATGTTTAAGGAAGATCGTTAGGATGAAAATTAAGAGCCACCGAACAGAATGAAAATAAAGATAGGCGATAGCCCTCCCATAGGGCCCTATTAGTGAACATTTTCCGAGTCATCGGCCACCCGAAAAGATTTTAAAAAATACAATAAATGTAAGAAGCACGTGTGAATATTTAGGGGCAATCATTAGGATGAAAATTAAGAGCGATCGAACAGGATGAAAATGAACATACACGATAGCCCTCCCATAGGGCCGGGTCAGTGAAGATTTTCCTCGTCATCATCCACCCGAAACAATGAAAAAAAAAAAAAAAAAAAAAAAAAAAAAAAAATACAATAGATGTACGAAGCACGTGTAAATATTTAAGGGCGATCGTTAGCGAAGAGGGTAGGAGGGGGTTGTGTGGAGACGTTTAATCTGCGTTATTTATTTGGAGTGGAGAAGCGCGGGAGCGGAGCATCCCAGTCGTAATTATAGAAGGTGCCGCCGGGTGTTGGACGACGAGAAAGGAAGAGCCAGAGAGAACGCGAAGAAAAGGACGAAGGTCTCCGGAGGTGCGCAGCTCGGTGGAGCGGGGCGAGAGGGACGACTGAAAAAAAGAGTTGCTCTCCGGTCTCCTCCGCTCGGTCCGGGAGTTCCCTCGGCCCGGCGAGGGCGAGAGGAGAGTCGCGTAGATACCGCGAGAGGGGGAGAGGGTCCTCCGTACTTCCCATTAGCGCACCCTTGATTACTTTTTCTCATTCCGGTATCTAAATAAATAAAATATCGGACTCGCGCCTCTTCTCGGACCGCCTCGGCGGGGTTCGCCGCTACCGCCTGGCCGGATGGGCCCTGCAGCCTGCCTGCCGCTGTCGTGAACTTGTAGATAAGAGGTAATGGAGAAAGGAAAAGAAGACTTTATTTAATTACGTATCTGTTATCTTCGTCCGGGGATGGAATGTCGAGAGGCGTGAGAGAGGTTCCCTCTCGGGAGGGGTGTGGGAAAAAAAAGCGTACGGATGATATAGCTGTATATGGCACTTGTGCCACTACAGTCGGTGCTTGACATCTGTGAAAAACGCGAGAAACGAGAAAAGTCGTTCGTGAATTCTTTTTAAAGAAAATAGCGAAGATTCCGGCGAAGGTTCGGCGAGGGCCGGACGAGAAAGAAATAGGAAATTGAATGAGGACGGCGAGAAGGAGAAAACTAGCGATTCGCGATAGTCCCCGCACGGTCTCTCGCGATACTCGTTTCTTTGGCATGAGCCGAACGTCAGAACTGTATCACACTTTTTCTCCGTGCAAACGTACGAAAGTCTCGTGGATGATATTAATCAATGATTAATGTTAAATAATATACTATAACTGTAATTAATTCATTCATTCTACATATTAATGTATAATTATTAATTGATTAGACCCAGAAAAACGAATGAATATATTTATTCATATATATGAATATATTTATGAATATATTTATTATAGAATGAATATATTTATTCATTCTATAACTGTAATATATTCATTCAATCTACATATTAATGTATAATTATTAATTGATTAGACCCAGAAAAACGTTTATTTCGATCAAATAAAATGACGAAGAAAAATGTTTATTTGCTTCATAACCTAATAGAGCGTTTATTAATTTCGAATATATTAATTTTTTTGATAGTATCATTCTATTATCTAATAATGTTTATTTGGATCTAAGAAACAGATATTTATGTCAAATATTTTTCATTACTTCGTGACTGACCTGCTACTTTTTATCGTATGGGATTAATGTGATATAGGAACAACGCGGAAACGCATTTTTTTAATAGAATAAGTCATTTTTACTATTAACGAAGCACAATGTTTTATTATTAAATAAATAATAATAAAACCGTAAAGTCTTTCAGCCCTATAATTAATATTAAATGATATTCAACAAAAATAACTAAATACGAAACGGAGAGAATTTCCAGCCACTTTAGCTTTTAACTCTTAAGTTTTTTATTTTTTATTCATAATTTTCGTTTTATTCCCAGATTTTGTGTATTTAATTCTCAGTAATTATTATTTAGTACTACGTTATCGGTGTTGTAATTCGGTCGATTAGGAAGCTACTTAAGATGCACGTGTTTATTTCCTGTACTGCCTTTTGTATGTGGCTTCATGTATTTTGGTGTCGGCTCTCAGGGGACGTAGCCCTAGAGCCTCAAGTGCAATAAATAATAATAATAATAAAAATTTCCGACGGGCTTTTCTCGTATGCATTCAGGCGAGAGAAACGCTCGATTCTTGCCTCGTCGTTGCAAAGAAATTGTACTCGGTTCGTCAGTTGCATCGACTATCAGCCGTTTCACTCGAGAAATGTATGTTCAATAAAACCTAATCTCGTGGGAGGTTGCACGGTTTATACCGTCGTACCTGCAGCATGCCATATCGGGTGTAATGCGCATTCGAAGACCGCACAGGAAGATAACGCGGCGAGCTATCCGCGGGCTCGTTATTATTTGGCAAACGACGCTATACACCGCAAGATAACGATGCATTTGCTATGCGACTCAGGGACTGATCGCCTCGTGTTTCAACCGAGCCACTCTAATACTATCGCTTCTCCGCGCGCCGCACGCTCCCTCCGCGAGAATAAGAGAGCCGACGGTGCGGCTATCGGTGCAACCTCGTCGCCGATCGGTATGCAAAGTCCGCTGGCCTAGACGTAAATCATACAGTCGAGTCTCGGCGATTCGACACTTTTCTTCTTTTTTTTCCCCCTCCTCCCTACTTCCTCTTCCTCTAATTTTCTCGCTCCTTCGCACCCGCTTCAGCCACCTTATAGGTTGCCTACAGTACGCTACGAGCCCCTCGAAGCACCCTGCTATTTCCCGCTCCACTCCCATTATCGCACTCGCGCGAGAGGGCAAAAATAAGTCAGAGCCCCCCCCGGTCTCACCGGCTACGTTTACTTCGTCCTTCTTACTCTCGTTAGATTCATGATCTTTTTTCTTATTTTTTTTTTTTTTCGTCTTATTCTTTAAACGAGGCCCAGGCGATCGGTGTAGACTCTTAAACACCCCGATTAGCCGGCTGTCACGAGCAGTCCACCCTCGCTCCGCCTCATTCTTTTATTTAATTCGTTTTTTTTTCTTCCTCGCCTTCTCTGACTCCTTCCTGCAGTTCTCTTCCTCTCTCGGCTCCCCCCCCCCCCCCCAGCCACCCGTTTCCTCACCCCGTGCACCTTCTTTCCCGGGCCGTCTCGCTCCTTCTCGCTGGGCGCAAGGACCTTTTTTTTCTTCATCGAGCTCGAGGTAATTAGGGTGGCATCCCTGCAGTCAGCACCCCTTCTCGCGCAGGTCGAAAGGAGAAAGTCTGCCATCCGGCAGACCTACCCCCTATCCCTGCCCTCCGCGAACCGCTCCGCGTTTTAATGAGATTTAGGTCTCCGCGAGGGGCACAGCCAGCCGGCTAAATTTTCATAACGCTCCGACGAGAAATTACACCCTCTCCTCCGTCCACTGTACACCCTTTCTGCATTCCTCATCCCTTCGTTTTAATTCCGATTTTAGCATACCTGCCTCTCAAGATGCGCTCCGTAGTCTACGGTGCGGATGCACCGTCGGGACCGGCCGACCTTACGCTGAGAGGAGGACCTAAATACAGTAGAAACTCGCTTATCCCACCCTCGATCAACCGAGCCTCCGCGTTATCCGAAGTACCCGACTCATCCGAGCCATTCGCGAGACTACCGATCATCGAAGAAAAATTACCGGAGCACATAGTGGGTTCCACACTGATAAAAAGATAAGGTTGAATCAACTAAGATTCGGGCAGGGACGTTCAACTAAATATTTTGTTGATACAGCTAAATAATTGGTCAGTTCAACGACTTTTTGGGAGATTTCACAAAAATATTTTTGAGTCATTGAAATATTTTGTTCGACCAACTAAATATTTATCTGAACTAGGGACAATGACGCGCGCTGCCGCGCGCGAGCGGAAATTTGTTAGCGCTGCAGCGCTCCGTTTGCCCAAGATCTCTAAATTAGTAATTTGATAAGGAAACTACGGATAAGGGATAAGGGATCATCTGTCCATCGATCTACTGAACTTGCGAATTGAAAGGTCACCCATCTAACTACCGAACTCTCGATTTGAACGATCACCTATCCATTTACTGAACTCTCGATTCGTACGGTCACCCATCCATCTACTGGACTACCTACTTACCATTAAAAATTTTTTTGTAAAAATACCATTTTTGTCGAAAAATTGTAAGGGTACCCCCTTCTCATTTTTCCACTTTCAAAATGGCCAAATATTTTTTTTCGAGATATCGATTTTTTACCATCTCCATTGGCTTCAAGTGACCCATTTCCGGCTCAAAACACATGCAACTTGTAATTTTTTCGAAATTAAAAAAATTGACCATTCCCAGCATAGGGAATCCTATGTTAAATTTTGCGAAACGGCACTTTTTTTCAAAAAATTTCGAGATATCGAATTAAAACCTTCGCCATTGTTTTCAAGTGGCATATTTACCAACCGATTTCATGAACGAAAAAATTCTAAAAAATTTTTTTGTAAAAATACCATTTTTGTCGAAAAATGGTAAGGGTACCCCCTTCTCATTTTTCCACTTTCAAAATGGCCAAATATTTTTTTTCGAGATATCGATTTTTTACCATCTCCATTGGCTTCAAGTGGCCCATTTCCGGCTCAAAACACATGCGACTTGTATTTTTTTTTTAATTTTTAAAATTGACCATTCCCAGCATAGGGAATCCTATGTTAAATTTTGCGAAACGGCACTTTTTTTCAAAAAATTTCGAGATATCGAATTAAAACCTTCGCCATTGTTTTCAAGTGGCATATTTACCAACCGATTTCATTAACGAAAAAATTCTAAAAAATTTTTTTGAAAAAATACCATTTTTGTCGAATAATGGTAAGGGTACCCCCTTCTCATTTTTCCACTTTCAAAATGGCCAAATATTTTTTTTCGAGATATCGATTTTTTACCATCTCCATTGGCTTCAAGTGGCCCATTTCCGGCTCAAAACACATGCGACTTGTATTTTTTTTTTAATTTTTAAAATTGACCATTCTCAGCATAGGGAAACCTATGTAAAATTTTGCGAAACGGCACTTTTTTTCAAAAAATTTCGAGATATCGAATTAAAACCTTCGCCATTGTTTTCAAGTGGCATATTTACCAACCGATTTCATTAACGAAAAAATTCTAAAAAATTTTTTTGTAAAAATACCATTTTTGTCGAAAAATTGTAGGGGTACCATAGGCTTACCCTTTTTCGACAAAAATGGTATTTTTACAAAAAAATTTTTTAGAATTTTTTCGTTAATGAAATCGGTTGGTAAATATGCCACTTGAAAACAATGGCAAAGGTTTTAATTCGATATCTCGAAATTTTTTGAAAAAAAGTGCCGTTTCGCAAAATTTAACATAAGATTCCCTATGCTGGGAATGGTCAATTTTAAAAATTAAAAAAAAAATACAAGTCGCATGTGTTTTGAGCCGGAAATGGGCCACTTGAAGCCAATGGAGATGGTAAAAAATCGATATCTCGAAAAAAAATATTTGGCCATTTTGAAAGTGGAAAAATGAGAAGGGGGTACCCTTACAATTTTTCGACAAAAATGGTATTTTTACAAAAAAATTTTTTAGAATTTTTTCGTTAATGAAATCGGTTGGTAAATATGCCACTTGAAAACAATGGCGAAGGTTTTAATTCGATATCTCGAAATTTTTTGAAAAAAAGTGCCGTTTCGCAAAATTTAACATAGGATTCCCTATGCTGGGAATGGTCAATTTTAAAAATTAAAAAAAAAATACAAGTCGCATGTGTTTTGAGCCGGAAATGGGCCACTTGAAGCCAATGGAGATGGTAAAAAATCGATATCTCAAAAAAAAATATTTGGCCATTTTGAAAGTGGAAAAATGAGAAGGGGGTACCCTTACAATTTTTCGACTTTTGAAAAGGCAAAATATTTTTTTTCGAGATATCGATTTTTTACCATCTCCATTGGCTTCAAGTGGCCCATTTCCGGCTCAAAACACATGCGACTTGTATTTTTTTTTTAATTTTTAAAATTGACCATTCTCAGCATAGGGAATCCTATGTTAAATTTTGCGAAACGGCACTTTTTTTCAAAAAATTTCGAGATATCGAATTAAAACCTTCGCCATTGTTTTCAAGTGGCATATTTACCAACCGATTTCATTAACGAAAAAATTCTAAAAAATTTTTTTGTTAAAATACCATTTTTGTCGAAAAATTGTAGGGGTACCATAGGCTTACCCTTTTTCGACAAAAATGGTATTTTTACAAAAAAATTTTTTAGAATTTTTTCGTTAATGAAATCGGTTGGTAAATATGCCACTTGAAAACAATGGCGAAGGTTTTAATTCGATATCTCGAAATTTTTTGAAAAAAAGTGCCGTTTCGCAAAATTTTACATAGGTTTCCCTATGCTGAGAATGGTCAATTTTAAAAATTAAAAAAAAAATACAAGTCGCATGTGTTTTGAGCCGGAAATGGGCCACTTGAAGCCAATGGAGATGGTAAAAAATCGATATCTCGAAAAAAAATATTTGGCCATTTTGAAAGTGGAAAAATGAGAAGGGGGTACCCTTACAATTTTTCGACTTTTGAAAAGGCAAAATATTTTTTTTCGAGATATCGATTTTTTACCATCTCCATTGGCTTCAAGTGGCCCATTTCCGGCTCAAAACACATGCGACTTGTATTTTTTTTTTTTAATTTTTAAAATTGACCATTCTCAGCATAGGGAAACCTATGTTAAATTTTGCGAAACGGCACTTTTTTTCAAAAAATTTCGAGATATCGAATTAAAACCTTCGCCATTGTTTTCAAGTGGCATATTTACCAACCGATTTCATTAACGAAAAAATTCTAAAAAATTTTTTTGTTAAAATACCATTTTTGTCGAAAAATTGTAGGGGTACCATAGGCTTACCCTTTTTCGACAAAAATGGTATTTTTACAAAAAAATTTTTTAGAATTTTTTCGTTAATGAAATCGGTTGGTAAATATGCCACTTGAAAACAATGGCGAAGGTTTTAATTCGATATCTCGAAATTTTTTGAAAAAAAGTGCCGTTTCGCAAAATTTAACATAGGATTCCCTATGCTGAGAATGGTCAATTTTAAAAATTAAAAAAAAAATACAAGTCGCATGTGTTTTGAGCCGGAAATGGGCCACTTGAAGCCAATGGAGATGGTAAAAAATCGATATCTCGAAAAAAAATATTTGGCCATTTTGAAAGTGGAAAAATGAGAAGGGGGTACCCTTACAATTTTTCGACAAAAATGGTATTTTTTCAAAAAAATTTTTTAGAATTTTTTCGTTAATGAAATCGGTTGGTAAATATGCCACTTGAAAACAATGGCGAAGGTTTTAATTCGATATCTCGAAATTTTTTGAAAAAAAGTGCCGTTTCGCAAAATTTTACATAGGTTTCCCTATGCTGAGAATGGTCAATTTTAAAAATTAAAAAAAAAATACAAGTCGCATGTGTTTTGAGCCGGAAATGGGCCACTTGAAGCCAATGGAGATGGTAAAAAATCGATATCTCGAAAAAAAATATTTGGCCATTTTGAAAGTGGAAAAATGAGAAGGGGGTACCCTTACCATTTTTCGACAAAAATGGTATTTTTACAAAAAAATTTTTTAGAATTTTTTCGTTAATGAAATCGGTTGGTAAATATGCCACTTGAAAACAATGGCGAAGGTTTTAATTCGATATCTCGAAATTTTTTGAAAAAAAGTCCCGTTTCGCAAAATTTAACATAGGATTCCCTATGCTGGGAATGGTAAATTTTAAAAATTAAAAAAAAAATACAAGTCGCATGTGTTTTGAGCCGGAAATGGGCCACTTGAAGCCAATGGAGATGGTAAAAAATCGATATCTCAAAAAAAAATATTTGGCCATTTTGAAAGTGGAAAAATGAGAAGGGGGTACCCTTACAATTTTTCGACTTTTGAAAAGGCAAAATATTTTTTTTCGAGATATCGATTTTTTACCATCTCCATTGGCTTCAAGTGGCCCATTTCCGGCTCAAAACACATGCGACTTGTATTTTTTTTTTAATTTTTAAAATTGACCATTCTCAGCATAGGGAAACCTATGTTAAATTTTGCGAAACGGCACTTTTTTTCAAAAAATTTCGAGATATCGAATTAAAACCTTCGCCATTGTTTTCAAGTGGCATATTTACCAACCGATTTCATTAACGAAAAAATTCTAAAAAATTTTTTTGTTAAAATACCATTTTTGTCGAAAAATTGTAGGGGTACCATAGGCTTACCGTTTTTCGACAAAAATGGTATTTTTACAAAAAAATTTTTTAGAATTTTTTCGTTAATGAAATCGGTTGGTAAATATGCCACTTGAAAACAATGGCGAAGGTTTTAATTCGATATCTCGAAATTTTTTGAAAAAAAGTGCCGTTTCGCAAAATTTAACATAGGATTCCCTATGCTGAGAATGGTCAATTTTAAAAATTAAAAAAAAAATACAAGTCGCATGTGTTTTGAGCCGGAAATGGGCCACTTGAAGCCAATGGAGATGGTAAAAAATCGATATCTCGAAAAAAAATATTTGGCCATTTTCAAAGTGGAAAAATGAGAAGGGGGTACCCTTACCATTTTTCGACAAAAATGGTATTTTTACAAAAAAATTTTTTAGAATTTTTTCGTTAATGAAATCGGTTGGTAAATATGCCACTTGAAAACAATGGCAAAGGTTTTAATTCGATATCTCGAAATTTTTTGAAAAAAAGTGCCGTTTCGCAAAATTTAACATAGGATTCCCTATGCTGGGAATGGTCAATTTTAAAAATTAAAAAAAAAAATACAAGTCGCATGTGTTTTGAGCCGGAAATGGGCCACTTGAAGCCAATGGAGATGGTAAAAAATCGATATCTCGAAAAAAAATATTTGGCCATTTTGAAAGTGGAAAAATGAGAAGGGGGTACCCTTACCATTTTTCGACAAAAATGGTATTTTTACAAAAAAATTTTTTAGAATTTTTTCGTTAATGAAATCGGTTGGTAAATATGCCACTTGAAAACAATGGCGAAGGTTTTAATTCGATATCTCGAAATTTTTTGAAAAAAAGTGCCGTTTCGCAAAATTTAACATAGGATTCCCTATGCTGGGAATGGTCAATTTTAAAAATTAAAAAAAAAATACAAGTCGCATGTGTTTTGAGCCGGAAATGGGCCACTTGAAGCCAATGGAGATGGTAAAAAATCGAAATCTCGAAAAAAAATATTTGGCCATTTTGAAAGTGGAAAAATGAGAAGGGGGTACCCTTACAATTTTTCGACTTTTGAAATGGCAAAATATTTTTTTTCGAGATATCGATTTTTTACCATCTCCATTGGCTTCAAGTGGCCCATTTCCGGCTCAAAACACATGCGACTTGTATTTTTTTTTTAATTTTTAAAATTGACCATTCTCAGCATAGGGAAACCTATGTTAAATTTTGCGAAACGGCACTTTTTTTCAAAAAATTTCGAGATATCGAATTAAAACCTTCGCCATTGTTTTCAAGTGGCATATTTACCAACCGATTTCATTAACGAAAAAATTCTAAAAAATTTTTTTGTTAAAATACCATTTTTGTCGAAAAATTGTAGGGTTACCATAGGCTTACCCTTTTTCGACAAAAATGGTATTTTTACAAAAAAATTTTTTAGAATTTTTTCGTTAATGAAATCGGTTGGTAAATATGCCACTTGAAAACAATGGCGAAGGTTTTAATTCGATATCTCGAAATTTTTTGAAAAAAAGTGCCGTTTCGCAAAATTTAACATAGGATTCCCTATGCTGGGAATGGTCAATTTTAAAAATTAAAAAAAAAATACAAGTCGCATGTGTTTTGAGCCGGAAATGGGCCACTTGAAGCCAATGGAGATGGTAAAAAATCGATATCTCGAAAAAAAATATTTGGCCATTTTGAAAGTGGAAAAATGAGAAGCGGGTACCCTTACCATTTTTCGACAAAAATGGTATTTTTACAAAAAAATTTTTTAGAATTTTTTCGTTAATGAAATCGGTTGGTAAATATGCCACTTGAAAACAATGGCAAAGGTTTTAATTCGATATCTCGAAATTTTTTGAAAAAAAGTGCCGTTTCGCAAAATTTAACATAGGATTCCCTATGCTGGGAATGGTCAATTTAAAAAAAAAAAAAAAAATACAAGTCGCATGTGTTTTGAGCCGGAAATGGGCCACTTGAAGCCAATGGAGATGGTAAAAAATCGATATCTCGAAAAAAAATATTTGGCCATTTTGAAAGTGGAAAAATGAGAAGGGGGTACCCTTACCATTTTTCGACAAAAATGGTATTTTTACAAAAAAATTTTTTAGAATTTTTTCGTTAATGAAATCGGTTGGTAAATATGCCACTTGAAAACAATGGCGAAGGTTTTAATTCGATATCTCGAAATTTTTTGAAAAAAAGTGCCGTTTCGCAAAATTTTACATAGGTTTCCCTATGCTGAGAATGGTCAATTTTAAAAATTAAAAAAAAAATACAAGTCGCATGTGTTTTGAGCCGGAAATGGGCCACTTGAAGCCAATGGAGATGGTAAAAAATCGATATCTCGAAAAAAAATATTTGGCCATTTTGAAAGTGGAAAAATGAGAAGGGGGTACCCTTACCATTTTTCGACAAAAATGGTATTTTTACAAAAAAATTTTTTAGAATTTTTTCGTTAATGAAATCGGTTGGTAAATATGCCACTTGAAAACAATGGCGAAGGTTTTAATTCGATATCTCGAAATTTTTTGAAAAAAAGTGCCGTTTCGCAAAATTTTACATAGGTTTCCCTATGCTGAGAATGGTCAATTTTAAAAATTAAAAAAAAAATACAAGTCGCATGTGTTTTGAGCCGGAAATGGGCCACTTGAAGCCAATGGAGATGGTAAAAAATCGATATCTCGAAAAAAAATATTTGGCCATTTTCAAAGTGGAAAAATGAGAAGGGGGTACCCTTACCATTTTTCGACAAAAATGGTATTTTTACAAAAAAATTTTTTAGAATTTTTTCGTTAATGAAATCGGTTGGTAAATATGCCACTTGAAAACAATGGCAAAGGTTTTAATTCGATATCTCGAAATTTTTTGAAAAAAAGTGCCGTTTCGCAAAATTTAACATAGGATTCCCTATGCTGGGAATGGTCAATTTTAAAAATTAAAAAAAAAATACAAGTCGCATGTGTTTTGAGCCGGAAATGGGCCACTTGAAGCCAATGGAGATGGTAAAAAATCGATATCTCGAAAAAAAATATTTGGCCATTTTGAAAGTGGAAAAATGAGAAGGGGGTACCCTTACCATTTTTCGACAAAAATGGTATTTTTACAAAAAAATTTTTTAGAATTTTTTCGTTAATGAAATCGGTTGGTAAATATGCCACTTGAAAACAATGGCGAAGGTTTTAATTCGATATCTCGAAATTTTTTGAAAAAAAGTGCCGTTTCGCAAAATTGTACATAGGTTTCCCTATGCTGAGAATGGTCAATTTTAAAAATTAAAAAAAAAATACAAGTCGCATGTGTTTTGAGCCGGAAATGGGCCACTTGAAGCCAATGGAGATGGTAAAAAATCGATATCTCGAAAAAAAATATTTTGGCATTTCAAAAGTCGAAAAATGAGAAGGGGGTACCCTTACAATTTTTCGACTTTTGAAATGGCAAAATATTTTTTTTCGAGATATCGATTTTTTACCATCTCCATTGGCTTCAAGTGGCCCATTTCCGGCTCAAAACACATGCGACTTGTATTTTTTTTTTAATTTTTAAAATTGACCATTCTCAGCATAGGGAAACCTATGTAAAATTTTGCGAAACGGCACTTTTTTTCAAAAAATTTCGAGATATCGAATTAAAACCTTCGCCATTGTTTTCAAGTGGCATATTTACCAACCGATTTCATTAGCGAAAAAATTCTAAAAAATTTTTTTGTTAAAATACCATTTTTGTCGAAAAATTGTAGGGGTACCATAGGCTTACCCTTTTTCGACAAAAATGGTATTTTTACAAAAAAATTTTTTAGAATTTTTTCGTTAATGAAATCGGTTGGTAAATATGCCACTTGAAAACAATGGCGAAGGTTTTAATTCGATATCTCGAAATTTTTTGAAAAAAAGTGCCGTTTCGCAAAATTTTACATAGGATTCCCTATGCTGGGAATGGTCAATTTTAAAAATTAAAAAAAAAATACAAGTCGCATGTGTTTTGAGCCGGAAATGGGCCACTTGAAGCCAATGGAGATGGTAAAAAATCGATATCTCGAAAAAAATATTTGGCCATTTTGAAAGTGGAAAAATGAGAAGGGGGTACCCTTACAATTTTTCGACAAAAATGGTATTTTTTCAAAAAAATTTTTTAGAATTTTTTCGTTAATGAAATCGGTTGGTAAATATGCCACTTGAAAACAATGGCGAAGGTTTTAATTCGATATCTCGAAATTTTTTGAAAAAAAGTGCCGTTTCGCAAAATTTTACATAGGTTTCCCTATGCTGAGAATGGTCAATTTTAAAAATTAAAAAAAAAATACAAGTCGCATGTGTTTTGAGCCGGAAATGGGCCACTTGAAGCCAATGGAGATGGTAAAAAATCGATATCTCGAAAAAAAATATTTGGCCATTTTGAAAGTGGAAAAATGAGAAGGGGGTACCCTTACCATTTTTCGACAAAAATGGTATTTTTACAAAAAAATTTTTTAGAATTTTTTCGTTAATGAAATCGGTTGGTAAATATGCCACTTGAAAACAATGGCGAAGGTTTTAATTCGATATCTCGAAATTTTTTGAAAAAAAGTGCCGTTTCGCAAAATTTAACATAGGATTCCCTATGCTGGGAATGGTCAATTTTAAAAATTAAAAAAAAAATACAAGTCGCATGTGTTTTGAGCCGGAAATGGGCCACTTGAAGCCAATGGAGATGGTAAAAAATCGATATCTCGAAAAAAAATATTTGGCCATTTTGAAAGTGGAAAAATGAGAAGGGGGTACCCTTACCATTTTTCGACAAAAATGGTATTTTTACAAAAAAATTTTTTAGAATTTTTCGTTAATGAAATCGGTTGGTAAATATGCCACTTGAAAACAATGGCGAAGGTTTTAATTCGATATCTCGAAATTTTTTGAAAAAAAGTGCCGTTTCGCAAAATTTTACATAGGTTTCCCTATGCTGAGAATGGTCAATTTTAAAAATTAAAAAAAAATACAAGTCGCATGTGTTTTGAGCCGGAAATGGGCCACTTGAAGCCAATGGAGATGGTAAAAAATCGATATCTCGAAAAAAAATATTTGGCCATTTTGAAAGTGGAAAAATGAGAAGGGGGTACCCTTACCATTTTTCGACAAAAATGGTATTTTTACAAAAAAATTTTTTAGAATTTTTTCGTTAATGAAATCGGTTGGTAAATATGCCACTTGAAAACAATGGCGAAGGTTTTAATTCGATATCTCGAAATTTTTTGAAAAAAAGTGCCGTTTCGCAAAATTTAACATAGGATTCCCTATGCTGGGAATGGTCAATTTTAAAAATTAAAAAAAAAATGCAAGTCGCATGTGTTTTGAGCCGGAAATGGGCCACTTGAAGCCAATGGAGATGGTAAAAAATCGATATCTCGAAAAAAAATATTTGGCCATTTTGAAAGTGGAAAAATGAGAAGGGGGTACCCTTACCATTTTTCGACAAAAATGGTATTTTTACAAAAAAATTTTTTAGAATTTTTCGTTAATGAAATCGGTTGGTAAATATGCCACTTGAAAACAATGGCGAAGGTTTTAATTCGATATCTCGAAATTTTTTGAAAAAAAGTGCCGTTTCGCAAAATTTTACATAGGTTTCCCTATGCTGAGAATGGACAATTTTAAAAATTAAAAAAAAAATACAAGTCGCATGTGTTTTGAGCCGGAAATGGGCCACTTGAAGCCAATGGAGATGGTAAAAAATCGATATCTCGAAAAAAAATATTTGGCCATTTTGAAAGTGGAAAAATGAGAAGGGGGTACCCTTACCATTTTTCGACAAAAATGGTATTTTTACAAAAAAATTTTTTAGAATTTTTTCGTTAATGAAATCGGTTGGTAAATATGCCACTTGAAAACAATGGCGAAGGTTTTAATTCGATATCTTGAAATTTTTTGAAAAAAAGTGCCGTTTCGCAAAATTTAACATAGGATTCCCTATGCTGGGAATGGTCAATTTTAAAAATTAAAAAAAAAATACAAGTCGCATGTGTTTTGAGCCGGAAATGGGCCACTTGAAGCCAATGGAGATGGTAAAAAATCGATATCTCGAAAAAAAATATTTTGGCATTTGAAAAGTCGAAAAATGAGAAGGGGGTACCCTTACAATTTTTCGACTTTTGAAATGGCAAAATATTTTTTTTCGAGATATCGATTTTTTACCATCTCCATTGGCTTCAAGTGGCCCATTTCCGGCTCAAAACACATGCGACTTGTATTTTTTTTTTAATTTTTAAAATTGACCATTCTCAGCATAGGGAAACCTATGTAAAATTTTGCGAAACGGCACTTTTTTTCAAAAAATTTCGAGATATCGAATTAAAACCTTCGCCATTGTTTTCAAGTGGCATATTTACCAACCGATTTCATTAACGAAAAAATTCTAAAAAATTTTTTTGTAAAAATACCATTTTTGTCGAAAAATGGTAAGGGTACCCCCTTCTCATTTTTCCACTTTCAAAATGGCCAAATATTTTTTTTCGAGATATCGATTTTTTACCATCTCCATTGGCTTCAAGTGGCCCATTTCCGGCTCAAAACACATGCGACTTGTATTTTTTTTTTAATTTTTAAAATTGACCATTCCCAGCATAGGGAATCCTATGTTAAATTTTGCGAAACGGCACTTTTTTTCAAAAAATTTCAAGATATCGAATTAAAACCTTCGCCATTGTTTTCAAGTGGCATATTTACCAACCGATTTCATTAACGAAAAAATTCTAAAAAATTTTTTTGTAAAAATACCATTTTTGTCGAAAAATTGTAAGGGTACCCCCTTCTCATTTTTCCACTTTCAAAATGGCCAAATATTTTTTTTCGAGATATCGATTTTTTACCATCTCCATTGGCTTCAAGTGGCCCATTTCCGGCTCAAAACACATGCGACTTGTATTTTTTTTTTAATTTTTAAAATTGACCATTCCCAGCATAGGGAATCCTATGTTAAATTTTGCGAAACGGCACTTTTTTTCAAAAAATTTCGAGATATCGAATTAAAACCTTCGCCATTGTTTTCAAGTGGCATATTTACCAACCGATTTCATTAACGAAAAAATTCTAAACAATTTTTTTGTTAAAATACCATTTTTGTCGAAAAATTGTATGGGTACCATAGGCTTACCCTTTTTCGACAAAAATGGTATTTTTACAAAAAAATTTTTTAGAATTTTTTCGTTAATGAAATCGGTTGGTAAATATGCCACTTGAAAACAATGGCGAAGGTTTTAATTCGATATCTCGAAATTTTTTGAAAAAAAGTGCCGTTTCGCAAAATTTAACATAGGATTCCCTATGCTGAGAATGGTCAATTTTAAAAATTAAAAAAAAAATACAAGTCGCATGTGTTTTGAGCCGGAAATGGGCCACTTGAAGCCAATGGAGATGGTAAAAAATCGATATCTCGAAAAAAAATATTTGGCCATTTTGAAAGTGGAAAAATGAGAAGGGGGTACCCTTACCATTTTTCGACAAAAATGGTATTTTTACAAAAAAATTTTTTAGAATTTCTTCGTTAATGAAATCGGTTGGTAAATATGCCACTTGAAAACAATGGCGAAGGTTTTAATTCGATATCTCGAAATTTTTTGAAAAAAAGTGCCGTTTCGCAAAATTTTACATAGGTTTCCCTATGCTGAGAATGGTCAATTTTTAAAATTAAAAAAAAAATACAAGTCGCATGTGTTTTGAGCCGGAAATGGGCCACTTGAAGCCAATGGAGATGGTAAAAAATCGATATCTCGAAAAAAAATATTTGGCCATTTTGAAAGTGGAAAAATGAGAAGGGGGTACCCTTACAATTTTTCGACAAAAATGGTATTTTTACAAAAAAATTTTTTAGAATTTTTTCGTTAATGAAATCGGTTGGTAAATATGCCACTTGAAAACAATGGCGAAGGTTTTAATTCGATATCTTGAAATTTTTTGAAAAAAAGTGCCGTTTCGCAAAATTTAACATAGGATTCCCTATGCTGGGAATGGTCAATTTTAAAAATTAAAAAAAAAATACAAGTCGCATGTGTTTTGAGCCGGAAATGGGCCACTTGAAGCCAATGGAGATGGTAAAAAATCGATATCTCGAAAAAAAATATTTGGCCATTTTGAAAGTGGAAAAATGAGAAGGGGGTACCCTTACCATTTTTCGACAAAAATGGTATTTTTACAAAAAAATTTTTTAGAATTTTTTCGTTAATGAAATCGGTTGGTAAATATGCCACTTGAAAACAATGGCGAAGGTTTTAATTCGATATCTCGAAATTTTTTGAAAAAAAGTGCCGTTTCGCAAAATTTTACATAGGTTTCCCTATGCTGAGAATGGTCAATTTTAAAAATTAAAAAAAAATACAAGTCGCATGTGTTTTGAGCCGGAAATGGGCCACTTGAAGCCAATGGAGATGGTAAAAAATCGATATCTCGAAAAAAAATATTTGGCCATTTTGAAAGTGGAAAAATGAGAAGGGGGTACCCTTACCATTTTTCGACAAAAATGGTATTTTTACAAAAAAATTTTTTAGAATTTTTTCGTTAATGAAATCGGTTGGTAAATATGCCACTTGAAAACAATGGCGAAGGTTTTAATTCGATATCTTGAAATTTTTTGAAAAAAAGTGCCGTTTCGCAAAATTTAACATAGGATTCCCTATGCTGGGAATGGTCAATTTTAAAAATTAAAAAAAAAATACAAGTCGCATGTGTTTTGAGCCGGAAATGGGCCACTTGAAGCCAATGGAGATGGTAAAAAATCGATATCTCGAAAAAAAATATTTTGGCATTTGAAAAGTCGAAAAATGAGAAGGGGGTACCCTTACAATTTTTCGACTTTTGAAATGGCAAAATATTTTTTTTCGAGATATCGATTTTTTACCATCTCCATTGGCTTCAAGTGGCCCATTTCCGGCTCAAAACACATGCGACTTGTATTTTTTTTTTAATTTTTAAAATTGACCATTCTCAGCATAGGGAAACCTATGTAAAATTTTGCGAAACGGCACTTTTTTTCAAAAAATTTCGAGATATCGAATTAAAACCTTCGCCATTGTTTTCAAGTGGCATATTTACCAACCGATTTCATTAACGAAAAAATTCTAAAAAATTTTTTTGTAAAAATACCATTTTTGTCGAAAAATGGTAAGGGTACCCCCTTCTCATTTTTCCACTTTCAAAATGGCCAAATATTTTTTTTCGAGATATCGATTTTTTACCATCTCCATTGGCTTCAAGTGGCCCATTTCCGGCTCAAAACACATGCGACTTGTATTTTTTTTTTAATTTTTAAAATTGACCATTCCCAGCATAGGGAATCCTATGTTAAATTTTGCGAAACGGCACTTTTTTTCAAAAAATTTCGAGATATCGAATTAAAACCTTTGCCATTGTTTTCAAGTGGCATATTTACCAACCGATTTCATTAACGAAAAAATTCTAAAAAATTTTTTTGTAAAAATACCATTTTTGTCGAAAAAGGGTAAGCCTATGGTACCCCTACAATTTTTCGACAAAAATGGTATTTTTACAAAAAAATTTTTTAGAATTTTTTCGTTAATGAAATCGGTTGGTAAATATGCCACTTGAAAACAATGGCGAAGGTTTTAATTCGATATCTCGAAATTTTTTGAAAAAAAGTGCCGTTTCGCAAAATTTTACATAGGTTTCCCTATGCTGAGAATGGTCAATTTTAAAAATTAAAAAAAAAATACAAGTCGCATGTGTTTTGAGCCGGAAATGGGCCACTTGAAGCCAATGGAGATGGTAAAAAATCGATATCTCGAAAAAAAATATTTGGCCATTTTGAAAGTGGAAAAATGAGAAGGGGGTACCCTTACCATTTTTCGACAAAAATGGTATTTTTACAAAAAAATTTTTTAGAATTTTTTCGTTAATGAAATCGGTTGGTAAATATGCCACTTGAAAACAATGGCAAAGGTTTTAATTCGATATCTCGAAATTTTTTGAAAAAAAGTGCCGTTTCGCAAAATTTAACATAGGATTCCCTATGCTGGGAATGGTCAATTTTAAAAATTAAAAAAAAAATACAAGTCGCATGTGTTTTGAGCCGAAAATGGGCCACCTGAAGCCAATGGAGATGGTAAAAAATCGATATCTCGAAAAAAAATATTTGGCCATTTTGAAAGTGGAAAAATGAGAAGGGGGTACCCTTACCATTTTTCGACAAAAATGGTATTTTTACAAAAAAATTTTTTAGAATTTTTTCGTTAATGAAATCGGTTGGTAAATATGCCACTTGAAAACAATGGCAAAGGTTTTAATTCGATATCTCGAAATTTTTTGAAAAAAAGTGCCGTTTTGCAAAATTTAACATAGGATTCCCTATGCTGGGAATGGTCAATTTTAAAAATTAAAAAAAAAATACAAGTCGCATGTGTTTTGAGCCGGAAATGGGCCACTTGAAGCCAATGGAGATGGTAAAAAATCGATATCTCGAAAAAAAATATTTGGCCATTTTGAAAGTGGAAAAATGAGAAGGGGGTACCCTTACAATTTTTCGACAAAAATGGTATTTTTACAAAAAAATTTTTTAGAATTTTTTCGTTAATGAAATCGGTTGGTAAATATGCCACTTGAAAACAATGGCGAAGGTTTTAATTCGATATCTCGAAATTTTTTGAAAAAAAGTGCCGTTTCGCAAAATTTTACATAGGTTTCCCTATGCTGAGAATGGTCAATTTTAAAAATTAAAAAAAAAATACAAGTCGCATGTGTTTTGAGCCGGAAATGGGCCACTTGAAGCCAATGGAGATGGTAAAAAATCGATATCTCGAAAAAAAATATTTGGCCATTTTGAAAGTGGAAAAATGAGAAGGGGGTACCCTTACCATTTTTCGACAAAAATGGTATTTTTACAAAAAAATTTTTTAGAATTTTTTCGTTAATGAAATCGGTTGGTAAATATGCCACTTGAAAACAATGGCAAAGGTTTTAATTCGATATCTCGAAATTTTTTGAAAAAAAGTGCCGTTTCGCAAAATTTAACATAGGATTCCCTATGCTGGGAATGGTCAATTTTAAAAATTAAAAAAAAAATACAAGTCGCATGTGTTTTGAGCCGAAAATGGGCCACCTGAAGCCAATGGAGATGGTAAAAAATCGATATCTCGAAAAAAAATATTTGGCCATTTTGAAAGTGGAAAAATGAGAAGGGGGTACCCTTACCATTTTTCGACAAAAATGGTATTTTTACAAAAAAATTTTTTAGAATTTTTTCGTTAATGAAATCGGTTGGTAAATATGCCACTTGAAAACAATGGCGAAGGTTTTAATTCGATATCTCGAAATTTTTTGAAAAAAAGTGCCGTTTCGCAAAATTTAACATAGGATTCCCTATGCTGAGAATGGTCAATTTTAAAAATTAAAAAAAAAATACAAGTCGCATGTGTTTTGAGCCGGAAATGGGCCACTTGAAGCCAATGGAGATGGTAAAAAATCGATATCTCGAAAAAAAATATTTGGCCATTTTCAAAGTGGAAAAATGAGAAGGGGGTACCCTTACCATTTTTCGACAAAAATGGTATTTTTACAAAAAAATTTTTTAGAATTTTTTCGTTAATGAAATCGGTTGGTAAATATGCCACTTGAAAACAATGGCGAAGGTTTTAATTCGATATCTCGAAATTTTTTGAAAAAAAGTGCCGTTTCGCAAAATTTAACATAGGATTCCCTATGCTGGGAATGGTCAATTTTAAAAATTAAAAAAAAAATACAAGTCGCATGTGTTTTGAGCCGGAAATGGGCCACTTGAAGCCAATGGAGATGGTAAAAAATCGATATCTCGAAAAAAAATATTTGGCCATTTTGAAAGTGGAAAAATGAGAAGGGGGTACCCTTACAATTTTTCGACTTTTGAAATGGCAAAATATTTTTTTTCGAGATATCGATTTTTTACCATCTCCATTGGCTTCAAGTGGCCCATTTCCGGCTCAAAACACATGCGACTTGTATTTTTTTTTTAATTTCTAAAATTGACCATTCTCAGCATAGGGAATCCTATGTTAAATTTTGCGAAACGGCACTTTTTGTCAAAAAATTTCGAGATATCGAATTAAAACCTTCGCCATTGTTTTCAAGTGGCATATTTACCAACCGATTTCATTAACGAAAAAATTCTAAAAAATTTTTTTGTAAAATTACCATTAGCATTTTCCGACACAAATCATAATTTGGTAAAGTAACTATAGTCGTTCATCGAACTACCGAACTCTCAATTTGATTCATCACCCATCCAACTATTAAACTTTTAATTTGCCCCGTCACCCATCCAACCCATTCATGGAAATCTCGATATGAACGATCACCCATCCATCTACTGAATTCCCGAATTGATCGGTCACTTATCCGACTACTAAACTCTCTGTTCGAACGGTTACCCAACCAACTATTGGACTCTTGAATCGAAAGACCACCCATCCATCTACCGAACTCTTTTTTTGAACGCTCACCCATCCATCTATTGAACTTTTGATTCGAACAGGCACCTATCCGACTGCTGGACTCTTGATTTGAGATCACCCATCCATTTACTGAACTTTTATTTTGGACGGTCACCTATCCAATTGCTGAACTCTTTATTTTTGACCGGTCCCAACCATTTATTGAACTCTCTATTGGAACGGTCATCTATCCATCTACTGAACACTCACCCGACCAACTATCGGACTCTCGACTCGAACGGTCACCCTTCCATTTACCGAACTTTCATTTTGCAGTAGCCTATGCATCTGTTGAATTTGAACCGGTCACCCATCTATCTACCGAACTTTCGATCGGATCCCGAGCCTATTAAAACAATATATATATATATTCTGTCGTGAAACACGGGCTGTACTTATTGAAAAATTATGGTCACGCGGATCTTGGAGCGACAAACCGGACGGAGACCGGACCGAATCGGCCAGCTGGATATATATATTTCCGACATCGTCGGGCGGCACACGACGACGGAAAATAGGTTAACCGTGTGTCAGTTTGACAGTTCAAAAACTTTGACGCAGGGGGGCACCGAGCAAAAGATCGAAGCGACACGCGCGCACGAGCCTCCGCGCAGCAAACCAAAGACGCGTGTGTCGTCGTCGTCATCGCCGACCAATCGGGTCACGAATAAAACGACAACAATGGACATATCGAAGTTCGATAGAAAATTATCGAACGTACGATATTTTTAGCGTGACACACCAACTTTTTAGGGGAGGACGTCCCTGCCCGAATCTGCACCCGAGTCCCAGATTTTCCAAGTATTTTTACTATCATATCTACGAAAAATTCTTATGAAGCCGGTACTTCCTACCATAGGTGGCACCCTAGTTCGCTACTACTATGTGCTATGGTAATATCTCTCAAGCGATATAGTAATATTCACTAGATCCTTCTCACGGTGTAAGAAGTACTGGATTTATAAGCATTTTTTGTATATATTATGGTAACATTTCTTGGAAAATCTGGGACTTTCTGCCATAGGTGATACCCTAGTTGCCTACTACCATGACCGGTGGTAAGTTTTTTTTAAACGACCGGTAGTTTTTACCAGATCCTTCTCACACGCACTCACACACTCCTCTCATAACACTTTTGGATTTTCGCATTTTTTTTACAATTTTTTTTTTTTACTTTTTTTGGAATTGAACACAGATTTGGACTACAGAATTACATAATGCCGAATGCGGGATAACGAGGAATCTCTCGATTTGTTCCTAACTCGCGGTTGCCGAAAAACCTCATTTGGATTTTTGTCTTTTTGGTGTTTTTTTTTTTACAACTCATTTTTTAGTCCCTTTTTTGGCAATAAACACAGGTTCGGACTACAGAACTACAGAATGCTGAATGCGAGACAACGAGGACGATGAGATGACACAGGGCATTCGTGTTTCGTTGCGGCGTTGCAACGGTGTATTTTACCGGAATGTTACCGAAGAGCATTCCGGGCTCTCTTCGCCTCGTTCGCGTTCCCTCGTCCCGTATTCAACGGGGTACGCGTTAGACGTCACCCCGGAACGGTATTTACTAACGCTAACTCGACCACCTCGCGAAATTTGTTTCGCAAAGGTTTGCGGTCCGTCTTACGGAATTCGAGGGAGAAACGTGAGACCAGAAACTCGACCGACGATTTTTGTCCCGAACGTTTCGGGATCGCTCTAAATTTCTATCCCCACGATTTTCAAGTGACTCGCAACTTTTATCCTGTATTCACGCGACTCCAAACTTTTATCCTGTATTCACGTGACTCGAAACTTTTGTCTCGAACTTTTATCTCATATTCAAGTGACTCGAACTCTTATCTGGCACTTTTATCTTGTATTCAAGTGACCCGAAATTTTTCTCTGGAACATTGAACTTGTATTCAAGTGACTCGAAACTTTTGTCTCGAACTTTTATCTCATATTCAAGTGACTCGAACTCTTATCTGGCACTTTTATCTCGGATTCAAGTGACCCGAAATTTTCATCTGGAACTTTAAACTTGTATTCTAGTGACTCGAAACTTTTGTCTCGAACTTTTATCTCATATCCAAGTGACTCGAACTCTTATCTGGCACTTTTATCTCGGATTCAAGTGACCCGAAATTTTCATCTAGAACTTTGAACTTGTATTCAAGTGACTCGAAACTTTTATCTAAACCTTTCATCTTGTATTCAAGTGTCTCGACATTTTTTACCTCGAACCTTCCAATTACGTCAACAACAACGACTTGCAATAAAAATTGTAAAAAAAAAGTGCGCGGTAAAATTCTGGAATACGTGAGTTCACGCATGCGCGCACGCGTGTGCGAGCAAACAATACAGTCTCGACAGGAGCAGGCAAGCCGCGTGTCCATGCATAATTCAGATAGTCGCGCAGCCCCGCGAGCATCCGCGTGTGGAGAACGCCCTTCTACATCTACTTGGTTACCGTACGTGGTACACAGATATAGTCGAGCGCGCTATTCCCAGTCTATACCTGTATATAGCGCGGAATACTGAGCGCGTAACCGAGAGCAGCGCGAATTCTCTCTTCCGTTCCGACTGCTCGACTCGCAGTAAATACGTAATCAGACATCGCTGTATCGCGAACGATTCTACACGTGTGTGCATACCAGCCGAGTGTAGACTGCATATCTGTGGCTCGTCGTGCACGACCTCCCGCAAACCCCGCGGTTCTATCCCGTCTGCCACTGCATGGACACTCTTTTCCTTGCCTCTCACCCTTTGCCGAGCGTCTCTCAACCCCTTTTGTACCACGTACCGCGCTCCTCCGACACACGTCTTCCATTTCGCCCGGCTTCACTTATTTGCCATCCCATTTTCCCGACACACGTATACGCTTACCGATACAAGCTTTACACCGCCATCTCGTCGGGAGCAAGGGAGAAGGAACGGGGGGGAGAAGCAGAATCATAAAACGCGTATGAGATCCTTGCTTTTGCCCCCGTGTCGCCCGTGCTGTTCCGACACTGGCGCGCTACCGCAATGCGACACCTTATCGACAGAGCAGCCATTGAGATTAATTGCAATTATTTCAATGCCATTTCTCGTCGAAAGACCACATGCGGGTTTTTGAATTTTTATTTATTTGTACTTATTATTAGTATTATCTTTGTTAAGTTAATTGGGCAGTGGTCGATGTCGAAAAATTTCTCGTCGGCACAGTCGGTTGGAAGGACGGTGCAAGACTCCAAACCTCGTTATTTACATTTCGGCCATGGGTGTTGGCCCTCCTCGATAGTATTTATGAAATTTTCTTAAGGCATACATTGTATTTAAGGCAAAACATTGCTAGCTCACACAAGTAAACAACTCTTCCCTCGTGTCCCAAAAAATTTTAGACATTAATAAATTCGAGGAGGGTCAACATCCATGGGCGAAACTTAAGTAACGAGGTTTGGAGTTTTTCACTGTTCACTGTTCACTGTTCTTCCAATTGACGGTGTCGACGAATCAATCACAGCCGTAGCGCATCTCACGACATTATCATTATTATTATCATTATTATTATCATTATTATTATCATTATTATTATCATTATTATTATCATTATTATTATCATTATTATTATCATTATTATTATCATTATTATTATCATTATTATTATCATTATTATTATCATTATTATTATCATTATTATTATCATTATTATTATCATTATTATTATCATTATTATTATCATTATTATTATCATTATTATTATCATTATTATTATCATTATTATTATCATTATTATTATCATTATTATTATCATTATTATTATCATTATTAGTACCATTGTCACTATTAGTGCTACGATTATTGTTATTATTATTATATCATTTTTTTTTTTTTTGCAAAAGAAAATTCCATCATTTCCGTTAGTTCCTTTCCGTCCATCGCGTCTTTTCTTCTTGTACCTCCGGAGGGTTATCTCATCGGCCGGGTTAATGGCGCAGGAGACTCGGGGAATATTTCATACCCAGTCAGCTAGCCGGCAAGCAGAGGCAGAGCAGCATATTATACTGTATAGGTATTACTGTCGCGTGACTGTGTGTGTGTGTGTGTGTGTATGTGTGTGTGCGTTCGTGTAAAGTACGTAGGAGCTTTTCGAGCGTCGCGTCACAAGGCTCACGAAGCTCCCGCCGGGTTATCCCGGGGTATATGCGCGCGCCAAGAGTATCTGGACTTATGACGGAAACAATTTAGGGGCTTTGGGGAAGGTTGCGCTCGGAGGGACGGCGCTCATGCTGGCCCGGCGGGCTCTCGCTTTGGCGTATACCGGCACCAGGGTCCCGGTCCTCTCTCCGTGCATGTGCGAAGAGATGAGAAGCGAGAGCCGAGAAGAGACACGACGGAGGATCCGCCGGGGTTCGCCCCGAGGTGCGGAGGGAGCTAAGCCGCAATAAGTCGAGGGATGAGCGGGAGATGTGGCCGAATCGTACCTCGCATACTGATACCGCTTTACTCCTGCTGCTTCTCCCTGCTAAAGCATCAGCAACGAGCTCCTCGCACCGCTGTACGCCGAAGAAGCGGAAAATTCCTTTCCCAATTTCCGGACCGGGCGGGCAACGGGGGAGGGTTTGAAATACATCTTTAGGGTTAAAATCTAAATATATTAGCGATATTGAATTTAGGGCGGAAGAATAGCAATGGCACTCGGAGATTCGTCACAGAGTTTGGACACAGCCGAAAGGGACGAAGTGGGAAATCGACAGGAATGGGCTGTCCACTTCGCGATGGGATTTCTCGCGCTTCATTTCCTGTCTTATCCACCCCGGATTCTATAATCGGCAGCGCCGCGATGAAAACTCCAATGCTGCAAGTTTTGGACTGGGTCGTGTATCGTCTTAGAGATGTGCCGTGAAGGTCATTTTTTTGTAAGCGTCAGCTGGCAAGAAAATGACCGTCTTTTCATTTTACAAAATATGTACGTATCGCGACATCGATCAGAAGTAAACCGCTCTTCAACATGCCGCCAATTTCGTTTGTATTCAACGCATATTTATTTATTATTTATTATTAGTATATAATGCGATAAATGGCGGTAACTGGGACAGCGGCGGAAACTGGCCATTTACCTTAAAAAAAATGTTCTCTTTGGAAGAAAAAAAAACGGAAATTGTCGTGCCGTGACCATAATTTTTTGTAAGCGTCAGTTGACCAAAAAAATTACCGTTTTTTCATTTTATAAAATATATACGTATCGCGACATTGATCAGAAGTAAACCGCTCTTCAACATGCCGCCAATTTCGCTTGTATTCAACGTACACTGTATTTATTATTAGTATATATTGCGATAAATGGCGGTAACTGAGACAGCGGCGGAAACTTGGCGTTTACCTTTAAAAAAAAAGTTCTCTTTGGAAGAAAAAAACGGAGACTTGTTGCGAGTAAGCGCCATTGAAATTTCTCGGTTACCCCGAGGTTCGGCCTTTATTTCCCATTCCCATCGCACTTATCGTCCCGGGAGGGCGCGACGTTGGTGCGCAAAGGGTTCGGACTTATCGCGGTTGGAAAGAGAGATGGACGGAGTGGGTGGTATAGGAGCTGCGGTGGAAGGGCGTCACGGCGAGTGAAGACGGACGTCGCGACGCAGCCATAAATCCCGGGCTTACCCACCGACCAGGAGAACTCCGGGAGACTCTCGCTGGCGAGAGAGACGGGGGGGGGGGGAATGGGAACAATCTCCCAACGTGGCCTGGGAGCAGAGGGAGGAAGAGAGAGATCTGAACTCCGCCGTCGCGGGAGGCTAACTCTCGGCAGGACGGACCCGGGCGCGAGCTACCGCGACAACTTTGATTATACTACTCTCAGGGTTTTATGGGACTTGCCCGCCGTTTCCTCGATCTTTCCCTCCGTGGCCTTTCTCGGCTCTCGAGGGTTTCACCCAACGATTCCTAGGTAAAACACCTACAGGGAAGCAACACCCGCCCGGCCGTGTCCCAACGTCGCACACAACCACCTGGAGTTCAGCCTCGGAGCCGCGAATCCTCGCCGCGAGCACTCGCTTCCTGAAACAGGTAGAAGATTGAGTCGCTCCACCAAATTTTCCCGACCACTATGCCTCACGGAGTAGCGAGTATATACACTCCACCGCCATCAGAACTTTTCTCGAAGTAGCTCGCTAAGAGAACCGAGGGAGAAAGAGCCTTCGCTGGCTTTATTGCTCGAGAGTTTACTTGAAACCGTCGCGAACAATTCCGCGGGTTACTTGCACTTTGGTGCGGATACGTTTTTTTTTTTCTGAAGGCTATCTTCCGTGTGCGTTCCGTGAAGGGTGGAACTGTGAGATGGAGAAATATGTTGCTCTATCTGCGGGAGCTGCGCCCGAGAGCAACCTAGTCTGTGTACATGCTCGCCAGTTTAATTAGGTCGGCCTATCATATTTATTAGTTTTTTTTTTTTTTTTTTTATTTTAGGTTTTTTTTTCATTATTTTTTTACGGAAGCTGACTCGTGAGGTAAGTACCGAGCACGTACCTCCGTCGTATCTCGACTACTGCTGGAGGAGAGAACGGAGCTCGTGAGCTCCGCAGTCGGGGGAAAAAGGGGAGAGGAAGAGGGGGAAAAAAAGTGAGAAGGAAAGAGGCAATTTCGCGAGCGTTTTTAACCGTAGACTAATTTCCTGGACGCTCAGGCAGCCGGGCACAAAGTTACCGGTGATGTACTCGCCCCCAGAGTCAGTCCAACTCCCGCACCATCACCTGCCTCGCTGAGCTGCAATGCCTGTAGCTAGTTTCGTTCGTAATAATAATAATGGCAGTAGGAACTACAGTAGTGTGTACCCAGACGCAGACAATAAACCGGGAATGAGAGTCAGGATGGGGAGAGAGAGAGAGAAAAAAGGAACGGGCGGAGAGAAAGAAAACACGGAGAAATAGCGACGGCGGAAAATTATGAACACTTGCCTCTCGCCGCATTATGGAACAAATTAAAAAGTAATTATAACAACCGGGCGGTGGATCATCCCGCGGACTATTATCATAGCTCGTTGGGCAACTTCGATCTAGTCCCGAAGGATAATCAATGAGTTGGATCGCATCTCTCGCGAAAATATTTCTTCGATATTTATCTGGGAGTATCTTATATTTTTCTGAAAATGTCTTATGTTTTTCTGAAAATATCTTGCATTTTTCTGAACATATCCACTTTTTTTTTATAATATCTGAAATTTCTCTGAAAATATTTGAAATTTCTCCGAAAACATCTGAAATTTCTCCGAAAACATCTGAAATTTCTCTGAAAAAATCTGAAATTTCTGTGAAAATATTTGGAATCTCTCTGAAAATATCTGAAATTTCTCTGAAAATATTTGAAATTTCTCTGAAAATATCTGAAATTTCTCTGAAAATATATAACATTTTTCTGAACATATATGTGAAGGTTATAGTTGAATATCCAAAAATTATAACAAAAATGTATAGATTACATAATGTAATGTGACTGATCGATAATTGAGTGACTAATCCTTAATTAATCCAGCAGCTGGTAACTTGGAATCCCGATTACTGCACCGCGATTAATCCTCGTATGGACGACATCTTGACCAATTATCATCGACATCGTTGAATCGGGTTATGTGACTCTCCAATTTCGTTGAATTCGCGTTCAAAGTTGCGACACCTGTGCAAACTATTCTGACGCAGCTGTGATCACACATGATGACCGAGCCGTCGTATAGCGGTTAACATCCCGAATATGCAACGAAAAAAAAAAAAAAAAAAAGTTGAATCGCGACGCGAAATTACGTTTTCCCCGATGTGTTTCATTATAGATGTTCGATGGGCCGGGACCATTTGCCCCAACTTTTATCCCGGCATTAAAAAAAAAAAAAAAAAAAAAAAGTCATAATAAAAGCCCATCAGTCGTACGACACACGCGAGGATGAGCCCGCCATATTCAAAATTACTGGCCATCGTTCTGTCATCCGTTCCCCAGTCCATTTACTCTCCCGACTTTTATAACACCCCTGTAAAAAAAAAAGATACCAAAGCCGTGCGTGGTACAAAAAAAAAAGGAAAGAAAAGAGCAGGAAAAAATATTATCGAAGCCCCGAATGAAATCCCGTCGACGCGACGAAGCCCAGGGTTAAATCCTCGCGTGTGTCCGCAGACTCTCGTATAGTATGAGAACGTATGCTCGGTAGACGACAACGATGATGACGGTATACCCCGGCAGATCCTCACGGGACGTTCGAGACTTACGCGACAGGGGATGAAACGCGCTTTGCGGTATTCCGTACGAGGATCGTAGAATTCCGCTACCGTATTTATATATATATATATATAATATATATACACATACTGTGTATACTGTATAGACGTATAGATGGGTGGAAAGTAGAATGAGAGGGTCGGGGAGTGGGGCGACTGGTTCCTCGTGAGCTCGATTTAATAATCCGTGAGTGGTAAATTAAAATGATAGACGTCACGCCGACTGGCGGCCACTGAGAGCCCATCAATTAATGTGGGGATTGGCTACTGGGTTTGAGGCCGGCGGGAACGAGGTAACCCACGGGAGAGGAGCCGCGCCATCGGGAGAGAGGGCCTACTTCATTTGACTATAAATAAATAATCGTCGATCGTGGCCTTCCGAGAGGTAGAATACTATAGTATGGCGGAAGGGTAGGTTGAGAGAGTGGTACACGTGGGCGCGAGATGTCACTCGACGTCGCCGGGGCGCTTCGGTCCTGGCACGGAAGATGGAAGAGGAGTAAATCGAGGAGAAAGAGTGGATGGAGTCGGGGCTCGGAATAGAGCTGGCACCGGCAAAGATTGGGGGTAATCTGGTTCACCTAAAAAAAAAAGAACCTTTCGTACATTTTGTCGGAAATGTCTTTTTTTATTGCTGATCTTTGCAGGTAAATCTTTCATCTTTGCCGGTAAAGCCACCGGTCACTTTACCGATTATTCGAATAAATTATATGTTGCCAATCGCTAAATCTGTTTATTTTAATTTTGGTTTATGACGAGATGAACAAATTTAAAAATCTTTATTTTTGGGTGCAATTTCATCGGGTGATATTTTTCATTTTTAAACACAATACTCATATTTGTTTATTTATTGTTTTATTCGTGGATAAATAGCCATCGGTAATATACCGTTTGTAGCCGGGGTTAATTGTGCAGCAATTTTGTTACTGTAATTAATTTACCGAATTAATATAGGGACGTCAAATTTTTATGCTGCAAATCGCTGAAACTGTTCATTTTAATTAGTAGTCGAGTTGAAAAACAAAGCTTCTTCTATGGGGAAGCATACATACAAAAATTTGTATTTTTTGGTACAATTTTAACAGATAATATTTGTCATTTTTTAACGCAATATTTATATTTATTTATTTATTTTATGCTGCCACATCAAATTTCTTGCTGCACCAACGATTTTTTTTTTGCTCCATTGGAACCAATTTTTTTTTTATAGTAACAATTTTTCTCCGTCATATATGTTTTTAATATCGTGACCCGGATTACCCGAAGTTTCTGCACGCCGTAGAGGAAGTGTACAGCGTCAAGTGCAGAAGGACCGCGGAGAAACGGGAGATACGAGTGAAGTAGGAGGATGGCTCTAAAATATTAACGCTGTCTCGTGGACGTCACATACGTTACCCTTCTCTCTGGTCCCGGTGCCTTCCGCACACATCCGAACGTGGGGACCGAGAGAATCCCCGAAGCTCCAGACTGTGAAGACTACCCGTTTTATGGAGTCTCCACAATTTTACATTTATTCATTCGATACCGGCTGCTCCGAGACATTGCTGTTTCGCGAGAAAGCTTCCCCAGAATATCCTGTATATACGCCTCGCATGTATCGAATACATACTTCAATTCGATACACGTATCGTCGACGAAACTGTTTGAGTACCAAACATTTTTCGATTATCAAACTATTTTCATCGATTTTTATATTTAACAAAACTTTCCTGTCCAAGAACACCGACATTTAATTTCCTATGTCGATTCAATAATTTTCTTCGTAAAAAACACCATTCATTGACGAAAGAAAATTATAAAATGAACTTGACATCCTCGTTAAATTGACTGAAATAAAATTTTAAGAAAAGCAATTGCGGGTCTGCTTAGAAAACAAATTTTTCTTATATTTGCAAATCAGCATATTCAGCATCCGTGATGCTTGCAATTATAGGCGATCAACACGCCTCACACGGTGTTCTCGGTATGTGGATGCGGCTCGAAGTTAAAAATAGAAACATAAAAAAAAAACATCGAGGCAACGAGCAAAAACTACGTTTCGAACGCACGCGATAATTAAAAGCATAACGACGCGCTAGATATGTGACATCCATAGTTATTCAGAGATTGTGTCGCTGTTGGGGCGTTACATGGTAGGAAAAAGCTACCGACGAGAGCTGCGCACAGTGGTCTCTCGTCCGTGTGACACACGGCCCGGAAATATTTGGCAGCTGATACGGGCTGGTATACCTCCGGTTGGTAATTAAAAATGTCTCCCGACCCCTCGTCGAGCGTCCGGCATCCCACAGCCGCGGCACCGAACTCGCGGTTCCCGCTCTTTCTACTCCCTCGTCGGGATCCGGACCGAGCGAGAGCTGTCTAACAGGAATGCATCGCGGTACTAATGAAAAGCCTCATCGGCGTGCGTGACACGCTAACGAGAATGAGAAAAGAGACGACGGGCACTGTGCGCGGTAGCCCCGACTCGCGCAGGGTGAACGCTGTACGGTATAAAACCGCGACTGCAGCTCTGACAGCGGGAATTGAAAATTCCCGAACAGGGAAGGAAAAATCGCGAGCGTACGTAATGCCGAAATCACGTCGAGACTTCACCCGGAAAGAGGACACTGAAAAATGCAATTTTTACGTCGAAGTATCGGAGCGAAATGGCCTCGGAGAATCACTTCCGGCGGAAATTTTCGAAGCACCAGAGATCCATAAACGTGTTACTACCGATGAAAAAAAGTGTTAAAAAACGGATTTTGTCTAAAAGACATGGTGAAATTGAGAAGAAAATTATAATTATTTCACAATGTATTGTCTTGTTAATAATATAATATAATATAATATAATATAATATAATATAATATAATATAATATAATATAATATAATATAATATAATATAATATAATATAATATAATATAATATAATATAATATAATATAATATAATATAATATAATATAATATAATATAATATAATATAATATAATACAAAATAATATCTGTCCTGTAGACTTTACAATTTCGTTTTCGTTAAAAATACGGTTCGTTAACGTATAAAATATTATTAATAAATTTAAAAAAATTGTAAAAAGAAAAGTAATACAAATTTTAAAAAATCGTCAAGGTTTGTCGATTGTGGACAAGAAATGCAGGGGGTGAGGGGCTGGCAAATGACAAATTCATCAGGAATTTTCGAGGAGCCAGACCTCATGAAGAATCCATCGGGAAGACCTGGGCCCGAGAGCAGGACGTGACCGCGGCGGACAGTGCGCATTCAAAATACATTGCATATATAACACCCCTTTCCATCCATCGAGTGATCCAGCCGAATTCGAAATCCGGAAATTGTCTGCGCTCCACCGTCGGACCGACGCGTGCCTCCGGGGCCGAACGGCGCATGCAGAGAGGCCGATGTGGGTCCGCAGATTCCGGGTTTGAACCCGGTCGGTGTCCTCGGAATCGAGACCGGGAGTCAGATATAGGCACATCCATACGTTGGACACCGAGCTCCGGCGCTGACGCTCGTCAGCGTGTCCACCGCGAAGGGAGAGGACGGACCGGACGGTGCTGGACGTCAGGGCTCGCGACGAGGTCGAGAGGACAGAAGGACGAGAGAGGCAGGGAACGTACGTCAGCGACGTGGAATGACGTTGACCACGTTATACCTTCGCGCGGTACGGTATGAGCCGAGCACGACGTCCGCCTCTTCCAGAGAGGACGCGACAGAGCGCCGCTTCTGGGCTCGCGAGAGTCTCCGGGAACGGTGGATGGACAGCTCACGAGCTACCGGGTTTCTACTGCCACGGAAGAGAAGAGGCCGGTCGTAGGTGTAGAGGAGGCACAGCTTGACCGCCGGCAATGGTTCTCTGCTCCAGTGTGTGTATGTGTGTGTGTACACATGTGTGCAGAAGCGAGCGTCGCGACGTCCGACTCTCCCGCCGACGCCACCGGCTTGTCTATCCCGTAAGTAACCCGTAACCGGCGCGCATGGCTATAGGAAGCGAGAGAAACGTGTTGGCCGACGCAGCTCGGGAGAGAGAGCCGAGGATGAACGGTGAATGATGTGGAGAGAGGCGGTAGTGACGTC
Source organism: Exephanes ischioxanthus (assembly GCA_958510785.1). Taxonomy (NCBI): domain Eukaryota; kingdom Metazoa; phylum Arthropoda; class Insecta; order Hymenoptera; family Ichneumonidae; genus Exephanes; species Exephanes ischioxanthus. The sequence goes on along the minus strand of OY294016.1, from coordinate 25,742,330 downwards.
ATTAGCAATTCCGATCTCGTCGGGCGGAAATTATGTCCAGTGCGACGGGAGTCGCTCTCAATATCCTCTCGCACCGTCCACCCTCTCCGACCCTCCCGGCCGCCGGTTTCTCCGAGGCAGCACCGGTGCGGTTGAAACGTTAACTCCTGTTTCTCTCGTGAAATTCAGTTCTCCGGTCTTGCTCTTGCTTCGGCAACGGCCGGAGTGGGTACAAGTAGATACGGTTGGGACGAGGGGGGGGGGGGGGGGGGGGGGGGGGGGGGTGAGCGAAGCGGACGAAGAGTAGAACGCCCCCGGCTCGAAAGCGAAGCCAGGAGCAGCGGCACCGCGGTAGACCAACCCCCTGGCAAGGAAATACGGGAGGTTGGCCGGTGATGCAACGAGGAACATTCTACGTTCTGTCAGTGTTGTGTACGGAGCACCGGCGGCAGGGAAATGCGGAGACGGAGAAGCGAAGAGAAGTACGACGTGTACTGGGGGGGTTGTAGGTGGAGAACGCTGAAACCGTGGCGCTGAAACTGTGTACATGTTATTGTGGCGGCGTGGATTGTAGAAACGCTCGGGCAATCCCACCCTACGGACGAGAGAGGGACTCCTGCGCTTCCGGTTTCCGGCACGAGAACGGCTGCGTCGCGATTGGCTCGCGCCGAAGGACGATGAGCCAATGCCACGGAATTATCGTAGATTTGGTAGACTTTGGTGGAATCGGACAAGGAGAGGCCCAACTTCTATGGGAATTGGCCGGTCGATCGTTTGTCTTGGCTAATTTGTTATCCTTTGTCTAGAGCCGTGTTTATGTTATTGTAATGAAGTCGATCGTAGGAACGCTTCGGCTGTCCCACCATCCGGCGAGGACTTCTGCGCTTCCGGTATCCGACACGAGAGCCAATGTCACGAAATTGTGGTAGGTTCGGTACACTTTGGTACACGCTACACGAGTGAAATTGGCTCAAAATATACGTACTTCAGACAAGGAGGGGCCCAATTTTTATGGGAATTGGCCGGTCGATCGTTTGTCTTGGCCAATTTGTTATTCTTTGCCGAGCCTCGTGTTTATGTTATTGTAATAAAGTCGATTGTAGAAACGCTTGAGCAAACCCTTCTTCGGGCGAGAATAACTCTTGCGCTTTGGGTTTCCGGCACGAGAAAAGCTGTGTGGCGATTGGTTCGCGTCAAAGGGCGATGAGCCAATGCCACGGAATTGTAGATTTCGTACACTTTGGTACATGCTACACGAGTGAAATTGGCTCAAAATATACGTACTTCAGACAAGGAGGGGCCAAATTTTTAAGGGAATTGGCCGATCGATCGTTTGTCTTGGCTAAATTGTTATTTTTTGTCTGGCATCGTGTTTATGTTATTGCAATAGACTGGATGGTATAAATGCTCGAGTTTCCGGCATGGAAATGGCTGCGTCGCGATTGGCTCGCGCTAAAGGACGACAAGCCAATGCCACGGAATTGTAGATTTCGTACACTTTGGTACATGCTACACGGGTGAAATTGGCTCGAAATATACGTACTCCGGTCAATGAGAGGCCCAACTTTTATGGGAATTGGCCTATCGATTGGTCTCTTCGGATTTTGTTTCTCTCCTAATCATCGGTTACCGCTTATCAGTAATCGCATAAACCTCCGCGTGAAATTTTGCATAATGCATGATAATAAAAAAAAATCGGTACGATAAGAACGCAGGCCGAAAGATACTACGGACATACATCAAAAGCGATATATCCGCGCCGGTTTGCTTCGACTTTAAGAGAGTCCGCGCGGCGCAGAGAATCGTTACTTGGCTCTCTTCGAGAGTCGTTAAAAGATACATAAAAAAATGTTTACCGGACCGAAAGAGGTGGAAGGAAAGGTGAGTGTGTCGTTACCGGAGGGCGTGTGTAGCGATGACGCGAGGATAAGAATTCGTACCGTATGATCTACGAGTTGTTGTATTAATCAGCACCTATCGGCTCGGTGCGAGAGAGCCGGGCGAAACGAATGCTTCGTTTGGAATGCAACATTTTTTTTTATGGCCCGCAAAAAAATTGACATATGTAGTTCGTTCTGCCCCGCTTTCCGTTATTTTATCTATCCGCAGCGCCTTCATACAGCGATAAGCGATACGTCGCTCTCAATGGCGATATCTTACGTGGAACGAACACACGAAGTTCAAGTGCCCTACCGCTTCCGGAAGGACTACGCAAGCGAAACGGGTACAGCGGTGTGCCGATACATAGCTAAAGACTCTGTCAGTCGACGATACTAATTGTCTTTATGCGTAACGCACAAGCATTAATCCTAATTAAAAGAACAAATGCGTGTATACACGCGGCTACCCGTGATAGATAAGCCCGAGGCGAATGGGAAACGAATAATACCTCGTTCACACAAGTCTCTTTGATGCGCGCTAAAAAGGTTTTCTACATTTAATAAACATTTGTCGTTCACCAAAGTCCACAATTATTTTTTTCTCCCTAAGTTTACACTATATATATTCTTTTTAATTAGCCATACTTTTAATGAAGAAAATTTTTAATTAACGCGAAGAAAATGGCGACCATGTGTGGATTCTATTTTTTTAATTTTTTCATTTCTATTTATAGTCCTTAGTTCATCGTCTGGAAATATTATTTAATGTTCAAGAATCCGTCTTGGGTGCAATCCAACAATGTAAAAAAATAGTACATTTAATGTATCGGTATTGAAAGCCTTTATGGATAAACCAGTATATAAAATTTAATATACAAATTTATGCATAAAAGCTTCCAATACCGGTAAATTAATTTTCATGCAGTGATTTTTTACAGTGAAACATATTTGAGATGTATCACGTGTGATCTTTCACCCCCTTTCGCATGTTTCTGCCGCTGGCTTCAAATTTTCTCTGTAACGTCACTTCCGGTTAGAAAATCACACTTTTAAACCGGAAGTGACCGCACGCAGAAAACATTGAAAAATTTCGTTGCGACGTCACTTCCGGTTCGGCAATCTGATTTTTCGACCAGAAGTGACGTCGTAACGGAAATGCGTCACTTCCGGTCGAAAAATCTATTTCTGGTATGGTTCAAATCTAGCCGAAAGTTGACACAAGATCGTCAAAATATATTCGAAGCTTCGACCTCGTTTCTCCATATTCTCCGTACTGTCCTTTTATCTCGACTGATTCTCCGTTCTCTCGACACTTTCCCTCGTCACGAGATCCCGCATTTCGTCGGGTTGACGTGTTTAATCATTCGTTAGATTGAATCCGAGGAGAGTTGGCCGAGCAAACGGGGAGACACCGACACTCGCTCACTATCACTCGGCGGTGAATATTTTTGCATGCCTCACGTTTCAGCACGAATCGGCAGTGCCCGAACGACAGATACAGATCGGCCCGGGCGGGATCATCTCGCCCCTTTTCCCGCGGGCCTGGCGCGCGATTTCGCTCTCTCGCGAGAGCGAGACGGAGAGGAAAACCTCCTCGAGGGTCGAGGACGAGCTGATACTGGGCGCAGAAAAGTTTCAACCGGAATCGAATCTCTGCCCCTCGCACTGACGGTGTTGTACTTCCCTCTTTCTCGCGACGCTGTCGAAACATCCCTCACCACGAGCATACATTTTAATGCTGCTGGTTGCACAGGGGAGAGTATAATAATAAATAATAAATAATAAATAATAAATAATAAATAATAAATAATAAATAATAAATAATAAATAATAAATAATAAATAATAAATAATAAATAATAAATAATAAATAATAAATAATAAATAATAAATAATAAATAATAAATAATAAATAATAAATAATAAATAATAAATAATAAATAATAAATAATAAATAATAAATAATAAATAATAAATAATAAATAATGCTGGGTTCTCGATGGGCCGGTGTCTTGTCGGAGTTAAAAACAGAAGAGTAAATGAAAGAAAAAATAATTAACGTATAGGAAAGAACGAAGGAACGAACTAACGAAGACGCAGTCATTATCGCATCTGCATTACAATTTTCATAACTACAAGCTCCCGAGCCGTCGGTCGCTGGTTAGCAAACGGACGAAGAAATATGGAAAATATGGAGAGATAACCGAGGAGAGCGTGTTCTCGAGCATAGTACGAGCTCCGAACGTGCTGGTGAACTCCACGGGTGGCCTCTAATCATTTACATAACGTTAAATATTAATGAATATATACCACAACGTTAAGTAATTGTGATTCCCATGAGGCCCTCGAGAATTGCCCGCGGGTGACGTGATTTAAGGTGAATCAGGGGGGGATGCGGGGGACGCATGCGCAGTGGTGGAGTAGTTAGATCTTAGCGAAGGAGTGAAAAAAGTCATTCCACGCGATAATGAAATGCAGCAACAGCCCGAAGTAGCGGAAACCGTGGCGAGCAAGTAGTGAAAAAAAAAAACAATTATTATACGCCATACTAATTAATAATAAATGCGCGTGTAACCGACACCGGTGGATGCGAGGTTGGCGCACGGCTCCGGTGGTCCCCGGAGTCAAGCTGATTCGTTCGCGATCAGTACTTGGATGGGTGACCGCCTAGCCGTGAGCGAGAGGCGCTGTAAAAATAAATTTCTAAATTTAATGCACTGGAAATGAAAATTCGCTTCCACTACTTACTTGATTGAACATTAAAGTACATTTATTGTAAAATAAAAATACGAGATATTAAAAATACAAATGTTACTGTAAAATTGCAACGCACATGTGTGTAAAATTTCAGAAACAGTTTATTCGAAATTCAAAATTTTGTATTCAACATTTTTTTACAGTGTGATTATTATTCTGTCCGCGCATGTCCAATACGTTGAAACTCGGAGTGTGGTGTAATAATCGCATGCCATCAAATATTTTTTACGAATCAGAATCCGACAATATTCACAGCAAATTAACAAAAATGTGAAAAAGCACAGTGCTGTTAAAAGAAACATGCCAAGTTTTATACCACATAATTAATTGAAATAATGTATTCAGTTGGACATTAGATCATATTGCTTATTTTTTAAGCCCACCTTCAAACTTCGAATTTGGTAAAAACTTTTATTACTTTTTTTTTAAAGATTTGATGAACAATTTTATTTTTCATCTATTTGTTAATAATAATTTGAAATTATTATTATGCGGAATTAATCATTTCAGCACCTTCAATCTGCTTGATTTTTTTCAGATTTTTATACTATCCAGAAGTGTTTGCAATTCCGGCTTATTTCTCTGAAACTCATCCGAAATTTCGTGAGTTTTTCATCTTCGCATTCACATTTCGTGAAATTTCATGAGTGAACACCATTCGCAAGGACTAACCTAACTGTGCACTCTCCTAGAAGGTGCGATAGAATTTAAAAAAAATAAATGAAAAAAAAAAAAAAAAAAATAATGCCTCAGAGATTCGTATATTCCATCGAGACAGCTTCCCCGTTTCTCAGTTTCATTCGCGCGCCCTCTGTAGATAGCGTAGGTTACGAGGCGGAAGTGAAATCTCGACAAGAGTTTCTCGCCGGTTTCACGCTCGAGCGGGGGGGGGGGGAGGGGGGGGAGAGACATTGCACGAGGCAGATGTATACGCTCGCGTGAATGTAACCAAAGGATTCCGTCAGCCCGCATCGCGCAACTTCGTTTCTACGTTAAGGGAGAACCGCGAGATCGAGTCAGCGCGCTATCTCGTCGTCTCGCGTTCTGCGCGAGGCGAAAACGTGCGGCATGTCCTTACAGCGAGCGCTCCGCGTGAGTCCTGGCTGAATGACTGCAAAAATACAAGGGACCTTTTGCTCGCGAGTGACGGACACACGTGTGCGCGTTCCCGACGGAGGTTACACGCGTTCCCGGGAACCAACGGAGAGTCCATCTCCGGCGAGCGCTTTCTCGCTCACCTGGGAATTACGTCGCGAAGTTAATTTTACCAGGATGCGTACCCCGAGATTTCGTGCTGATTTTATTACTTGTATGCTCGCTTGATCTTGTTTTTACTGTACATCGCCGTACATTCGGTCGCTGTAGATCCAAGAATGCCAAAGCTGTTATAAGAAATATTGATATTTATATTTACAGTAGAACCCCGTTTATCCGAGATAACGTGGGAGATCGTATATCGGATGAGCGACAACTTGGATATCACGGATAACACACGCAATTCAAACATGTACTACTATTATATATTTAGAAAAATAACATACCACTTCATATAAACATTAACTTTATTAGTTGATTTATGGCTTGTTTCCTTTTTTGAGACATCACGATGTTCTACCATTGACTCGAGAATCAGAACTGATGTATTTACAGCTCGCAATATAAAGACGCAGCAAACTTGTACACGTTTAAGCCATTCACTGCCAGGCGCCCCTATAGGGGCAAAAACGTATATTTATATTTATATTTATATTTATATTTATATTTATATTTATATTTATATTTATATTTATATTTATATTTATATTTATATTTATATTTATATTTATATTTATATTTATATTTATATTTATATTTATATTTATATTTATATTTATATTTATATTTATATTTATATTTATATTTATATTTATATTTATATTTATAAGCGCCGAATAGCGAGTCGGCCAGCTGCGTTGTCCCGGAGTATCGCGGACGGCGGAAACAGCCGTTCGGTACTTGCGTTCCGCGATCTTTACGGCCCCAGGATATCGCGACAAAAAAAAAATCGAGATTCCGTTATAAACATTGTGTGCTTCCGCGGCTCGATGGGGGTCACAGGTAATTTCGGTGTTTGCAAACTCGCTGCTACCTCCACTTTATCGTAGGTGGACCCGGGGTGCTGTTCGCCGGCACAGGTAGATGAGCTTCGCTATACTGGATACATTGTTGGTATATAATACCAACAGCGAGAAACCGAAGCGAGCGAGGATCCGGAGCAAGCCCCCCCGGGCCACGGTGTTCTCCGGCCCGGCGCTGACTCCTGAGATTTACAATGAGTTTCCGGTGTACAACGTGGAAGGAAGTTTGCCGGTGCCATGGCCCGGGTACACACGCCTCGCGGTGACGGGGTGGCCTCTCTCTACCTCCGTCTCTCCATGCTTCTCGGCACCGCACGGAGGAATAGGTGCCGCATGCATTCACACACCGGTGTACACACATTCGCGCACCTCTTGTTGCATATAGATGAAAACGCCCTGGTGCCTGCATCGTGCACCAGGGTGTTATCTGCTCGTATCGCGTTCCCGTATCCCGTAGAACCGCGTGCCCGCCACTTCCGCTTTTGCTTAGTTGGAAAACAGTGCGGATGAGATAGGTAGATGTATATGGGAACGAGATAGGAGAAAACCTTCGAATTCGTGGGCGAATCGTCGAATTAAATTCTCACTTTGCCATCGGCGAGGCGGAGCCGGAAGGGCAACGAAGTTTTACCGATCGAGCGAACACCCGGATGGGGGACTTTTAAGGGTGTTTAATTTTTTTTTTTTTTTTTTGGTCTAAGAGTGTTATATAAAAAATCAAATGCGATTGGTCTTTCGCAAAGGTTTTCTGAAGGTGTGAGAAAAATCTCCAGTTTCGAAACAATAAATTGTAGGGTTTCACTTTTTTCTTCAATGTTTAAAATTTTCTTATTTTTTTACTATTCAGAAATGTAACTTCTGGTAAATTTTTTTAACATTCTTACATGGGGATCGGCAACGCGGAGCCGGAAGAGCAACGAAGTTTTACCGATCGAGCGAACACCCGGGTGGGGGATTTATAAGGGTGTTTAACTTTTTTTTTTTTGGTCCAAGAATGTTTTATAAAAAATCAAATGCGATTGATCGTTCGTAAAGGTGTTCCGAACGCGTAAGAAAAATCTCCAGTTTCGGATCGATAAATTGCAGGATTTTTCTTTTTTCTTCAATCTTTAAAAATTTAAATTTTTTTACTATTCAGAAATGTCACTACTGCTCAATTTTTTAGACATTCGTAAATGGGAATTTTTTTTATGATCGCGACATCATTGCGAGCAATCAAACGTGGGAGTTTTTCGATACAATGAATACTTTTGCCAATAAAACAAAATAAGCCGCGTCTTTTTGTGTGAAATTATCGGACCCGACCACTTAAGGAACTGTGCTCAAACATTCCTAATGAATTTCGTCGTTGCTCAGGCATAAAGCCTCCTACAGAAATACTTTCCCTCCCGCGACTCTCGATCCGATAATTGTTTTTGGGCAATCGAGTGAACCCTTTATCTCGGTGCTTCGGATCGTTCGCTCGTTCGAGGGGGCGTAAGGAGAGGACGATTCGGAATACTCCCATCGGACAGAGAGCCTTTTCTTTTCCTCGAGCGGAGCGAAGATTTCGCGGCGGTACAGATTCAACAACCCGTGTCGCTGCTGCTGCGGGAGCCCCTCGTTGAATTTTATTGAGCAGAAAAAATAAGACTGTTGCTTCGCTCTCCTCAAATCTGCGCAATGGAAGATTTTTTTTTGCTGCTCCTCTCTCACTGCAACAGCCGTAAGGAAGCGAATCTTTTCGCTCCTTCACTATTACTTGAATTCGACTATCCGGAATCCTTATTTCAGACAGTCGAATTTCTCTTTTCGACGTTTTTCGGACCTGAATGCCGAACCGACGATATTTTGAAAAATTATAATACAGCTTCGACCGACGATTGAGTAATAAGACTGTTGCTTCGCTCTCCTCAAATCTGCGCGATGGAAGATTTTTTTTTTGCTGCTCCTCTCTCACTGCAACAGCCGTAAGGAAGCGAATCTTTTCGCTCCTTCACTATTACTTGAATTCGACTATCCGGAATCCTTATTTCAGACAGTCGAATTTCTCTTTTCGACGTTTTTCGGACCTGAATGCCGAACCGACGATATTTTGAAAAATTATAATACAGCTTCGAGCGACGATTAAGTAAAAAATTGTTCGAGTCGCGGAAGGTAACGAGCTCGACAATTTGTTGGTGTTGTAAATATCTATAGAAACGAGTCACGGGAGCCAGAGAGACAAAGGGAGTGAAAACTAAAAATTGAGGGTGCGATAGAGGCGACCGTTGGGAGAGAGCTCTCTGATGCCCATTTATCGCGAATCGATGGCCCCGGTGAATTGTTAGTTATTCATTGGCCGATTACAGTTTTATGCACTGGGACACGGGAGCTGTACCGGCAAAACACTCCGGTACGCGTTCCAGCGCCGTGTGCATTGCGGGCGATGCGGCGCGAATTTATGCGGCCGACAAAGGCTCCCCGGTATTGTAACCGATGGCCTGCACACAGCGGTTGCTACAACGAATAATCAAAATGCGAATACCGAATCTGCATAACACATACGTCATCCACTTTATTTTATATCGCCTTCATGTCTCCGTATGACGATAAAAATAATCAAACATTTTTAAGAAGGCTATCGGAAAGGTTAGAACGGTGGGAGCTTCTGTAATCTTCGTATATGTAATCTTCGTATGTTTCTGAGATTGTCGTGAGAACTTTTAAAAATGTATATTCGTCCTTATTCCACTAACGTTTTTTTTTTTTTTGGAGCACAATGTACCACGATGATCCTGTAATTTATTTAAATCTTGTATTACCCCCCCCCCCTCCCGTTTCGTCCTTAATTTCTCCTTTTGTACCATCGACCACGTTTTCCACAGCGTCAGACAATATTGTGGTCACGTTCTGTCTAGCCGTTTCTAGCCGTGTCTAGCAGTGCACGTGTGCGATGCGTATCTTTGCAAGTATCTTTGAATACCTACGAGTGTCTGTGTAAGGACAGACGGACAGACGGACAATCAGACAGCCGAATGGTAAAAATTCTTTACACTTCGAACTATTAATCACCAACACCTCGGACTTCGTTTCGCGTAATCTTTAAACGGTAAAACAATATCGTAAAAATGTCGAACTCGAGTTCAAACCTGGACCTATAAAAATCGCCCCTCGGAAGAGTCACCTAAGGGTCTTGGACGTTTCTCGAGATCGCTACAGAAACATGTCGCACGCAAAGATAAGGACAGACGGACAGTCAGACAGCCAAATGATAAAAATTCTTTACACTTCGAACTATTAATCACCAACACCTCGGACTTCGTTTCGCGTAATCTTTAAACGGTAAAACAACATCGCAAAAATGTCGAACTCGAGTTCAAACCTGGACCTATAAAAATCGCCCCTCGGAAGAGTCACCCAAGGGTCTTGGACGTTTCTCGAGATCGCTACAGAAACGTGTCGCACGCAAAGATAAAGACAGACGGACAGTCAGACAGCCAAATGATAAAAATTCTTTACACTTCGAACTATTAATCACCAACACCTCGGACTTCGTTTCGCGTAATCTTTAAACGGTAAAACAACATCGCAAAAATGTCGAACTCGAGTTCAAACCTGGACCTATAAAAATCGCCCCTCGGAAGAGTCACCTAAGGGTCTTGGACGTTTCTCGAGATCGCTACAGAAACATGTCGCACGCAAAGATAAGGACAGACGGACAGTCAGACAGCCAAATGATACAAATTCTTTACACTTCGAACTATTAATCACCAAGACCTCGGACTTCGTTTCGCGTAATCTTTAAACGGTAAAACAACATCGCAAAAATGTCGAACTCGAGTTCAAACCTGGACCTATAAAAATCGCCCCTCGGAAGAGTCACCTAAGGGTCTTGGACGTTTCTCGAGATCGCTACAGAAACATGTCGCACGCAAAGATAAGGACAGACGGACAGTCAGACAGCCAAATGATAAAAATTCTTTACACTTCGAACTATTAATCACCAACACCTCGGACTTCGTTTCGCGTAATCTTTAAACGGTAAAACAACATCGCAAAAATGTCGAACTCGAGTTCAAACCTGGACCTATAAAAATCGCCCCTCGGAAGAGTCACCTAAGGGTCTTGGACGTTTCTCGAGATCGCTACAGAAACATGTCGCACGCAAAGATAAGGACAGACGGACAGTCAGACAGCCAAATGATACAAATTCTTTACACTTCGAACTATTAATCACCAAGACCTCGGACTTCGTTTCCACACACACGAATTTCATATGCGCCATCTTTACACGGTAAAAGAACATCGCAAAAATGTCGAACTCGAGTTCAAACCTGGACCTATAAAAATCGCCCCTCGGAAGAGTCACCTAAGGGTCTTGGACGTTTCTCGAGATCGCTACAGAAAGATGTCGCACGCAAAGATACTTGCATGCAAGTATCTTTGAGTACCCGCCAGTGTCTGTGTAAGGACAAACGGACAGACGGACACTCGGACAGCCAAATGACAAAAATTCTTTACACTTCGAACTTCTAATCACCAAGGCCTCGGACTTCGTTTCCACACACACGAATTTCATACGCGCCATCTTTACACGGTAAAACAAAATCGCAAAAATGTCGAACCATCTTTACACGGTAAAACAAAATCGCAAAAATGTCGAACTCAAGTTCAAACCTGGACCTATAAAAATCGCCCCTCGGAAGAGTCACCTAAGGGTCTTGGAAGTTTCTCGAGGGTGGATGAAATCGTGAGGAATGGATGGGCCGAGAGAGCTGGTGAAATTTCACGGCCAGTCGGTACGTCGATGAGACGGGAGCTTGACGGTGGGTACATCGGTGACGAGAAGCGACGAGCGAAGATGAAGAAGATGCCGGGAATGAGCCCCGCGGCTCTCGGTCGGTACGGGCACGTGGGGGGGGGGGGGGGGGGGGGGGGGAAGCAAAGAAGCGAGCCGGGTGGATGTTTCGAGCTTTTACGAGTAATAAAGTCAGTCGTGCTTCTCACGAGCTCCGGGCAGAAGGCGATCCAGCTCACCGAAGAGAGACGGTTTCCTCCTGGTTTCCTCGAAGATCTCGCACCCTCGGTGGTTCGCCCGCCCCATCGAGCCGACGGAGCAAGCATCGAGAGGCCATCCGGCGAACAGGCTGAGGAACACGACCGGAGCACCGGTACGCCGTTAGCGATCGCTAGCGCCCCCCCCCCCCCCCCCCCCCCCCTGGCTAACTGATAATAATGCCACTTTTATTGTACAATAACCCTTAAACGCGGTGATAAAATGCCTCTTTACGGCATCAAAAATGAAATAGCCGTGTCTCCGGGCGTGCTGGGAGAGAAAAGAGGGAAAGCGGTTTGCGGTCCATTTCGAAGAGAAGGAAGGAAAACGGCTCTGTCGAAGGGGGGGCGATAAGGGCCAACTAAGATTCCACGATACGTAGGCTCTTTTCTGCTTCGGGCTTCAGCCTCGCGAAAATCGCACAGGAGGCTACATCTCGTGGCGCTCCGACGAAACTCGAGAACTTCGGGACTTTACCGTCCGCGCGCGTAGGCGCGATATAAATTACACTATCTTTCGCTGAAGCGTCGGACACGAGCGAATGGGGTGAATCGGATAGCCAAGCTCGCGATCTACTTGCTAATTGAAATCGGTGATTTTATTTTTTTACCAGTTTCTATCCCTTTGACGGACGGTGTGCCACGTTCGCCGCTGTGGTGAATCGGCTGTTTTTCAGAATGTCATCTTGAAGTTTGATTTTTTGAATTAAAAAATTCTAAAAAAATGTAACGAGCATCCTAAATACAGTTACTCGAAATTAACTTCCTTGTAACACATTCTGTTTTTCGTTTTGTCGTTAAAATTGAAAAAGAGGCATTTTCAAAGAGTGACATTTTTTTATACATTTTTATTCAGATAGGTGGCGAGCGATAAAAAAAAATGTCCAATCGTACGGACATTGGCATTTTTTTCACCCATTTCTGTTCATTTCACGCCTAACGTGCCAAGTTCGCCGCCGTGATAAAACAGCTGTTGTTGAAAATATCTCCTCGGATTGTAATAAAAATAATAAAATTAAGTCCTGAAACAGCTTTACGAGGATCCTGAATAAAGTCACGCGATCTTAATGTCCTCCTAACACATTATTATATTTATCGCTTAATCGTAACCATAGAAAAAGTGCCATTTGCAAAGAGCGTCATTTTTCGTAAATTTTTATTCAGGCATCTGAATAATTTTAATGAATTTTAATCGCAGATATCGAGCGATAAAAAAATTCTTCGGACTCGCGGTACGGCGCAATTTCCATGGAGTTCGAAAAAGGGTGTGCGGTTCGTAACCGGGGATGTTCCTTGCACGTATCCAGCGGGGTCGGACGAGACCGGGAGATCTCGACGAGAACGAACTTTTTCCATCTCCTTTTTTTTTTTTTTTTTTTGCAATTTCTTCCTTTTTTTATCCTCGCGTCGCGTCCGGTAATTTATGCGATAGCTTCGTTAATACGTAATGAATATTAATTATTCGCGGGACGAGCGAGCGTGCCTCACGGCACGGTGTTGCGTTGTAATTTGTAATCTCTGCGTAGCTCACTGGGACAGTAAAATCCGATGTTGGTGTTCGTGAATTCTTGTACCGGTATAATATACTCATACATGCAGTGCGGGCAGCGTGAGGACTATTATCGCCTCGAGGTAGTGGAGATAGACCGTAGTGAGCAGACCTCTCGACGAGAAGCGGTTAGAAACACACCGACTCGCCCCCCACCCCATTCCCCCCCTCCCTCCCACCTGTCCGTCGTTTTGCATTGATCAACCGTCTTGTACACATTACAAGTACGTGGAACACGACATCTTGGTGTGCACACGCCAGCCACAACGATTGCCTGTATATTCACGGTGACGTTATAATAAGAGCAACGATTTATGGGGACGACAGAGAGAAAACAATTAGTACTGGGAATGGGGAGGGCGATGGAGGGGGGAGGGGATAAAATGAGTGAGACGGAATAATACACGAGGTATTACGGGCGTGACGCCCACACCGAGGTCTTATCGAACGACCTAATTAACTCTGGCCGCTTCTCAATTTTGCTCGATCCGGCAGTTGATTCGCTTTGAGATCGGCTTGAGAAACGAGAGAGGGAGATGGTTTTTATTTCGTAATCGGACAAAGCTCCGCAAATGCGGCGGGCGCGGTAAAAAAGTTAGAGGTTTGACAAAAGTTTCTCATCGACGAAAGTGAAGAATTAATTTTTCTTGATTGTGATTTTAGGCAAAATTGTAGCGATGATTTTGGGCAAAAAAAATGCGGTTCGTTGAAAGATTTGGTCAAATTGGGGGAATTATAAGATTATGGCTGAAGGACTGCGGTCGATGGCCAATTGGCATTGCGATATAGGTGAACAGAGATAAGTTTTTTAGGTATGAAAAACTGCTACATGTTATGTATTGTCAATAAACTCACTGCTGCTATAAGATCAAAAAAATATTGAGGACTTTTGTGGGCGAAAAGTGTTTGCTGGATGAGAAAATATTTTTATTCGTTAAAGCGGACACTGTTGTTGTTCGAACACCGGGCCAACAGCTCCTAACTTTGCAGATGGGGGAATCTGCACGAAAACATCGATAATCGAAAAATATAACCAAATCGCTGAGGCAAATGAAAAGAAAATTAGTGACAATGATAAAGTAAAATAAAACGAGCAAAATTGAATTAAATTGAAGGGCACGAATTGAGATCCAACTTACAGAAAGAGGAGGGAGTTTAAATTTTATATCCACAGTTTGGCACTATTATTATTTCGCATTATTATTTTTTATTTAATTTTATTCCAATTTTATTATTATATTCTGACGCATTACATTTACTTCGCATTATTATTTTTTATTTAATTTTATTCCAATTTTATTATTATATTCTTTAAAAGATTTCCAACGCTGGCGTCAAGTATCTCCACGCGAGGTCTGAAGTTTCGACAATTAAATCGTTAGCAATTATCGAGAGAAGGCAGTTTCCTTGGGCTGAGGAGAAGAAACGAACGCCTCGCTTCCGCCTCACTTCCGCCTTCTTCCTCGTACCGAAACCTTCAACGAAGTGACACCAAATGAACATAAAAGTGACAATAACAAAGTAAAGTGAAACGAGCAAAATTGAATTAAATAAAATTAAATTGAAGGGCACGAATTGAGAGCCAAGTTACAGAAAGAGGAGGGAGTTTAAATTTGATATCGAAATCTTCCCACTATTATTATTTCGCATTATTATTGTTTTTATTTAATTTTAAAATCGCAATTTTATTATTATATACTTTAAAAGATTTCCAACTCTGGCGTCAAGTATCTCCGCGCGAGGTCTGAAGTTTCGACAATTAAATCGTTAGCAATTATCGAGACAAGGCGGTTATACCCGAGGGGCGGAGGAGAAGAAACGAGCGCCTCGCCTCCTCTTCCTTCCTCGTGCCGAAACCTTCCTCGGCTTCGTTCCCTCTTCCATTTCTTCAACCCTCTCCTCTTCATCCCGCAGACAGCAATGGAAAAGGCATTTCGGTGCCTAAATACTAATCATCGGGCGGAGAGAAGAATAAGAAGAGGCGAGTGCGCGATGCGGAGAATAAAAGACGTAACAAAGATGGGAGAGAAACGAACCACTGCTGTAAGAGAGAACGAACGAACGTGAAACACCAGTGCGAGCCGGGCAGTTGAAGAGCTCAGCTGTATTTTAATTATACCGCAGGCGCCCTTCGAGGCAAGCCAGTAAAAAAAATAACGAAAAAAATAATAAAAAAAATGAGAAAAAATAAAAACGAGACAGTCAAGAGAAGCTCTCGCCCAATCTCGTTTCATCCGCGCACATGGTTCGCGCTCGCCGGCAAACCAGCAGCAGCGGGAGACGCGGAGGGCGACTCGGTCGACTCTCCTCGCCTCCCCCGTGTGTGCAATGGAAAAAAAAAAAAAAAAAAAAAAAAAAAATATTATGAAAATGTAAGTAAAAAGAATGTAAGTACGAAACTGTGCAGGAAGGGCCAAAGGCTCCGGAGTCTTCCTGGCATCCGTCGGCTCAGCGCGCCCAGTTGGCAGTCTCGCTCACTGCCCGTGCCGAGCAAAAGGCTCACTCCGCGGCTCGGACCTCTGACCACGCACCGTTTCTTCTCTTGTATATTACAGTCGCAGTTTTTTTTTTCTTTTTATTCAATTTTTTTTTTATCATTATTATTTTATCACTGGAAGGAAGAAACCGCAGGAGCGAGGCTCGGCGTCTTCCGCGAGGTGGCTTGCGTTCACGAAGCAATCGAAACTTCCTCGGAGAGGTCGCGCGAAATAACATAAATCCGTGACTCGCCGTCGCATCGGGCACGGTTCCCGACAACTGTGAACGTGTCGATCGACGATACGTCAGGCACAGGCTACGGAGATCCGTTCGCTAAAATAGAGCGGCCGGAATTCATGGTCTTATTTACGCGGAATAAAACACCAGACCTTACGGGAGCGAAGAGAAAAAACGTTTTCAGCAGAAGCTCGAACGTGAAGATTTATTTTTATTTTTTATTATTTTTTTTTTTTTTTTTTTACATTCTGTATTCACTCCAGCTGTCTCCGAAATGTTAGTGAGATCGAGAGCTTGTTTGGCGGTAAGGCGGGCGTTTCAAGCCGCCGACGGACGGCAACTTTTCACATATTTTTAGGAATAGCTTCGAAGGCATTTTGTTCGACGGAGGTCTATAAGTTCTTGGACTTCCGTGACGAACGTTACATCATGAAACGCTCAGAAATTTGACGCTTCGAAGGCGGAAAAAAATATTCTTATCGTCAATCCTTAATCCCTTAATGCCTAAAAAAATAAACACAGTGTTTTGACTTTTTTGGATTGTTTTTCACCGGCGAAGATGCGTTCAACTGAAAGGTGTACAGTAAAATTGGTACCGACGTTTCCTATCCACGGACGTCCACAATTATTTTCTAATTATCTTTACCGACAAAAATGTCCATTTAATACAAATTACCGAGAATTTCAGAAATCATTTTTTTAACACATAAAAAAAAGGATTGTGCCTAACTTTTCACATATTGAAACGAATACCTCCGAAGTCATTTCATGCGAGAGAGGCACGTAAGTTCCGAGACGTCCGTGACGAATGTTACATCACGAACCGCCCGTAAATTTAACTCTTTGAAACCGGAGAAAAAAAATGTCTTATCGTCAATCTTTGACCCCTTAACGCCAAAAAAAATCCAAACATTTTAAACTTTTTGGCTTATTTTCCAAGAAGATGCATTCAACTGAACGGTACACAGTAAAGTCGCTACTGACATTTCCTGTCCACGAACGTCCACAATCATTGTCTCCTTCATTTTACACACAAAATGTCCATTTAACAAAAATGTCCCTTAATTTTTAATTTTTTGATAAAATTTATTAATTTTACTTTCAACGCCTTCGTGATGATAGCCAAAAAAACTACACTAAAGTACGAGTAGTCAGTCGACTGAACGAGAAGCTCCCACGATCCGATGTTCTACATTTATCTATACATTATTTATCTACTCTATAACTAATTTCACCCAAGATAATTTACCTAATTTCTTCAACAGTAACGAGTATCATTATTCAATTTTCTATTTGGTTTGAAGCCAGAGGGGAACACGTGATAAAAACAGTCAAATATTTATTGAAATGTTCTATGTTGATAAAACTGTAAAGAAACTAATCCGTAAATAAAAAAATAAAAATATTAAATATCAAATTTAATAAGAAAATAATTGTGGACCTATGTGGAGAAAAAAGTGTGTTAAATGCACTTGCTTTAGCGTGTACGATCGCGAAGTGCGCGACGGCCTTAGCCGACGCGACGGAAGTGCATCGATTGCGCGTTGCACAAATACCGCCTTTCTGCCACGCCGGCTGCAATCGGCCGGGCTTTGTATCACGGCACGCAGTCTGCCCTCCGTTGGACTATCATCTTCTCACTTTCGCCGTCGTTCGTTAGCTCGCTCGCCCGAGCTTTCCGCTCGCCTAATGCGTAGGTGTGGAAATGACTTGTGGTCCCGATGCGCGGCTGGCGAGCGGGAACCCCAGGAAAGTCCGTACTCTATCCCTCTATCCGCTTCTTCACATTTCTCCCTTCGAGCCCCCTCTCCGTCCCCGGCCATCCCGTAACGATCCACTAAATCATCGGGAGTCGTCCTGATGATACGGCCCGTGTGTTCGAAGTATCAACCCATAACCGAGACTCTACGGGTGCTAAGTACATATATCCTCAGCGCTGCCGCTGCAGCTATGCGCACCTTCGGGTTGTTATTACGGCGCAGTAAGCGGACAATCCGACGGCGCGATATAAACCACACGACTCGATATTTTCCAGTCGGCCAATCGTCATTCTCCGCTCCTCACCGCGAGACAATAATTTTAATCTCGCAAACCGCAGATCGGAAGAACTGCGATGGACGATAAGGCAGATTCCTGTGATTAACTCTTCGCGAATTATCCAACTGCATCCGGAGAAATAATTATTTGCTCTAATTAAATAAATATTTATTCACGAGGGACCGTCGGAGAGATTATTTTTCTAGGTGAGTCGCGAATTATTGGACGGTCTTAGCCGGAGCGACCGAAGTGCATCGAATGCACGTTGCAATGTTGAGCAATTTTGTTGAACACAAAAAACTGCAACTGTAATCTCATCCGGCAAGGTAATTATTTGTTTTAATTGAATGAATATTTATTCGCGAGGCACCGGTCGAAGAGATGATTTTTCTAGGTGCGTCATGAATTATTGGACGGTCTTAGCCGGTGCTACGGAAGTGCATCGAATGCGCATTGCACTATCGGGAAATTTTTTTCAATCATTTTTTTATCTCAAAATAAAATTCCAAAAAATTGTGACGATCAGTAATACATTCCGCCGAAAGTTTTTCGAGTACAATTTCATCGTCGCTTGTGTAAATCATTGGGAGTCGTTGCAATAATACGGCTGCATTTGTGCATTTGCTGCACCGGCGCGTTGTTATTACGGTGCAATAAGAGATGATTTTTCTAGGTGCGTCATGAATTATTGGACGGTCTTAGCCGGTGCTACGGAAGTGCATCGAATGCGCATTGCACTATTGGGCAATTTTTTTTCAATCATTTTTTTTATCTCAAAATAAAATTCCAAAAAATTGTGACGATCAGTAATACATTCCAACGAAAGTTTTTCGAGTAAAATTTCATCGTCGCTTGTGTAAATCATTGGGAGTCGTTGCAATAATACGGCTGCATTTGTGCATTTGCTGCACCGGCGCGTTGTTATTACGGTGCAATAAGAGATGATTTTTCTAGGTGCGTCATGAATTATTGGACGGACTTAGCCGGTGCTACGGAAGTGCATCGAATGCGCATTGCACTATTGGGCAATTTTTTTCAATCATTTTTTTTTATCTCAAAATAAAACTCCAAAAAATTGTGACGATCAGTAATACATTCCAACGAAAGTTTTTCGAGTAAAATTTCATCGTCGCTTGTGTAAATCATTGGGAGTCGTTGCAATAATACGGCTGCATTTGTGCATTTGCTGCACCGGCGCGTTGTTATTACGCCGCAATAAGAGGACAATCCGACGTCGGGAAGTCAACCATACAACTCGATATTTTCCAATCCGGCGTGTAATGGTCCTGCGATGCAATAATCTTTGATCTTATAAACGGGAGATCAAACGAGCTATGATAGACGATAAGTCGGATCCCTTTAATCGACTGCTCGCGAATTATCAGCGCGGCGATAAACGGAGCGTTACTCGTTACGCTGTCCGTAGGAAAGGGGACAAATGGTCGAATAAAGCAAAAGTAACAAGGCAATAAGGAATAAAGCACGCACGGATATATGCACTGCAGAAAGAACGGCTCGCTCGCTCCCGGTGCATACAAAGAATAGGTCATTGTGCTCTTTTCGTACGGGTTGCTCGGACCGGCGCATCTCTCGCCTCTCCCGAGTGTATAATACGCGCCTCCTCTAACCTCGTTATTTTATTTCGCGTATCGTCGATTATTGCGGCCTCCCTCGAGCTTCCCATAAACTCTTTTTCCCCCTCTCACACTTTCTTTATCTTCGCGTCTTCTCTTTGTTCCTCTTCTCGTAAATTCAACCAGATCCGAGATTTAGCGATTACATTGTAAAATCGCGGTCTCCTCGGTACTCTCCCATACGTATCGTAAATATCGGACCAATATTTTTCGGATACCAAACACAATACCCCCCACCTTTTCCTGCCCCCCCCCGTGAGCTCTCAAACGGTAGTCCGAAGTTTAAGTATTTTCGTACTTTAACGCTTCCTTGTCGTCGTTTACAGAGAACTCTGTGGAATCCTCTTCGGATCTTTCTCAATTATAGTTGCAAAAATGTCGAAAAAATATTTTTTAATATCCTTAGGAAAATTTTTCGACTGGAATGTCGTTAAATTTTTACCTTCGTTGTGTCAACATTTTTTAACAAATTTTTCTCAAAAGTTCCACTTCCCGTATTTTTATACAGAATAATTTTGTCTGCAAAAAAGTCAGCTTTTAAGTAAGTTGAATGACCAATGTTGAAGTATTTCAATTTTGTATTTTAACGCTTCGTTGCCGTCGTCCGAAGAGAACTCCGCGAGATTCTCTTCCGATCTTTTATAATTATAATCTCAAAAAAATGCTGAAAAAAATTTTGAAAAAATATCTTCGAACAGTTATACATCCTCAGGAAGGTTTTTGGACCGGAATGTCATTAAATTGTATCTATTTTCTTGTGTACAAATTTTGTAACGGAATTTTTCTCAAAAGTTCCATTCTTGGACCAGTATTCAATTCTTCTTTTCTTTTGTCAAAAAATTGTTAAACAGAGTATTTTTTTACAAAATAATTTTTTTATCGGCAGTAAAAGGTCTCGGCTCCTGAGCCAATTTTTCAAAATACTATATCGATACTGATGATTATAATACCAACACTAATGTCTACCGAGTTGCTTACCAACAAGTATTAACTAATTTTTTTACACCTCTATCTCACTTATTCCGCAAAAAAAAAAAAAAAAAAAAATAATAAAATAAAAAGGTCTCCGTATCAGCCGGAATAGCTCTATACGCGACCTACGTGCATGAAATACGCCGGGCCGTGTCTCGAGAGCGTTCGAGCCAGAGCGAATACGAATACGTGGCTCGACGGGCCATCCGGCGGGGGGCAAAGGGGATCGGTTTATTTTTCTCGATCCGAGAAGCCGCGTATGATCAGGTGCTCCCGCTTTCGCTGGTGTTGCTGATGCTGGCCCAGAGGCGGCGGGGGATCAAAGATTCCGGACGAACGCGTCCGCCGCCGACCCGACGAGGGAACCACGCGAAGGAAATAGTGCGCGGCAGAAGAAGAAAAATGAAAGAAAAAAAAAAAAAAAAAAAAAAAGAATCGAAAATATTATACCGAGACTACGTGGCCCCGGGGCACTCTATACGTATAACGCGCCGGAGGGTGAGGCGACAACCCGTGACCAATCTGACACTAAATCAACTGACGCGCGTTTCTCGCCGATGCCCCCGCCCTCGCCTTCTTCTCTCTGCACTCTTTGCCTACTGCTATACCTATGCACCTCGAGGACCCACTGGCAAGAACGTAGGTCGTAAGAAGTTTTATAAGAGCCCTTATGCGCCCGGCTCATTCTCTCTGCGCTGAGAGCCCGATGAGCCTCCTTCGTATTCGCCTCGCGACTTAACATGTTTGCCAAGAGGAAAAATATTTGCAATAAAAAAAAAAAAAAAATAAGGTACGGTAGGAAACTGTATTGCTGGAATAGAATAAAAAAATTTAATTGAAAAATCAAAAAATCAATAAAGAGGAAAAATATTTGCAATTAAAAAAAAAAAAAAAGTAAGGTACGGTAGGAAACTGTATTGGTGCAATAAAATAAAAAAATTTAATTGAAAAATCAATAATTTAATAAATTAACGGGTCGGGAACGGAGCGAAAGTGTCGTACTAAATATATGAAACTCATCAGGTCCTGAAATTCGTCAGGTCAGTGGAGCGATAAAAAAAAAAATGCAAATTCGAAGAAAAAAATTAACCGCTCATTTAATTGGAAATTAATCTGTTTACTCGTATTATTAATATAAGTCGTAAGAACTTTATAAGAACCGTTATGCGCCCGACTCATTCTCTCTGCGTTGAGAGCCCGATGAGCCTCCTTCGTATTCATAACACGCGTATTCATAATATTCGTATTCATAACTCGCGACATAACACGTGCGCGAAGATCAAAAATATTTGCAATTTTTTTATTAAGAAACTGTATTGGTAGAATAAAATGAAAAATTGAAAAAAAAATATATATATATTAAGTCAATTAACGGGTCTTTCGGTCCACTTTGGTTTTCGCCAGTTGGACAGAACGGGGCGAAAGTGTCGTACTAAATTTATGAACTGTGCTACCGAGAAGCATCGGCTCGGTGGAACGATAAAAAAAAATTCAATTTCAAAGAAATAAAATTTATCGCTTATCGAACCGCGAATTAATCTGTTTACCCCCATTATTATTATTTTATTACCGCCGTACACGAGTGCGAGATTCCGAGAATCGGTTGTAGCGACAAGTGCGTGAGACACTTTAAAAAAAATGAAAAAATCTATATGGATAAAAAAAAAAAAAAAAAATTTAGAAATAAAAAAAACCGATGACGGCATGACACATTTATACAGAGCGATTTTTTTTTCTTTATTTCGTTAATGTATATCGGAGAGAATACGAATGACAAAGAGAGGAACCGACGGGGACTATGGATGTCATGCACTCTTTCTCGCTTCTTCCCGCAGCAGCGGCCGTTTGTGCCGTTGCCGGTGCCGTTGCGTGTCGTGATCGATAGTCGAATAAATTTCGTATCGGGCGCCCCGCTATCGGGTGCACGCGTCATAAATCACGATGGCGATTTCAATTAGCCGACGATCCACGTCGTCGCGGGCTCGAAAGCGTAAATAATATCTAATAATTTACCAGCCCCCGGTACACCGTGCAACTATACGCGGCCGTCTAATAATTTACATTCGCCTCTTTTCGGCCCGTACGCGTCCCCGATCGTTCCATTTTTTGAATATTTTTGTAAAATTAATTTCCTTTTACCGACACATATTTTTAGTACGTTGTTGAATTAGAAATTTATAAAAAATACATATAAAAAAAAAATCCCTTTTTTTTTAAACACCCTAATATATATATTAATTCAACAACGTATTAAAGAAAAATCATCGATTGGAAGAGAAAAAAAAGCGATCCGATAAAAGACAAATATGCGTCGACACAAGAATGCAAAAATGTTCCGCTCAAATTTTGAGGGTATCGTGTGTTCTACCGGCTCGGGTTCGCGGATAGTTTTAACGAACGCGACAAAGTCGATCGGTAGAGAGCGCGAAAGCGGGAGCTCGGAGGTAAAAAATAAAATAAGCCTCGGCAGCGGAAGATCGCGCACGATATTATCTTTCGGATTCCGAAACTCGATAAACAACGTCGGGATGTCACGGCCCGCCGGCGGGACCCTTCTTCGTTCCCTCTTCTTCTTCTTCTCCTCGGCGAGCGACTAAAGGCATCGTCCGTGCATGTACGCGCACTGTGAGAAGTAGCCGGCGAGATATCGCACGGCCAGCCTCCCCGCTGGACCAGCGAGCGCGCGGGAGCGCCGCGTCTCGTAAACATCCCTCTTTATTGCCGCCCTTCTCATTTCCAATCCCGGCTCTTTTTTTTTATATTTTCCTCGTTGAAAATTCCTCTATCCATTGCTCACACGCCACTTCCATCCACCGATTCGGCTCCCCGCAAATATCGCTCCATCTCTCAGCTCCGCGATGAATCCGGAACGGTAACTTGTGCGAAACGTTAATTTGTACGGCGAAAGAAATAGCCACACTGTAAAAAAAATTCTCATGAAATTTAATGTACATTTTAATGTACGTTTTTATGCAATAACTGGTATAGTAAATTTCATGCACAGTTGTGTTGGAAAATTAACGTATAGTGAATTGAAATTTCTAGAAATACTTTAATTTTAGTAATTTACTCTATTTTTGCTACAAAAGTGTTTTTAATTCTAATGATTTACCTCAATTTCGCTCCAAAAGTCTTGACTTTTCATGACAATTGCACTTTAAATTTAATGTGTCAATTATTGCATAAAAACTTCCAATCCGGTATATTAAATTTACAATTTTTTTTACAGAGCAGCGATCCAATGTCCCAAATATTTTTAGGCCAAAAGTTCCTATTTGGATTATTACTACTACGTACTATTATTATTATTACATTTACTATACGAATTATCTCCGGTGCGAATAACACAGTGAAATTTAAAAAAAGGTTCTTCATTTAACGAACACTTTTTCGTCGAGATTTTCACTACTTTCTCTCGATTTCACTTTTTTTTCCGTCGACTAATCGTACAACTAGCTAAAAGATATCCAAAATCGAAACCTTTCTTTTTACCTTTTTTACCATAAATTTACCACTATAATTACACTGAAACTATATCGATAATTTCTGTTTCTCTACGGAGTGTCCAAATACCGTTTCAGCGATATCGCACTTCAGGCCTCTCCACAGTAAAAAACGATTTGTACATTTAACAAACCTTTTTTGTCCACGAACGTCCACAATTATTTTGTTGTTGATTTCACAAAAAATATTTGTAAAATTGACAGACATTTTTGTAAAATGGACAAAATTTTTTTTTGGTAAAATTAACAAGAAAAGAATTGTGGATATTTGTGGACAAGGAACGTTGGTACCTTTTTTACTGTGTATATTGTGATACTTTTTACTAACCGCACGCATCGACAAAAAAATAATAAAAAATAATCTCACTCCATCTCTAGACATACCGGCCTACCCTCCCGTCCCGCAGAATAAACTAACCGTGCGAAAGAATATTTTTCATTAATTGGCGCCCAAAAGTTTCACGAGCGGTTATTCGGACAACGAAACGACGATCCGACGCTTCTTGGGCTCTCGACGATCCGCTGCTGCTTCTGCTCGATCAGCTTTGGCTTTGCCTCGTGGCCCGGCGAGCTCCGTTCTCGTCGATATATATTTCATATTTACGACGAACAGAGTCAGAGACCCGAGAGAGCGAGTTTGGGCTTTCCGAGCGCATATACCATAACAACACTCACGTATACCATACCGTACCACACCACACCATAACTACATGAACGTATCTCGCGCAGAGTGTTTTCGGCCTCTTAATGACCAGCTCACTCCTCGCGAGGCGTATGGTACAATATGCCCTGGGTTACCCTCATCCTCCTCAGTTCCCCCGAATCTCCCCCCTCCCCCTCAAACAGGGGGATTATTATTATAACCGTAGCGTGGATTAACATATATCGACGTAGCGGAGGCGAGAGCGCGGCGCCCATTTCAAGAATACTATAATATAAGAATCCGAGTTACTAAATCATCAGACGAAGAAACTCGCCCCGAAAACCTCTCTCCGTGCCCCTTCTCGCCTCCGCTCCTATCATGCCCATAACAGTCTCTCACCGTGGCTTAATATCCGACGGAATATCATTATAGAGCTCGAGCTCGTTTTATAGACGCGAACGACTACCTGACAGCGGATAGATTTTTTGTGAAAAAAATCATAATAAAAAAATGAAGCTAGTTAAAAAAAAATTGGGATTGATAATTCTGAAATAGTTCCCGCTCGGTCCAATCGAGGGACACGAATTGGCCGGTTCGCTGTCCGCGGCGCGTTTCGATGGAAGATCTATACGGAGCCAAATCTCCGCGAGACACTCCGATATAAACGACGAGCAGTTTGAGCTTCCATAATATCTACGAAAAATTCTTATGAATCCGGTAATTCCTACCATAGGTGGCGCTCTAGTTCCCTACTACAATGTGATATGGTAATATCTCTCAAGCCATATAGTCATACTTACTAGATCCTTCTCTCAGTGTAGGGAATTAGAGCGCCACCTACGGCGGAAAGTCTCAGATTTTCCAAGAATCTGTGCCATAATATCTACGAAAAATTCTTATAAATCCGGTACTTTCTTCCATAGGTGGCGCCCTAGTTTCCTACTACAATGTGATATGGTAATATCTCTCAAGCGATATAGTCATACTTACTAGATCCTTCTCTCAGTGTAGGGAATTAGAGCGCCACCTATTGCGGAAAGTCTCAGATTTTCCAAGAATCTGTGCCATAATATCTACGAAAAATTCTTATAAATCCGGTACTTTCTTCCATAGGTGGCGCCCTAGTTCCCTACTACGATGTGATATGGTTATATCTCTCAAGCGATATAGTCATACTTACTAGATCCTTCTCTCAGTGCAGGGCATTAGAGCGCCACCTACGGCGGAATGTCACAGATTTTCCAAGAATTTTTACCATTAATATCTACGAAACATTCTTATGAATCCGGTACTTCCTACCGTAGGTTGCGCCCTAGTTCCTTAT
The DNA here is from genome assembly GCA_958510785.1 of Exephanes ischioxanthus. Classification (NCBI taxonomy): domain Eukaryota; kingdom Metazoa; phylum Arthropoda; class Insecta; order Hymenoptera; family Ichneumonidae; genus Exephanes; species Exephanes ischioxanthus. The sequence goes on along the minus strand of OY294016.1, from coordinate 25,716,205 downwards.
TACAATGGGGTATGGTAATATTTTTCAAGCGATATAGTCATACTTACTAGATCCTTCTCACAGCGTAGGGAATTAGAGCGCCAACTATGGCGGAATGTCTCAGATTTTCCAAGAATTTTTACCATTAATATCTACGAAACATTCTTATGAATCCGGTACTTCCTACCGTAGGTTGCGCCCTAGTTCCTTATTACAATGGCGTATGGTAATATCTCTCAAGCGATATAGTCATACTTACTAGATCCTTCTCTCAGTGCAGGGAATTAGAGCGCCACCTACGGTGGAAAATCTCAAATTTTCCAAGAATCTTTACCATAATATCTACGAAAAATTCTTATAAATCCGGTACTTCCTACCGTAGGTTGCGCCCTAGTTCCTTATTACAATAGGGTATGGTAATATCCCTCAAGCAATAAGTCATACTTACTAGATCCTTCTCTCAGTATAGGGAACTAGGGCCGCCACCTATTGCAGGAAGCACCGGATTTATGAGAATTTTCCTAGATATTATGGTAAAAATTCTTATAAAATCTGAGACTTTCCGCTATAGGTGACGTCCTGGTTTCCTACTACTGTGCACTATCGTAATTTTTCTTAGGTGATCGCTAATTTTTCCTAGATTCTTCTCTCAGTCTACCAAAGAACCAGAAAGGCGTAATTAGCGTCCTTGGGAACGTTAAATGGCGTTCGATGCGCCCTTTCATTTCCGAGCAGCCGTCGCCGACGAAGCTGCGAAGGGTGCGCCGGTGAATCGGTGATAAATGATAGAACGGGAAGGAGAGAAGAGAGTTCTCGCGCTCTGAGCGGCCGTGGACCCGAAGACCCACCGACCCAGTGTGTTCGGCCGAGTCTCCACCGCGCTTTCGTGCCCACTTCCTCCGCGCCCTCCGATAGTCTCGTGTCTATCATCCACACGACCCGGAGACGGCATACAGGCGCACAAAGGTATATTGTACCGGAGAACACGGAGCCACGCGGGGATTCGTCGGGTTGGAAGGAGAGGATAGATTCTTGTCTCGGTGTCTCACAGGGCGCATATTAATGGGAGAAACATAATCGCCGCGGCATCGCAGCGGGCAGCCCGTCCCGCTGGACCGAGGAGGCTGCGGCTGGAGCATCAGCAGCACAAAGCTGAAACGCTGATGGTCTTGCGAGGCCCCTGCGTGGACGGCGCGAGGCCCGCAGTTGTTCCCTCGTGCCCGAAAGGCGATGTCGCTGCTTCCTCGAGAACGAGAACTTTCCTCCTCCGGGGAACTTCGCAATCGGGATAAAACAATCATTTTTCTCTTCATACTTTTTTTTTCTCCAAGTGCACCGCGACCCGTGACGATCCGGCTGGACCGAGTAGACAGCAGGAGGATCAGCAGCGCAAAGCTGAGAGTTTGAAGGTTTCGCAAAGGCCCCTTCGTGGAGAACGAAACCCGCAGTGGTTCCCTCGTTCCCGAAAGGCGACGCTGCTGCTTCCGGAGAAAAAGAACTCTCGTCCTTCGAAGATCATCGCAATGGGGATAAAACAATCATTTCGCTTCATCCGATTTTTTTTCCCCCAAGTGCATCGCGACCCGTGACGCTGTGGAGAGAAGCCCGTCTAGGGTTTGAACTTCGTGAGTTCGTCGTGAATCGCCAGTGCCACAGTGGGCCCAGTATTGGCCCAGCCTTCGCCAGTCTTGGCCCAACGGAGGCCAGTACCGGTCCGGTGTAGAATTCCCACTGAGCCGTCGTCACGAGGATGATGCATAATAATTTATTTGAAATACAATTGGATCAAATGATGAAACGATCGATCCTTTGGTGTCGATCGGCTCGAACTCGATGATCGGGGACAACGGTCGTGCCAGTGCGCCAGTTATCTCGAGACACGACGGCAAGTGCCGATCGTACCTGTGCCTCTGGCTCGAGCGTATCCGCTCGGAACACCTACACACACCGGGGCACAGTTGTGTACAGACGGGAGGCACCCGTTCGCTATCAGCCGCAATAAAACGCGGGGAAGGCGGTGTTCGAGCCGCCTCTCGGATCCGCCCCTGACTCCTGTCGGACTTCTCCCACCTCCGCGGCTCTTCGTCGTCTTCGTCGCCGTCCTTATCCACTGTACGCACGCACACGGCGGGCTCTTCATTACCGGAGCGGCGGGTAAGCGGCGCGGGTCAACGTTGGACCGTCGGAGTGACCGGCGATGAGAGAGACTCTGGAGAACGCGCGGCCTGGAGAACGCCTCGTTTCGCGGTACCGGGACGGCCGCTCGGAACCGCTCGAGCTGGCCGTTTTCAACGGGGACCGGGAGAGCGGGTCGCGCGGGAACGCAAGGCCCACCTTCGCGTCGTCGCGGGACGCGGACGGGGTCGTAAACGAACCGGCGGAGAACGCCGGGCGAACGCGACCAAGGAAACGAGGGAGGGACGGAGAGGGAATGAGATATGCGTGCGCGCGAGTGCGTTCAACGCAACGGGGTTTAATGGTACCGGCTAATGACTATTGGCCAACGGACCTGGGCGGGACTACACGCTCGGACGGCTCACGCACACACGGGACAACGCTGACTACCAGCACTACCTTACCGACACTCGGGCCACGGTTAGGTGAGCCCGGAATTATAGGCGCTCGGCTGCATTCGAACCGGGGAGGCCACACGTGGAGACTGCACTCGGCGGAATACTCTTGCAGCTCCTTTGGCTAATTTACCGAGCTCGGGGACTGATGGAATCATTTATATATATATATATGATTAAGAAAATATTCACTGGCGAGAAAGATAATTTTTTTTCAATTGGAGTATTTTTTTTTTTTTTTTTTTTTTTTGATTGAACTGAATTTTTAAGGTTGGCGTTGCGAATAGTGTTCATTTCGCATAAGTTTCAGAGAAATGAGAGACAATTGAGAACACTTTTCGATTCGGTATGAAAATCTGAAAAATGTCAAGCGTATTGGAGATACCGAAAAAAATTATTTTTTGCGTAATAATAATTCCAAAATGTTATCAGTAAATTTATGGAAAATCAAATTGTTCAACAAATCTGTCGGAAACCTAATTTTTTTTTTTTGTGAAATTGATTCGCTAATTTTTCTGAATACGCATGAATTTTTTCAGATTTTTTATTTCGCTTTGAATTTCGTGACTTTCTGCACATTTTTGCCATATTAAAAAAAAATTCAATGTGAATTTAAAAATCTGAAAAAATTCATGTGTATTCAAAAAAGTGAACGAAGCACTTTCATTTTAAAAAAGTTAGCTTTCCGGGAGATTTGTTGAACAGTTTTATTTTTCGTCAATTTGTTAATAACATTTTGGAATTGTTATTATGCAAAATTAATCTTTTCAGCTTAATTTTTTTAGATTTTTATACCATCAAGAAGTGTTTGCAATGCCCTCTTATTTTTCTGAAACTTATGCGAAGTGAACACTGCTCGCAAGGACAACCTTTAGTGAAGAGATTGCAAGATTTATTGAAAATGAGTGTTACCGGGCTTGAATCGCTGCCGGGCGCGAGCTCGGGGGCTGATGAAATAATTTCTATTTCTAATAATATACAATTAAGAGAATATTCACTATCGATCAAGATGGATTTTTTTTTTTTTCAATTGTACTGAATTTCTAAGTGAAGAGATTGTAAGATTGATTGAAAATTAATCTTACTATTTTCGGTCTAGGATCGCCGGCAGACGCGAGACGTTAGATCGTTCGAAATGAACTCGGTCTAAAACCTGAGCGAAATAATGACGAATTATATATATTTTAAAATATATCTCCTATATTTTTTATTTTCATTAAAAAAAAAAAAAAAAAAAAAAAAAAAAATGAAACTCCCACAATTTTTTATATCCACACACGAGATAATTTTTCCCGATCACGACGCAGTGACGAAGAAAAGAGGAAAAACTGAAGTTGGTCACCGCGAGTGGAAAAGGCACTCGCCGATCGGACATCCATTCGCTTTCAGCCCTGAGCCGCTTGCGGAGGACGTCGAGCTCTCCGTCGCGGCTCTCCGGAGGATCTCCGGCTCGCTTCGGGCCCCCTCGTCCCCTTTGTCTCGATCTCATTCCCCCGTTCTCGCGTTATTCTCACGCGATTTGCATAGAATGGGCCGCGAGAGCCACCACGGCTCCGCATTAGGAGCCGAGAAGAGTGGAGACAAGAGTCGCGTCGCACAGCCTCCCATCGAAAGGGAGAGAAGTGCAGCGCGGAAGGCAGAAAGAACGACACGCTGTACCTGATACTCTCGCCGCCCGGCTGTCCTTGCCTACTCGACAGTCTCGTAAGTCAGTTAATGCGGAGCAGAAGTAGACGCGCTCCAGACGCTGAAAACATCCATCACGCAATGCGCGCACGGTTATCTCCCCTCGCGGTCCGACTTATTTACCCTGCGCTCTCGCATCCTCTCCTCGGTCCCGGGTTCGGGCTGTTTTGTTGTTCGTTCCTCTCCACCACGGGCTTTCTACCCCTCGCCGCTATCTTCGAGCGCGGATCGCACCGCTTCATAATTACACTCTCGCCACGGTTCTCTCTCCGGTCCTCGAGGCTCGCGCACCTCGGCGACTGAGCGCGCGCACACAAAAAAAAAAAAAAACATCCTATATATCTAACGCGGGAGAATCGAAGGAACGGGCCGGCTCGTTCCGGGCCCTCGAAGACAGCGGGGCTGGACTCGGGACGCTTCTCCTCGCTCGACGATTCATCGATATGCCTCTGGGATACGTTAAAAAAAATAGACGAGAGTATGAAGCGAAATAAAAAACATTGAGCCGGGAAGATCGTCAACGAGCTGCGTCTCCTTTCGCATTGAGACTGCAGGGTGAAGTTGAAGATTTGTGGATTTTTTTTTTTGCTAAGGTTTCTTGATCGAGACAATAATTTTGTTCCTGTTGAGTTTATAGTCATTTCGTGACGGGACAATAAAAATTAGGCCTGTACAGATAGGCTAGCCGGCTAAAATATCTTATTCGGCTAGTGGATTTTTTTGTTTGGCCGGCTAAGTTGTCACAGCCGGCTAATCGGGTTTAGCCGGATAAGTCTGCAATTTTTGGAAGATTTTTTTTTTCCTTTTTTAAAAATTAACCGCCACGTATCCCGACGTATTTTTGCGCGCTTCTATTCTATTTCTATTATTTATGCGCAATTTTTTGACGGTTCATTGATAAAACAGAATTTGTTCAATAAAGAAAAAAAAATATTGTGGAAAATAAATTTTTCTAAAGTGGGTAAACTTGAATGAAACTGAAGCGCTATGTTTCTCAAAAACAATATTTTTCAACGAGCAACGAATCCGCTCGTCAGTCTGACGATTAAGAGGCATTTAAACTTGTCCGGTAATTAATTTCACATAAATGTCATATAAATGATTTCAGATTCAAATTTTTTAAGATAAGTGTTCAAAATTTCTTACGCACCTCAGTTCGTAAAATTAGCAGAGAAAGAATTATGGAAATTCGCGGATGTTCATAAGTGTGCTGACGTTTCTGTTCTTTTTGACCGCACTCCTTGTAAATAGTGTAAAAGCCGTGAATATGTTATAAACCACTTTAACCCTGAATAAAAAAGCACCAAAGTTGAAAAACTTAACCCAAAAGAGATGGAAAAAGAGTCGCGATTAAACTTTCACCGATCCATCGACACTGACAACGAGTTTGACCGGTTTTCGCTCCCGTGATCGCCGGTGCCACTTCCGGAGGTCGATGAAAATTTAAGCGGGTTGGATCTTCGCCGCTGATGGGGAAGAAAAAGGTTTCACCGATGGTATGAATAAACGAAGGCGCGAAGAACACATAGCTCGGAGGGGCCAGCGACACGCCAATCGAGTTCATTACCTCTGCCCTTCCGTGACACCTTTATACAACCAGGGGCCGAATCGTTATCGCTGAATTACGTGCAACCCCCTCACCGTGCGCCCCGCGCGGAAGAGAAACCCATGAAACCTGACCGATCGATTATAAATCGATTAGGTCACCATTGTGTCGCGAGCCATAATTCATCATTCTTTTCTGAACAATATTCTATACAATATAATGCGAGTCTTTATATACAGTAGAGACTCCCTATGCGCATCTACTTCTACATTCTCTCTATATATATGTATTGTATATATATATATACGATACATATATATCGTGTTTTCTATATGTACTTCTTCGGAGCTATTGTATCATCGCCATCTTTCGCTGTCACGATGATTCACCGATCTCGAATTACGACCACTTTTATTCTCGACTCCCGCTTCTGGCCTCTGACCAACCGACGATTGTTGTCCGAAGTCCGGACTCACTCATCCACTCTGCCTCGATCTCTCGATTGATTTTCCAATTATCCGAGACTAATTTCTATCATTTTTATTCCATGGAAGGGAACGAGTGAAAGTGATAGATTTAATTTCACTGCCCAAAGGAACTTGACCTTCCGTTTGAAGGAAGTTTTCGTAGGATTGCTTGAAACAAATTCAATGGAAGGGTCAATAATTATGTAAAAATTATTGTTATAAATTTAGCGATTGTAAAATTGTATCATTTCAACGACCGCGAAAGCTGTTAACTTAAATTTGATGTAAATACTGTAAGAAGCCGATATGAAAACTTTTGTTTTTGGATCAACTCCAATCTTTTTATAGCCATATAAGAAAATGTCGTTTTTGGATTAACTCTATTGGAGCGTTTTTTTGTTAAAAAAAAAAATAATACCAAAATTCGTAAATATATTATTTACTTCGCAGATAAGTGTCCATCGGTAAAATATATTTGGCAGCCGGGGTTAATTAACCAGTTACATACCGTGCGATTCAACCGGTTATTTACCAACTCTCATCGCCTTTAAGTGCAACTTGGCCAGTCACAGGACTCGCGATGATATTGTCTCCTCCCTCTATCGCCGTTCTCTTTTGTCGTTTCTCAGACACTTTATTTCGTTTACTCTTTTCATTAAGAAAAAAAAATTGTATTTTTATTTTTTATATCCACACCAGCGATTTCGCCCTAGCGTGAGCGGCAGCCATCGCTGCGCTCTCGAGGATTCTCGCGTCGCAAGTAAAGTACACCGATGTCTCGGGCCGGGATTCGCCGGGATCGGCGAGGCCTGTCGGTACTGCAAGACGCCGGGTTACGAAGGGGTGCAATTTTTGTATTTGCAAGAATATTTATAGCGGCAGGGTGGATTACCATAAACAACGCAGCGCGGCAGCGAAGAAACTCAAAGATTACTGTATTTAAAGCGCGGCGGTCTGCGGTGGCGAGCGGTGCTATGGTGGAGCTGTGGAAGAGAAGAAGGCTGCAGCAACAAACGCCGTGGAAGAAGACGAAGAAGAAGAAGAAGGGGGGGAATAATTACCGCGGCGAGCAGCAGCTACCAGAACCGTCGAACCGGGAACAGAAAGGGGCGTGTGTTTGAGCGGCCGGAGGAGCCGCGGTGGCGATACCGCTCCGGAAAAGAAGAGAAGCAAAAAAATTGAAAAAAAATAAATGAATAAAAAATATTCGAACCTAAAAGTCCTGCGAAGATCGGGCAGAAAGAAAGCCAACTGGGGTCTCGCGCGTACCGAGACGTTGCTCGAATTACGCGCCATTTTTCTTTTTCCGCATCATTTTACAATTTTTTGTTGTTGTTGAAAATACGTTTGACGAAAAAAATTGTTAAATTAAGTAGAAAAATCCGTTCTTTTTTTACGGTGTGGTTTTTATTCACTGTTTTTTTTTTTTTTTTTTTTACATAAAATATTTTTTATCGTGTGTTTTTGAGCGGCCGGAGGAGCCGCGGTGGCGATACCGCTCGAGAAAAAAAGAGAAGCAAGAAATAAAAAATATTCGAACCTAAAAGTCCTGCAAAGATCGAGCGGAAAGAAAGCCAACTGGTGTCTCGCGCGTACAGAGACCTTCTTCGAATTTCGCACGATTTTTCTCTTTGTACATCATTTTACCTTTCTTGTTGATGAAAATACGTTTACAAGAAAATACGTTTGACAGAAAAAAATGATAAAATTAAGTATAAAAATTCATTCTTTTTTTTTTACAGTGTTGTAAATATTTTTTTTATCTTGTGTGTGTGTTTGAGCGGCCGAAGAAGCCGCAGAGGCGATACTGGTCAGGAAAAAGAGAGAAGCAACAAAACATAAAATAAAAAATATTCAACCTCAAAGTCCTGGAAAGATCGAGCATAAAAAAATCCAACTGGTGTCTCTTTTTTTTTTCTTTTTCTACCTAATGTTACATTTATTTATTATAATTTTTTTTATACCTTTGATGACAATAATGTGTAAAATTAGGCAGAAAAATATTTATGCATTTTTTTACAGTGTGGTATTCCGTGACTCGCAGTGCCCATTCATGCTTCGGCCTGTGCACAATTCGGCGATATTACGTATACGCCGTTCTACTTTTATAGTTATATTAATGTAGGGGGCGGGGGGGGGGGGGGGGGGGGGGCTTAGCTCGTTCAATTATACACCTAACGAGCAGGTAGCCGTAAAAACTTACAAAATTCGCTTTACGTCGGTCCCATATACTCCGGACCTTATATTGTACCGACCATATATATATATATATATATGTGCATATAGATATATATATATATATACACGTTTCTGTGCATATACATATATACACCTACAAGAGGGAACTTGATGATGATGAACTTCCACGGCGGCCCGTTGCCCGCGTGCCCGCCCTCATTCTTCCTCATTCCGTTCTTCGCTCTACCTTCCTACCATGTGCAGTTCGCGTAAGCTCGCTCGTAAAGTCAAATTTAATCTGTAAGAGCAAAAAAAAAAAAAAATTGAAAAAAAAAAGGAAGACGAGTGAATTATCCGGGTCATCGTCGGTACGCTCGCGAGAGGAATTATCCCGAGCCCAGCTGCTCCACAACTCTCGATTGTACGTCGACGATTACGAAAGTTTGGGGTAGATAACCAAGACGCCATATGTGTGTTTGCGAGGAGAACTGCAATTCAACGAGCGGGCATTCGTATATTTAAAAAATATTTATATTATAGAGAGATAAATGGATAGAGGGAAGACCGGGGCTGAATGGGACACTGTTAACTGCTGACAAGGGGTAAAACGAAACACTGAAAAAATGTACGAAAAAACGCATTGCAACTCTAAAGACCCTGGAGTAAAATGGGTTAGATTAGGACATTTGTCCCAAATCGGGAGGAATTAAAAAATGTCGGTTCTCGTAACAGCGGTCGGGTGCCGAAGTAGTCCATTTTGCCCCGAAATGCATTTTTTTTTTCGGATGCTTGGTACAATTATTACGAATTTCTTTTTTATTTGCAAACAGTCAATTCATAACTCCAGACTATGCAACGCCCACCCCTGCGATGCCGAGAGCAGTAAAAGAAAGTGTTCATCGATCGATCATGCATTTCATCGAGAGAAAACGATACGCTCGCCAGCAAAAAAAAAAAAAAAAAAAAAAAACAACAACCCTGGTACGAGCCCAGAACGAAGCCGACATCGAGACCGGTGTCCATTTGTATCCCACCAATTGTCCGGCAAATTGGTCGTAACGAAATCTTTTTTTTAATTAAAAAAGACAATGGTCGCTCGTCGAGGGCGATTATTCACAGGCGCGTCGGGTTTCTCGTGAAGTACAGCGCGCATGCGCGCGCGCGCATATTTCCGCGCACACGAAGTCCGGCCCGAGCTATGTATCCAATAGCCATACACGGCGAGGTGTGGAGCTTTGAAAACGGCGTGCGGATCGAGAGAGCCGCTTGTACATACATAAGTACATAAACGCATTTTGTAACCCACCGGTGTAAGTACGCATGCGCACGCGCGGCTCTCGACGCAATGCATTTCGGACCTTGCGTGCGCGAGTGCGTGCCAAAGGCGTTAACTGCCTTCACCGACGGATTACTGTGCCTCGCACGGTCGTTCGAAGAAAGGTGAAAAAAAAAAGAGAATCGGACTCGACTTCTACGATGATTTAGCAGTGAAACTGGGAATTGAAGCAGCGTTGAAATTATAGACATTATGTAAAGAATAATAAAAATGAAATTCGTCTTAACATAACATTTTTTTTTATGTAATACTGTAGTTGACGGTAATTCATGAAATCTGGTCCAATGTTGGCATTCCATTATGTTCGTTAATGGCCCGCGAAGTGCAAAAAAAAAAAACAATTCAACTCTATTTCTGCGATGATTTAGCAGTGAATAGAAGCAGAGTTGGAATTTCTTTTTATTTAACAAAAAGTAGAAAGTAAAATTTATTCTTAAAAAAATGATTATCATTAATTTAAAAAAGTAAAAAGTAAAATTATTCTTAAATATAGTCGTTCTAAACGAGGCAAGTCCTGTCACACACATACATACATACACATATATATATATATATACACATACACACATAGATCCGGACGCCAGCTAAAAATCATATTTCTCGACGTTTTCGAAAATGTCTAGTAGGCTGACATTAAAATCTCGAAAAAAAAAAATGTTCACGAAAATATAGCTTCCTCCATGAGGAAGTAAAAAATGATACTATTTTATTTATGTATTTAAAAAAAATGTAATACTTGTAGACGGTGATTCATAAAATATTGGATCATCACGGGACAAGCTCTGGCATTTCATAATGTTAATTAATATTCCGCGGGTGGACGGAAAATTTAATAAGCGATTACTTGGCTGTTCTGTCGCGGCTTTCCGGAACTATCCCCGATGCTGCACAATCCGATGATACCGGCGATAAGCTCGTAGAGTGCACCGAGTACCGCCGCGCGAGGACATTGCAGAGGAATCGCCGAGCGGCTGAGAGAGCCGAGATATGGACGATGCAATGTCGGCGAAGACGGGTTGATAGGGAAGGGCGGGCAAGGCGGGATAGTCAGGAATGTAATCATAGGATTCCCTCGGGAATATCCTTCCGGATACCGGGTCAGCCATGTTGGATTCTTAGTCGTCTCGGGTGACTTCTGGGACGAGCTTTCGCGCTCACAACCCCGCTCGCCCCTTGCGGATATATACGAAGCCTACTACTACCTATACTGCCTATATTGTTCATTAGACGTTGACAGTGACGTCGTCGGAGCGTTGACTTCTCTCGCGTCGAGGAAGGTTTAGCATCGCATCGGCGCACTTACGGTGTAAAAAATTCCGTCGCACATAACAGACATTTCTCGACTACAAAGATTTTCTTCTCTTATTTTACCTTAAAACTCAATTTTTTTTTTTAAATTGAATTTATTTGTCCTATAACACCGAGAAAAATAATTTATTTGACGGCCACCGTGTTTTTGGTTTAAGTAAAATATTTGTTTGATTTAAATAAATATTTATTTCATTTAAGTAACTATTTCCTTCACTTAAATGAATATTTATTTAAATCAAATAAATATTTTACTTGAACCAAATAAACGGTGACCGTCAAATAAATTTTTTTTATGGGTGAAAGTTATAGCGGTAACATTTTATTTTAATATTTTATTTTAGCTAAAAAAATGTATTATTATTTTTTTTGTCCACAAAAAATACGGTTTGTTTTTAACTGACCTGCCGAGTCCGAAGTCTCTTTCGTGCCGAAGGAACAAGCAAATTCTTTAACTGCTCGGTGCACTTTCCTGAATCGCAATGTAAAAAAAATGTCTTGGAAACTTAACTTTTTCATACTCATTAAACACCCAAGTAACAAAAAAATGTTACGAAAAAAAATTTCATCCGAAACTTTCTCTAGGATGCATTATCACTGTTGGTGAATTTTTAATGTACTGTCTTTCGAGATTAAAATTGATGGAAATTGTCGAAAAATTAACAAGAGCGAAAATCATGGACTCTAAATTTAAATGATTTGAACAAATATCAAACGAACAGTACATTTCTTTAAAGTACTGAATTTGACCCAGTCCAAATATAATTGATTCGCCTGCTGATCGGGGTGGGCCATATTCGCCCCAAACCTTTAACTCCCCGTGCCGCGAAGCCACGAATCGCCGCTCGATTTTCTGCATGACTCATCCCTTCCCCGTTTCGACTTCTGCCCACCTTTCGGCTCTTCATTACCGTCCAGCTGGACGTCCCGCTTAGAAAACAGAGCGCGGAAAAACTTCGTCCATGACACGCCATTCCGCGTTGCATTTCTCGCCAAATATCTGCACGAGCGTGACGAGACCGAGGAGAGAAAAAAAAGAGCTCCGGCCCAGTAAAGAAGGTACAAGATTGCAAAAAAATGAAAAGAAAAAAAAAAAAAAAATGATCGTCGTAAAGAAGAGGGCAAATATGCATGGGAATTACACGTTGGAGTACGAGAACCCTTGGCAGTCTTTCTCGGTCGTCCTTATCCTTCGCGTCCTCGTCCGCGGGAGGGAAACTCGTATACCTGGCGTGCCTGCACGCTCGAAGCTTCGCCGTCGCCCGAGTGCTATACTGTGCCATAACTCGAGGGATTTTTGTCGCCGGGTTTCGCGGTCCCGGCAGCAGCGCAGCCGGTCGGCCTCGCACAACCAGCTTTATGCGAAACCTTAAAATTTCTCGCATAACGAACCGACCGTTTGTTACTCCGTCGTGTTATAACTATATATAGGGGATATTATACAGTAACTATGTATACGTGTATTTTAATACGGTGGCTCGAGGCGGATGATCTGTGGCCGAGGCTCTCGATGCTCGCGTGTTTCACTATCGCGCGAATTTTACTACAGCTGTTACTGTTAGGGGGGGAGAAGCGGCGCATGCGCGCCACCGAACGGAAAGCTTTAATATTGAGTTGATGAGAAGTTTCGATGTAAAAAAACAAAATTTTTATGGTTAGATAGTTTGGGATGTCGACGGGGAAATTTGTAAAAGCGTTTTATGCTTTTGAATTGCTGGCAGGTAATGTGACGAGCTTCGTTATGATAAGCTGATAACAGTCATGTTATTAGCTTGTTCAGTCCTTTGGTTTTTTTAAAACTGTTAGCTTTTTATAGAAAATATATTTTTTTAAATTCATGATGATGAGGTAATAATAGTTAAGTTGATAGATGTTTACGAGCACATTTGTTTTTATTTCGGCGTAAAAATTGATGAGAATTTTCAATTTAAGACAAAATGTTTGGATAGAAAGTTTGGGGTGTCGACTGGAAAATATATCGAAACCTTTTACGCTTTGAAATTGGTGACAGCTAATGTGAAGAGCTTCGTGATGATAAGCTGATAACATTTATGTCATTAGCTTGTTCGGTTCTGCAATTATTTTTTTTTTGTAAATGTTATCAGCTTTATTCAAAATATATTTTAAAAAATGCCCGATGATACGCTAATGACAGTTATGTTCATAGCAAGTTATCGTGAAATTTATTTTTATTCCAGCGTAAAAATGAGGAAAAGCACATATTTTCAAAAGCGAACTTTTTCAAACGTTCTGTCAACATTTTTCGGCGGAGAGTCGAGCGGTTGATAAAAATGAATATTTTCTTCGTTCTTAGGGTCGACCTAACGCCGAAGCGAAACTTTGTCCGTTGCTCTGTGCACCGGGAATCTCAAGACGCTCCTCAATATATTAAAATAACAGGAGCACCGAAAAAAAAAGAAAGCGATAAAGTGGAGTTAAAAAAGGGGTGCTCCGTCGTCTCCATGGCAGCGGAGGAAAATAATGACCGAGATAAGAATTTGAAAAATTTCGAAGAAATAAAGAATGAAAAACAACCGAAACGTAGACACGTCGGTGTTTCATGTATCAGGCATCCGGCAAAATTTTCCCGTCAAACTCCCCTCCATTACTCACAACGCAAGGGTGCGAGAAGATGTTTCCTTTTTTCGCGAAACGAAACCCGATCTCACAAAACTGCGTGAAAGCCGCCTAATTGATAACGCGGTAACCAGATTAGCGGCCCTCGCCGACCGCGCCCCATTGAAACTCTTATTGTTTACAGCGCGGGACTCTCCTTGGCCCTTCCGCATTTCACCCAACGCTCGTAAAAAAAAAAAATTAAAAATTAAAAATTAAAACTTAAAAAAAAAATTAGAAAGAGGAAAGATTGTAAGAATATTCGCCGACAAGGAGGAGGAAGCTGGTTCTTCCTGCAGGGCTTTCCGTCTCAACACCCCCCCCCCCCCCCCCCTCCCCCCTTGCGCCCCTTCCGCCTCCCCGGCCACCCGATTTCACCCTCCTCGCTCGGCGTGCCTAGCGTTAATTAGTTTCGCCCGAGTTAATGACTTTTTCCCTCATCCTAATCAGGTAATTCCGTATCTCTTTAAAATAATCTCGCCGCCCTTCGCTAATGAAATCCCGAACTCGTTACTTACACTCGCTGCGCGGCCGACGAGCCGGCCACGCGCTATGCCTGATGGTGGTTGCAGCATGGCCGGAGATCGCGGATATCGTCCCGACTCCACATATACTCAGCGGCGAGCGGGAAGGGTTTTCGAAAAATCGGGTCTTTTCCATCCTCGTCGAGAAAACGATAGTTCTATTACCGTCGTTCAAAGCAGTCTGGAATCTAGGATGTTAAATCTTTATGGCTCTTGGCCTTCATGTCTCGAGAAAATAAATAAACCCATGACATTTTTAATATATCTTCGTCTCTTCGAGTGTTCCAAGGAATTTATAGAAGTTAATAAGATGTAAAATTGTTTTTTGCATAAATCCTATGTGCAGAGATCCTATGTGAGTTTCGGGTCCAGAGTCGAGCCGGAACACTCTCGATTGCCGAAATATTATTAACAATAAAAAAAAAAATGTTAATAGCGAGGTAAGATTTCGCTTAAACAGAAGGAAAAAAAATGTGGTCTTCGAATCGCGAATTACAGCGAAACTCGCCGGTATCGCCAGAAAGTATCGTCGCACTATGTGATCGCAAGGTAGAACCCAAAGGGGGTGGTTTCCACTCTTCCCTCATTTCATTGGGAACTTTAAAGTTCGCTGAACTCAAAAGTTCCCAACGAAAGGTAACTTCAATCGCGTTTAGGGCAATGGAAAAAACAGAGTCTTCGAATCGCGAATTGCGGCGAAACTCGCCGGTATCGCCAGAAAGTGTCCTCGCACCATGTGATCGCGAGGTAGAACCCAAAAGGGGTAGTTTCCACTCTCCCCTCGTTTCATAGGGAACTTTAAAGTTCGCTGAACTCAAAAGTTCCCAACGAAGGGTAACTTCAATCGCGTTTAGGACCATCGATTTCGCTTAAACAGAAGGAAAAAAAATGTGGTCTTCGAATCACGAATTACAGCGAAACTCGCCGGTATCGCCAGAAAGTCTCCTCGCACCATGTGATCGCAAGGTAGAACCCAAAAGGGGTAGTTTCCACTCTTCCCTCATTTCATAGGGAACTTTAAAGTTCGCTGAACTCAAAAGTTCCCAACGAAAGGTAACATCAATCGCGTTTAGGGCCATCGATTTCGCTTAAACAGAAGGAAAAAAAATGTGGTCTTCGAATCACGAATTACAGCGAAACTCGCCGGTATCGCCAGAAAGTCTCCTCGCACCATGTGATCGCAAGGTAGAACCCAAAAGGGGTAGTTTCCACTTTTCCCTCATTTCATAGAGAACTTTAAAGTTCGCTGAACTCAAAAGTTCCCAACGAAAGGTAACATCAATCGCGTTTAGGGCCATCGATTTCGCTTAAACAGAAGGAAAAAAAATGTGGTCTTCGAATCACGAATTACAGCGAAACTCGCCGGTATCGCCAGAAAGTCTCCACGCACCATGTGATCGCAAGGTAGAACCCAAAAGGGGTAGTTTCCACTCTCCCCTCGTTTCATAGGGAACTTTAAAGTTCGCTGAACTCAAAAGTTCCCAACGAAGGGTAACTTCAATCGCGTTTAGGGCCATCGATTTCGCTTAAACAGAAGGAAAGAAAACGTGGTCTTCGAATCACGAATTACAGCGAAACTCGCCGGTATCGCCAGAAAGTCTCCTCGCACCATGTGATCGCAAGGTAGAACCCAAAAGGGGTAGTTTCCACTTTTCCCTCATTTCATAGAGAACTTTAAAGTTCGCTGAACTCAAAAGTTCCCAACGAAGGGTAACTTCAATCGCGTTTAGGGCCATCGATTTCGCTTAAACAGAAGGAAAGAAAACGTGGTCTTCGAATCACGAATTACAGCGAAACTCGCCGGTATCGCCAGAAAGTCTCCTCGCACCATGTGATCGCAAGGTAGAACCCAAAAGGGGTAGTTTCCACTTTTCCCTCATTTCATAGGGAACTTTAAAGTTCGCTGAACTCAAAAGTTCCCAACGAAAGGTAACATCAATCGCGTTTAGGGCCATCGATTTCGCTTAAACAGAAGGAAAAAAAAAAAAACGTGTTCTTCGAATCGCGAATTGCGGCGAAACTCGCCAGTATCACCAGAAAGGGTAGTGGCGCGATGCGATCGCGAGGTCGAGTCCAAAAGGGGTAGTTTCCACTGTTCCCTCTCTCGGGCTTCTCACACCATCCTACATTCCCTCTATCTTCCATTCGTGTTTCTCTCCGAGTTCTCTGTACCCCTTTCGCTTTGCTCTGGACGTGAGCGGGAGTTTGCGTGACTGGGCCGCGTGATCGATACCTCTCGGCTCGCGGCTCCTGGTGAACCACCTCATCGGCCATCGCGAGTACATACGTTCTTGGGGGGATTGTCCCGAGAGTGAGAGAGGAAGGGAAGGAGCCGCCGCTCACGGTCTTGCCTCGCTCTAGCGGCTTCTCATTTCGTCTCGTCCGGTTACGAGCGGCAACGCCAACCGTTTATCGCTCAACCATCGTGTACACGGAGAGAGAGCCGAAGCCCTCTTCTCTATACACGGCACTACCTATATGCGAAAACGAGCCGCTCACAGCCCAGCCAGATCGCCATCTTAAACGCAGTAGGGTTATTCCCTCGACTTTCTACCAACGCCCAGGTAGACTTCATTATCTCCGCTCCCTGTGTACTCTCCCAGGTGCGGCTTCGCGAAACCCGCGCGCTGACCGGGCCGCAGACAAACTCACGGCGTTCGTGACCTCTTCGACCCATCTTCTTCGTATTTTTTTTTTTTTACCTTCTTTTTCGACATCCGTTCGGGCAAAGTTCAGAGGGAAAATTCGTAAGGTTTTTTTTTTTTTTTTTTTTTTTTTTTTTGCACAATTAATTCGTCTGTTTGTCTCTCAATGGCCTCGAGACTTATCGTCTCGCTCGGAACGCGAAGCTAGATGGACTTTTTTTTGATTAGTGGAAAAACAGAACCGTGCAAAGGGCCATACATAGATGTTTAGGTCTACTTCACACTCGACAAACTCATGAGATTGGTGACCTCTTCAATGCATCTTCCATATTTTCTTTACATTATTTTTTTTCCACATCCGTTCGGGCAAAGTTCGGAAGGAAAAGTTCGTGAAATATTGAAGTTTTTTTTTTTTTCATTGCAACATTGATTCGTACGAATCTCTCACAATCGCCTCGAGTCAGTTCTTGTGCCCCTACCGAGACTTATCGTCTCACTTCGAACGCGAAGCTAGATGGTTTTTTTTATCAGTGAAAAAAAATGTACACAGCCATACATGGAGGTTTAATTAAGTCTACTTTGAAGCGACAAACTCGCGGCATTTGACGTCTTCGACCATCCCCCATACTTTTTATTCGACATTCCTTCGGGCAAAGTTCGGAGAAGAAAATTCGCAGTTTTTTTGTTTCTTTTATTTTTATATTCTTTGGACCATTGATTCGTCTGATTGTCTCTCAATCGCCTCAGGTCAGTTCTTCCCCACGGAGACTTATCGTCTCACTTGAAACGCGATGCTAGATTGTCTTTTTTTTAGTAAAAAAAAAAAAAAAAAAAAACTGTGTACACGGCCATACATAGAGGTGTACGTCTACTTCTAGGCAGTCCGCCCGCGAGCCGCACCGGCTGCGAAACGAGGGGCAATAAATACGCGTCCGTCCGGAAAGTGGGTCGTGAAAAAATGAGATTTATGTGACCCGAAACGGTCCGCCGCGGCCGCGCTGTACACACCGCGGCGGCGGCGAACGTCGACGGCGGCGGCTACGGTCGCGCGAATTCTTCCGTGATGCATGGCGCGCGAGCCGGCGAGCCACGACGACGACGAGGACGAGGAACGGCGAATCGCTCGATATTAGAACGTTTCTTTCGAGACGCGACAGCGTGGCCGCTCGATCCCACCGGCCCGAATCTCACCCTCGGGGTGAATGACGAAAGTACAGAGCACAAACGCGACTCAGTTACGCACAATTTCCATCAGTCATTGCCTATCGACTCTATGGATTTTTAACACAATTCGTTACTTCCTCGGCGACAACGTAAAAAATTTAACATAATTAATCATTAATACTTAATCAAAATAATAATTATTAATAATAATTTTTTGAAATCAGTAAACAATAATTAATAATCATTTTTTTTGTCAATAAAAAATAATTAATAATAATTGTTTATTAGAATAGAATTTTTATTTCCACTCTATGGCTTTCGCCTTTTACACAACCCGCCCCTCCAGTTCTTACATGCTAATACAACAATTTTCTTTACAAACTTAAACTTAAACTCTCTATCAACATTCCTTCCCAACATCCGGTTATCCGCCGCTTTATCACATCTCAGAGAATTAACACACTTCCATGACTTTACATCTTTAATAATTGTTTATTACTTTATTACTTTATCAGACTATGAAACATCTATGTGTACAGGGTAATATGTAATAACTCCTCTTTCAAGCTTACTCCAGAAGATGTATGTGAAGTTTGTGATCAGGCAAACGAGACCTTTTCGCATTTCTTGTTCGAATGTCCATCGTATGACATGTTTAGAAATGTCTGTCTCAGCCGTTCCAGCACACCAGAGTTATTGTATGCAGTGGTACTGATAAATTTCGATCCACTGCTGTCAAAGCGTCGCTTTATTTTGAATCAAACAGCCTCAAGCTGCGTGCCTTTTTGTTAAATTACCGACCTGTGAATGGAAATTTATTGTACTTTTTACTCTAAGTCTGAATTGCTTATAACTTATTTGCAGTCAATTTAACTTGTATTTTTATCTGTTTTCTATATACTAATTTTCCATCTATTTATAAACAATTCTCTGTCTTGTTCCATCTAATTATAAATAACCAATTATATTCTTCTATTCTATGAATTATAACTTTATTACTTATTTTATTATTTTATTAAAAAAATATTGTTACTCATTCACTTCGACAAATTCATTGGATCCCCCGAAGGTACGAAAGTGCATAAAAATGTTCATTAGTCGATATACTTTCCCGCAACAAGAAACCGATGGGTATTAAAGATTTAACATCCCCGATTCCAGGCTGCTTTACCGACCGAGCAGTGCCCCACGATTTTTATAACGCGAGGAACGAGGAATTCCCATTCGGTCTGGTCGTTCAATTTGTTAAGTGAATCGTCGGACAGTTTTAAATCGCGATGCGGCGCATCAGGAAGCGACTCGATCGCGACGAGTGTATGCTCGCATGCAGCAGTGATGTCAAACCGGACGACGCCGGGACGCGGCGATCCCTTTACGACCTGGACGCGCGCGCGTCTCGCATCAAAGGCCGATAAAACGGCTCCCCCTTCCCCCCCCCCCCCCTCCCTGCCCATCGTCCGCGAGGACATAACATTTTATTAGCTGAGTTTTTCGATAATCCGCGAACGACGAGCGAGAGCGAGAGACCGCGAGTTTGTGACTTCATTTCCCCCGCGGGATTCGCCCAATGAGAAAAACTCGGGGGCTCGTGCCTGCGCTCTGCGCTCCGGAGGAGCGAGCAGCTTCCCGAACGCTGATTCGGTGGGACCAGTTTTTAAAAGCGTCGAGGAATCGGCCCGATATCCCGCTCTCTTTGTCCCCTCGTCGGGACTCCTCGAATGCTGATCGACAAGCAAGAGATCGATACTCATCGCAATCCCAAAGATGCCTTCGAAACCCTTCGCCTTCACATAAGTGAAGGCATTTTATATTTACAACCTTTTTTTTTTCGATCCTCTCGTCGGTGCACGTTCGATCATTCCTTCTTGCCATATATCCGGAGAAGCGCAACAATGTTTTGTTGCGCTTGAGATACGACGGCCCATTTGCAGTTAATTTAACGCGCATATAGATCAGCCGCGAAACAAATTACCGATTATACGGCTCGCGAGATCGTTATTTTATTCGTAGCTCCGATCGATATGCGATATTTCGCAAACTAAAGTGATCGATTAATGGTACGAATTACAAGAAAATAAGAATTGTATTATTATTATTATTTGCAGTTAATTTAACGCGCATATAGATCAGCGGCGAAACAAATTAACCGATTATACGGCCCGCGAGATCGTTATTTTATTCGTAGCTCCGATCGATATGCGATATTTCGCAAACTAAAGTGATCGTTTAATGGTACGAAACACAAGAAAATAAGAATTGTATTATTATTATTATTATTATTATTATTATTATTATTATTATTATTATTATTATTATTATTATTATTATTATTATTGTTATTATTATTATTATTATTATTATTATTATTATTATTATTATTATTATTATTATTATTATTATTATTATTATTATTATTATTATTATTATCATCATCATCATCATCATCATCATCATCATCATCATCATCATCATCATCATCATCATCATCATCATCATCATCATCATCATCATCATCATCATCATCATCATCATTGTTGTTGTTATTATTGTAATGAAGCAATCCACTCTGCAATCAAATTAATATAGAATTCTCATCGCAGTCATTGTTCTCCGGAACAACGCGACGTTCTCCAGCCGCGTCGAAAGGCAGTGAGTCGGAGTAATATCTCTCCTAGCCGCAGTACCGAGCCTAGCATGTATAACGGAGCAGACCAAGATGGAAGTGGAATTCGTTGCAGGGGTGCGCGCGGGGTGGACGACGAAATTCCAGGATTCCGTGAAAGCGTTCGCTTCTTCGGGGAGCGCGCGCGCGCGCGCGCGTCACCGCTCGTGAAGAGGTCGCTCGTCCCCGCTGTGGATTCGGGTAAGGTGTTTGGTGTCTCCGTGTTACGTATCTGCGGTACACGTACCACACGTCACGGAGGAAAGCGACGCGTGTCCGGAATAACCGTTTACCGTTTACCGTGCGCGGTAAGGGGGATCAGAAAGCCGGAAGGAAGAGGAAACATTCCGGCGCGGAATGTTACGAGCTCGGCGTGGCTGCATCGCTCGGGTCAGGGAAAACCGGAGGGAAGATCCTCCGAAGAATCCTACGGCAGTGCGACCGAGGGGACGACGACGTTCGTCACGAGCTTGCAAATTATTCCCGAACGGCTTTCACACCGAGAGACCGAACGGAGAAATTTCCCAAGGGGTACCGAGGCTTTTTCTCCGCGCTGAGGTCCGAGGCGCGCATGACTCTATAACCTGAGCTAGGAATAGGGATACACGCCCGAGGATTCGGAAGCACGGGGGGCTGCAAAGTCGAGGAGGTCGCTGTCTCGTTACAGAGTCAGCCGTACTGGGTAATACAAAATCTGACAAAAAGAAAAAGTTTAAAAAATGTTCAGCAGTGTCGAAAGTCAGCACTGATCGAGAATGAGAATTAGATTGATATCTTGCCAGAAAATCACGAGCAGTGTGATCGCAAAATCGCTAAAACCCCTACCTTTCGGTTTCGATCCCTCTTTTCCCGTGCTTCACCTATTGCCAAGTCCACTGATTGACGGGCAGTAACGATTCTTACCCAATACCGGTGCCGGTAAAGCTATAGAAGTTGCACTCTTCAGAAATGGCCCTAAGTCGACAAATCGTTGAAACGAAGTAAAAAAAAAATGTCCAGCTGTGTCGAAAGTCAGCACTGATCGAGAATGAGAATTAGATTGATATCTTGCCAGAAAATCACGAGCAGTGTGATCGCAAAATCGCTGAAACCCCTACCTTTCGGTTTCGATCCCTCTTTTCCCGTGCTTCACCTATTGCCAAGTCCACTGATTGACGGGCAGTAACGATTCTTAACCAATACCGGTGCCTGTAAAGCTACAGAAGTTGCACTCTTCAGAAATGGCCCTAAGTCGACAAATCGTTGAAACGAAGTAAAAAAAAAAATGTCCAGCTGTGTCTAAAGTCAGCTCTGATCGAGAATGAGAATTAGATTGATATCTTGCCAGAAAATCACGAGCAGTGTGATCGCAAAATCGCTGAAACCCCTACCTTTCGGTTTCGATCCCTCTTTTCCCGTGCTTCACCTATTGCCAAGTCCACTGATTGACGGGCAGTAACGATTCTTAACCAATACCGGTGCCTGTAAAGCTACAGAAGTTGCACTCTTCAGAAATGGCCCTAAGTCGACAAATCGTTGAAACGAAGTAAAAAAAAAAATGTCCAGCTGTGTCTAAAGTCAGCTCTGATCGAGAATGAGAATTAGATTGATATCTTGCCAGAAAATCACGAGCAGTGTGATCGCAAAATCGCCAAAACCCCTACCTTTCGGTTTCGATCCCTCTTTTCCCGTGCTTCACCTATTGCCAAGTCCACTGATTGACGGGCAGTAACGATTCTTAACCAATACCGGTGCCGGTAAAGCTACAGAAGTTGCACTCTTCAGAAATGGCCCTAAGTCGACAAATCGTTGAAACGAAGTAAAAAAAAAAATGTCCAGCTGTGTCGAAAGTCAGCTCTGATCGAGAATGAGAATTAGATTGATATCTTGCCAGAAAATCACGAGCAGTGTGATCGCAAAATCGCTGAAACCCCTACCTTTCGGTTTCGATCCCTCTTTTCCCGCGCTTCACTTATTGCCAAGTCCACTGATTGACGGGCAGTAACGATTCTTAACCAATACCGGTGCCGGTAAAGCTATAGAAGTTGCACTCTTCAGAAATGGCCCTAAGTCGACAAATCGTTGAAACGAAGTAAAAAAAAAATGTCCAGCTGTGTCGAAAGTCAGCTCTGATCGAGAATGAGAATTAGATTGATATCTTGCCAGAAAATCACGAGCAGTGTGATCGCAAAATCGCTGAAACCCCTACCTTTCGGTTTCGATCCCTCTTTTCCCGTGCTTCACTTATTGCCAAGTCCACTGATTGACGGGCAGTAACGATTCTTACCAAATACCGGTGCCGGTAAAGCTATAGAAGTTGCACTCTTCAGAAATGGCCCTAAGTCGACAAATCGTTGAAACGAAGTAAAAAAAAAATGTCCAGCTGTGTCGAAAGTCAGCTCTGATCGAGAATGAGAATTAGATTTATATCTTGCCAGAAAATCACGAGTCGTGGGAGTGGAGTCGCTAAAACCCATACCTTTCAGTTTCGATCCCTCTCTCCACCGTGCTTCTCTTATTGCCAAGTCCGCCCGTTGACGGGGCTTCTTCGCTTCCACGTAATATAGTGGCCGGACGGATCGCAATAACTTACTTTGAATAAATGAAACGCGCCGCGCGCCAGCATACCAGACTTTCCGTATAATACCCCAGGCGAGCGCGGTGGACGCACGGCGGATTGTTCGGTTCTCCGCTCGGCGAGCCGCGGGTGCGCGCCTGCAGCCAGTCTCTCAACGGAACGACGAGGACAACGACGATGTTTAGGACTCGGACGGTTCTAAATAAACGACGACATGGACGAGACAGGATCGAGCGTGACCAGCGCGGTCTCATAGTATTTATTCTCTCGGGCATGCACACCGCCTGTCCCTCGATGCTGGTAATTCTGCCGCCGCTTGAGGAGCCAACCATCGACAATTCCGAAAGAATTTTCGGAAGCATTTGTTCCCCCTTCGTCCGACTCGCAACCCCGTCCAGTTGCGCTTCTTATTCTCCATTGTATATCAATTTACTCGTCACAAACAACGAGAACGATGCGGTAATTATTATTGCGAAACGTAAAACCTTCGAAAACCACAGTTGAAAGTTTATAAGAATTTTTTTAAAGTAATTGTTTATCTGTAACTTGACGAAAATTGACACCTAGTGCAAGTACGAAACGATACTCACGTGTCAAGAAATACAATAATTGAGAATAATTGAAAATAATTGAAAATAATTGAAAATAAGTGAAAATAATTGAAAATAATTGAAAATAATTGAAAATAATTGAAAATAATTGAAAATAATTGAAAATAATTGAAAATAATTGAAAATAATTGAAAATAATTGAAAATAATTGAAAATAATTGAAAATAATTGAAAATAATTGAAAATAATTGAAAATAATTGAAAATAATTGAAAATAATTGAAAATAATTGAAAATAATTGAAAACAATTGAAAACAATCGAAAATAATTAAAAATAATTGGAAATAATCGAAAATAATTGAAAACAGAATAGAATATAATAAAATAGAAGAGAAGGCTGCGGATACGCGACCGACTGTGCAGAGTGCATCGGGTCTCATTCGCACGGCGACCGCGTCCCCCTATCAACGGGGGGGCCGTCAATCAATCGCGGTTGTTCGGTCCGCGACGAAATCGCGTCTGTATCTACTGCTGCCGGGATCTCCTCGGGGTACTAGGCGCAAGAGGGATGCGGTGTGTCCGCAGCTATCTTTTCTGCATAGAGGCGCGAGGGGGCGCGGGAGAAACGTGCGCCGAGACGTACACGGGAAGAGGCAGAGAGCGACGTCCGAAGTAGTAACGGGGGGCCGCAACCGGCGCGGGTCCTCCGCCAGCCCGTTGGATTTACGATACGTCGGGGCCATCTTTCACGCGCGGAGCAAACTCTGCCCGTGGATATTCCGAGTCCCATTGTATCGTTTCGAGCTGGTCGCGCGAGCGAGGGGCCCTCGCGTCGCGACCGAGAGGCAGGCGAGCCCGCAGCGAGCCCACCGAACGAAGCCTACCTTTGATAAGTCGGAAGCACGCTAACGAACGCCAACAGCGCGGACATTTTTCACTCGGCGTCTTGCCACAAGCTTGTCTTACTCCCTGCACCACGGAGGAGTCCTCCGAGGCGCGGTCTTCGGGCAGTCTATAACACAGGATGACGATCCGAACCCTCCCTCGATCTCCGCTACAGCGGGCATTGTGTCGGGCAGACGAGGGGGCAATACGTACCGCTCGTTGTACCGATCGGAGAGCCGGAGTATCGATGACCGGACGCAAAATCATTAGAGCGAAGCTCATTGATGCTTGGGAGGATCCTTGGAAACTGACGAGGCGTTAAGGCGTCGAAGGTTCATTTTTTTTTTTACCGTTTGGATCCGGTAAACGGTAAAAAATGGACGTTGGGATTCAAATCACGCTTTTCGGAACCGTGAAACTTGTTCCGCGAAGATAAACGATGGTGTGGGATAAATTTGATTTCGTTAAAGATTCATTGAAAAACCGAAGAAAGCAGGTAAAACCACATTTTCGATGATTCCCTCGGGGTGGAAACTATTTCTAGCAAACGACTGTACCAAAACATATATAGAACATATATAGAACATATATAGAACATATATAGAACATATATAGAACATACGTTCTATATATACATATTTAAGACAGTACCATAAATCGCAACTTCGATAATTCGGGTACGAATTGGCAGTGAATATAACTTTCGGTAGCTGATTCTTCCACACACGATTCTTATTTCGACACCCGTCGTAAATACGATACTCGGATCTTCCCCCATTCGCTGATAACCGTCTTCGTCACCTTAGTACATATATTATAGTACAACCATATTACATATATATATCTATATATCTATATATCTATATATCTATATATCTATATATCTATATATCTATATATACATATAGAAATGTTCTTTGAACTGGCGCATCGGCAGTAACTATAATCGCGGCGTGCTCCGAGAGGGCTGTGTGCAACGCTTTCAGCAAACGACTGTATCAAAACATTTATTATATAATAAATCTGATACCGATATCATTATTATGAATAAAAAATATTATTGATAATAATTATATTATAATATTAATATTATAACGTAGGTTCTATATGTAGATATTTAAGACAGTACGATAAATCGCGACTTCGATAATTCGGGTACGAATTGGTAGTGACTATAGTTTCGGTAGCTGGCTCTGCCACACACGATTCTTATTTCAACACCCGTCGTAAATACGATACTCGGATCTTCCCCCATTCGCTGATAACCGTCTTCGTCTCCTTAGTACATATATTATAGTACAACCATATTACATATATCTATACATCTATATACATACATATACACATATATCCATGCATATAAATATATACATATACAAATGTTCTTTGAACTGGCGCATCGGCATTATCTATAATCGCGGTGCGCCCCGAGAGGGCTGTGTGCATCGTCCCTCCTCCTCACCCTCTCGTGCTTATTCTCTTCCCTCGCCTCTCACCGTCCCGTCTTTCTCTCCGGTCGTTCGGGCTTCGTCGCTAATTATTTTAATTGGCCGGCGCACATTCAAAAGAGATACCCGGGGCGGGTACGCGGTATGAGGATCCAAAGAATAAAAGAGATAAACAGGACGAACGTAACAAGAAGAAATAAGATTCGCGAGGCTCCGGAGAAAGAACGACGGAGATTTCACCGCGGTTTCGCTGCCGGCTATGCGATCGACGATCATCCACGACTTTTGCCTTCATTCCCTTACCCTCGCGATCCCTGGGCTCCGTCCGCCCGGCCACTCCCCATCTCGACAGTTATCGCGGACTCCTCTCTCTCAAGCTCGTGGGCCCCCGAGAGCTCTCCTCCACGCCGGGACCGAAATCCGCTCGTTAGCATATTGATTGGCGATGACGGGACGCTCCGCGGTGGGCCCCGAGCACCATCAGCGGGTTACAACGCTCGTAGCCATCGCGAGAGGAAATTAAAAGGACCGAGTCGAATTAATAACCGAGCGAGCACCGGCGCTCCGAAGACGCTGCGAGCGTTTATCCGCAGAGATATTCCGAGGCTTCGCGCAGCTTCTTATTATTCGCGATGCAAGAACCTCGCTTTATTATTTCTTGGATGATTTTTTTTTTTTTTTTTAAAGGATTTTATTTATTTATTTATTTTTGTTTTTTTTTTTTGCTTTATTTTTTTATTAGTTCTCTTTATGTTTCTCTTCATTTTACGCATCCGTTATTCATTGTAATTAGGAAATTAAAAGGACCGAGCGCGCACCGGCGCTCCGAAGACGCTGCGAGCGTTTATCCGCAGAGATATTCCGAGGCTTCGCGCAGCTTCTTATTATTCAGAATGCAAGAATCTCGCTTTATTATTTCTTGGATGATTTTTTTTAAAGGTTTTTATTTATTTATTTATTTACTTTTTTTTTTTTTTTTTTTGCTTTATTTTTTTATTAGTTCTCTTTATGTTTCTCTCCATTTTACGCATCCGTTATTCATTGTAATTAGGAAATTAAAAGGACCGAGCGCGCACCGGCGCTCCGAAGACGCTGCGAGCGTTTATCCGCAGAGATATTCCGAGGCTTCGCGCAGCTTCTTATTATTCGCGATGCAAGAACCTCGCTTTATTATTTCTTGGATGATTTTTTTTTACGGTTTTTATTTATTTATTTATTTATTTATTTTATTTTTTGCTTTATTTTTTATTAGTTCTTTTTATGTGTCTCTTCATTTTACGCATCCGCTTAATTCGCGGGGGGGGGAAAAAAAATGAGGTAGAAGCGAGGACAGTCCCGTGGAATCTTATCGGAACCGTGCGATCGAATCCTCGATTTAATCGTCGTGTTCCACGGGTATAATTACGATCTCAAGTCTCGTTTAGCGCCGGATCCGCGGACCGCCGGATGGGAGCGGACGGGGAGGGGGGAGATGGAGACACGTGAGGAGATACACTGGAATGAAGAGCAGCGAGCGACCGAGCGGTCCGAATCCGATTCCGATTGACGAACGTCAATCTCTCGCGAATCTCGACTTATCCGCGAGTGCCGGGAGACTGATAGGTCTTTCCGGAGATCGCGGGCCGGCGAGGGTCTCGCGATATGTAGTACTACAGAGCGAAAAGTAAAGGGTTTTTAGACTGACAAACAGTTCTTGTCCATAAAAGCCTGCAATTTTTTTTTTTTTTTCTTACGAATTTTATAATTTTTTATTTTTATTTTTATTTTACCAAAATTCCATTTTCATTAAAAATATCAATAATAAAAACAAACGAAATAACTTTGCCAACGAGCGGCACAGTACGAGGATAACCCATCTTCGAACGCAGTATTAGCACACGATCAATTTTACACCACTGCATAAGCTACTTGAAACAAAAATAATAATAACGAACGGGGTGATTATAATGTAACGAACAATAACTGCGTATGTATTTTTTTTTTCATTCTTGATATATTTTTTTTTAATTTCCCGTATCGAGATATATCACAGCCGCGAGCTATTAACTAAGTTAATAGCTCGCGCTGACAGATTGATGAGCCAATCAGAAAAAACCAAGATACAAGAATAAACGTAAATAAACGATATTCCGATAAACATATCGGAATAAACCGATAAACATATAGGAAAAATAAAAAAGATTGAACTTTCGTTAGCAGAAAATATTTGTTACAAGGCTATTGTACCACGTGGAACCGATTTGTTTACTTAATTTTTTTTTTTTTCTAATTTATCAAGTAAAATTCATTTGCAACCCTCAGACCTGATGGACCATTGTGGTAACCCATGGGATCTAAAAATCCTCCAGATTTATTTAAAAAGAAATAAAAATCGTTTCTACAGGTTATCATACAAACACACTTCTCCGCGATGTTAATCTGCAATACGCGATACTAATATGTATCATCGCGTCTACGTCTCAAGCGTCTTCTAAGCGGCGTCGTGCATGCACCGATGCGCTTGGGCGCGCGTATGCGTGGCACGGTAGCCTCCTTTATATCGTCGTATTCAATCTCGCGGGCGCAAACGTCTCAACTGGCAAGGGCATAAATCGTCCGACTCTCGGTGCTACAGCGGGAGCCAGAAGCCGAATGAGACTCGTGCGAGAGATGCAAAGGCGAAGACGGAGGAGGAGAGAGCGCGAGCCGGACTCTCGCATGTACGCTGCGCTCTCGCGCGGGTTTTGCACGGAAGGCAAAGAGGCAGGTAGGTGTATCGCGGGTTGGCATATAGAGAAACACCGCCGAGGCCGTCGCCGGTAGCTACGAAGCGAGACGCTCGCCCGCCGCTCTATTCCTCGTCCTCCCTCTCGTCGGGAAGCGCCCCGCGCGCCTCTAGCGGCCGCGCGGTGTACGAGTTGTGTGACGGCCACGGTCCTACGGCCCAACTGACTACATGGGGTGAGTCGTGGCCGAGTGGATCGGAGTGCGACTCACAAAGTAGTAGGCTCGGGTTCGATTCCCGGTTGTAGTCAAGGACTTTTCCTTGGCTGCTTACCTCTACTCATCGTGGTTCGGATTCCACGTAAAATTGTAGATCCCCTCTGGTCTTCTTCTTCTTAAACTAATTAATTAGTGTCGTCTAATTAATAAAATCTCGTTCATTACGAACGATCGCCTGGAAGACGGCGCCATCTGTGACAAGCGTCCCAACCTGTCACCGATTAACTCTTTACAGAAGAGAAGAAGACTGTACACTCTAAAAGTGGTGTCACCAGTCACGCATATAAAAATACTAGTGATAGAGTGTGGTGCTTGAAGTTCTGATGCACATTGAAGAAGAAGAAGAAGAAGAACTGACTACATTGGGACGACCACGGTGTTGTAGACAGGTCTGGACACTCATATGTCGTCCCTATGTAGTCAGTTGTGCCGAAAATGAAGCCAATATGGCGGTCAATTAAGGCCGAATTATGATCATGATTCTGTCCGCGCATGCCCAATACGTTGAAACTCGGAGTGTCGTGTAGTAATCCTATGCAATCAAATATTATTTTACGAATGAGAACGCCACAATATTCACAGTAAATAAACTAAAATGTGAAAAAGCAGAGTGCTGTTGAAAAGAAACAGGCCAAGTTTTATACCACATAATTCATTGGAATAATATATTCGTTTAGACATTGAATAGTGTTGCGTCTTTTTCAAGCCTACCTCCAAACTTCGTATTGAGTAATTAATTGTATTTGTTTTTTTGATTTTATGGAACAGTAAATCGATGGGTTGGTAGATTCGGTTGTAATCTTTCAGTGGACAAACGAGCGTTTAGATAAAACAGGCCTGAACTGGCCGCCATCTTGGATTCAATTTTGGGGCGCTTTTGCCCGACGAGGCTCCAGACCTGTCTATACGACCGTGATCGCTGCGGCGCACGAAGCACCGAGGAAGAACAACAACAACCCCAACTCCTCTCCCGATGTCCTCGGAAGCTTTCGCCCGAGATCTGCACTTGGTCTCGCGAAAACTGCAGCCTCCCGGATGGCTGAGACGCAGTCTCGGACGGAGAAGAGACAACCAATGGCGGCTGGAGCGGCAAACGACGGACGCAAAGTCCAGCTCCGCCTACGGTCCAACACTCTCGAATCCGTCTTCTTCAGCCTCTTCTTCCTCTTCTTCTTCTAGCTTGTTCTTCTTCTTCTTCTTCTTCTTGTGCTGTTCTCTGCGGCCTCACCGCTCGCTCCGTTTGGGTTCTTTGCTGCCTGTATTTTAATCCACCGTTTCTGTTGGCTTCGAGGGATTCTCGAAAGTACACAAGTAAAAAGTGGAATTATACGTACCGGTGTATTACCGAGGCTAGAAGCCCTCGGCGGGGAGGCTCGGACCGATGTTTCGTACTGCTCGTTTCTTGCCCGTGTCAATTAATGTCCCTCTCGTCGTACACGGCCCTCGAGATTCTTATAGCATTGTAATAGCCGTTACGGCTGGGTATTAAAGTACCGAGTCTCCGAGTCCGCGGGACCGGAAAGCGAAACACGAGTGGAGAGAGAGGAGCATCGGAGAGGAGATTGATGGATGGACCGGGAGATCGTTATTTGCCGGGTCTCCCATGCCCTACCGCTTTCCATTTTCATTGACCCATCTTTCACCCTCGCATCGGTGGCTTTCATTTTTTTTTTTTTTTTTTTTTTTTTTTTTTTCGATTCTTTGCACGTACAAAGGTCGTACATGGCAAAAGTTGTTTACACATTTAAGAAGACAGAAGGGAACAACCTATTGCCTCCTAAAATCATTTCATCGATTTCAGACTCAAAAAAGTGTAATTTTTTTCTTTGGTAAATAAAAAATTGGGTCAAGAATTCCCCGCGAATGGTTGGTTATAATGGTGTTCTGGTAATGTGAAAAAAATGCCTAGCTTCGAATATTAACAAATTCAAGGAGTCATTTTTTTTTAGAAAATATTTAAAACAAAATATTTGAAAAATGGAAAACCTACACAGTAAAAAAAAGTTTGTACTTTTTACAACTTATTGTCCACAAACGTCCACAATTTTTATTATTTGTTAATTTTTCGATCCGGCGCTGGTTTTACAAACAAAAGTACAAACTAAAGTTGTCAATGACACGTGAAACAGATGGACAGGTTTATATATCCAAACCTGAACAAAAGAGTTTGTCACTTACTTGACAAAATTATTTTTACGAAACTTCGTATTCCGATTTTACAAAATAATTTTTTACTGTGTACAATTTTTTGTATTCTGGCCTGAGAAATTGTTGCACTTTTTTTTAAGATTCATTTTGGAATTTATGCTACGAGTAAAATGGAAGGGTTGCTTGTTATTGCTTGCATGAGGCATGCGTGCTGTCGGCTGTCCGGCCGATTAACTTCCTCGGCTACTGTCGGAAGTGGCAAAGATTAACGAGCGTTTAGAAAGTCGCAAAAGGCAACGAGTAGGTATAGGAGAAGAAGCCGAAAGCCCCGACGGGCCAGCCGGTCGCGGCGTCTCTATCTGCAAGGCAGAGAATACGGCTTTTAAGGTACATATAATACGAAGAATTTTGAGTGCGTGTGTGTGTGCTCATCGCATATAGCACCGCTCGAGAGTGCACGGGACCGAGTTGGAAGGAAAGAGCCGGCAAAAGAGTGAAAAGCGCCGGAGGATTCGCGGTGAAGCGCCGGGAGGCAAACGGGTGATCTTCTTCGAGCTCCGGTGGCAACAGCAGCCGGCGGCAAGTGCTACCGATACATGCTTTCTCGACCCTGTCGAGGCGGAAGCAACCTGTGATTTATACGATTCCTCGTACATAAATTCGCTAAACTCTTCGACGACTATATCGGCCCGAACGGAAGGACTTATATGTGCGCGAATGCTGGAACGCGCTTGTACCCAAGGTCTCCACCAAAGTAATCGGCTATTGAGACATTTTTATTAAATATATATATATATATATATATATAGGCCCTGGCCTACTCGTTACCCTAAATTAGTGCTATTCACTAATTTTTGTCATTCGTTCACATCTTTTTTTTTTATTCGTCAGTTTCGTTTGTAATTTTTTTTGGGTGTAATATAGTTTAATTTTAAATTCATGATTTAATATTTTCTATTGCGACATTTTGTTGTCGGTCGTCGTTGTATGTTTTTTTTAGCACGGTGACCCTGGGGGAGTTGCCCCAGGACGAAAATAAAATAACCCTATTCTATTCTATATTTATATGTATAGAATACCAGGGTTTCTGGTGGGTCACGCGGACCCTTCCAGTGCCTTCAAAACTTACTTAGGATAGGGACTTTGAATAATCAAGGGGCAGGGGGCCCCTTGTCATCGTCATCGAATTTTCCGTAAACCAATTGATAAACGAAATTAGAGTGACACATGAGCCCCCCTCTCTAAAGAGACTTACAATATTTCAGTCTAAGGAGCCACCCAAGAGGACTTAGAATATTTCCCTCCCTGTTTCATTTGACACCTGCCAGTGTGTTTCATTTAAACCGGGCCTTCTCGATTCTTGAACACTTTTTATATTATAGACTGAGAGAAGGATCGAGTAAGTATGACTATATGCCTTGACAAATATTACCATTACCATAGCACAGAGTAGTACCGAACCAGGGCGCCGCCTATGACAGGAAGTACCAGATTTATAAGAATTTTTCGTAGATGTTGTGGTAAAAATTCTTGAAAAATCTGGGACTTTCTGCCATAGGTGGCGCCTTAGTTACGTACTACCACAAACTATGGTAATTTTCCTTAGATGACCGGTAGTTTTTACTAAATCTTTCTCTCAATATAGAGAGATAGGGTAAAAGTGGGGAATATGACCCACTTCGATTAGCACGTAAATCAATCATAATCGAACCGGGCCATATTCACACCTTTCACCCTACAGCTTTAAAAAAAGGTTTCCACCTTCGACAAGCATTTATCTCCCACACCTTTCTCACGTAAATTTCCCAATCCTCTCATCCCTCCCAACAAACCGTACTTTCCTCAATACAAGAAAAGTACTAAAATCACCGAGAAAACATCCTCAAAGACGGAACCAAAAGAAATCCTCTAAATCCCCAAACGCCTATCTAACCGTCCGAATAAAAAAAAACCCCCTCATTTCGTTCCTCAAATTGATTGACAAAAGAGAAAAGAACCAAAGAGCGAACAAGAATCACCTACGAGAATCGTGTCAAAGGCTCGTTCCTAATTCCCGACGATTTACAGAGGATATCGTGGTGAGAATAAGAGTAGGTGCCGACTCCGTCTCCGCGGACGCGGTGATTGACGAACGTTTGGCGAACGTTGACAGAAATCTCTTTCTCCTCACCGTCGTCTCTATCTTTAGTTCTTTCTTTCCCTCCTCGATTCCCGTCCGGCGTCGCGAGCAGACCCGGGAGGATCTCCGGAGCGAAAGAGTAACATTCGCGGATAGGAACCCGGGAGCTAATGAGGCAGTCTCCGCGCTCCCGTTTGCCGGGGAAGAAGAAGGGGGGCCGAAGGGGGGGCCGCAAGGGCGTCGGACCCCCGGTTATATTTCTCTTTGACGCATCCCCCCTCCGGCTGTCGGAGCTGTCTGTCCATCCATCCGTCCGCCGCGGGTTCCGCGAGTCCATCGGGGACGAGCGGGGGAGGGTAAGGTCGAGGCGGGGGACGGGGGGGCGATCGAAGAGCGGGCGCAGAGCGGCGGAGGAGAGAAAGAAAACGATGGGCGAGGAATCAACGAGTGGCAGGGAACCCACAGCGTCGAGGAGATTGACGTGGTACGCTGTTCCCGTTGACAAGAATGTGACAAGAACCAAACTGACCTTGCGCTTCTCTTTCCTCACCGGGCCCCCTTCTAAACTCTCCATCTTTTATTTCTCGAGCCCCCCCCCCCTGCCCCCTCGCGGCCGAGCGACGTTTATTTTTTTTCGCATCGCTCGAGAAAAGCATGAGATTCGGGACCGATCTGGAGTATGGTGGGCCGTCATAAAATCCGCCCCCCACTGCCCCCTTTGGCGATTTCTTGCTGAGATGGCGAAATAAATTTCGACGAATAGCGAACATAAAGTGCGAAGGGAGAGGTTGAAAAAAAAAGTATACGAGAAATCGAGTGCTCGATCTCGCTGGGCCGAATGTCCATGAAAAACTGTGTCGGGGGGGGGGGGGGGGGGGGGGGGTTAGGCAATCGGTGCGAGAAACGAGAATGAAAGACACGGGAGAATATCCGGGAGGATCGAAGCGCGGGCGCGCAGAGAGCTTCGTACCACCTGCGGCGACGAAGGAGGTGATCGTTTTGCCGGTTTTTCTCGGTTATTAAGAAACGATCAATCTTGCTCACCGATCCGATCGGCGCGCCTTCACCGCGGGGCACCGCGATGCCTCGCTTGGACCCCTCTGTGCCTCCTCACTTTCGACTTCTCTTCATTTCGCGCGGAATTAACAACTGTACCGTATTGGTATGCACATTGAAAGAAAAAATTGGTTGGATTAACCAAAAGTCGCGCTAGCATACCAAAGCTTTTATTTCTTTGGGTTAAAGAAAAGCATTGTTTTGTTAAACGATTAGTTGCTTCGATTTATTCAAAATTTGTCGATTGAAACAAACATTTTTGTTATACCGATAAACACACACATTTTAACGTAGGGGAGAGCGGGGCAAAATGGCACAGCGGGGCAAAGCGGGATTAGACAAAACGCAACTTTCCAATAACTTTCGAATGGTCGCAATGGTCGTCCGTGGGGCAAAACGGGGTTGAAAATCCGGATGTATCGTTAGGACAAAATGGGGCATCGATCAATTATTGGAAAATTGAGATTTGCCCGGACTGTCCCGTTTTGCCCCACTGTCCCATTTTGCCCCGCTCTCCCCTATGTCAACGCGCATTTTCTTAATCCAACCATTTCTTTTTCTCAGTGGATGATTTTTGTTTTTTTTTTTTTTTGGGAAGGGTCTATTAATTTTGCGGACGAAAGAAATGAGGAAAGTTCACCGCTACTTCGATTGCTGACGCGCTTGGATCGGCTGGCGGAAGTCGAGATTTTAGAGGCCATAAAAAAAAAAAAAACCATCTGCATTTTTGTGGGCCTTTTATATTCGGGATGACGCTGGCTGATCGAGGCCCCCGACGAGGATCGGATCAGACACGGGTTAATCACCCGGTCGGTTCGGGACCCCGTAGATCCTAAATCGGACTGACAACCGAACAACGGGATTTGTAACGTCATTGACATGGACCTCTTGACTCTCTCGCGTCTAGTTTGACTCGCGAAGTTATCTCGATCTTCGGCTATTTCGATGCGGGTCTTGCGTAATACTACTATGATATTACGTAACTGCAGCGCGTGAGGTGGGGGAGTGGGGCAAGACGGATGGGGCAAAATGGACTTTCTCCCAATTTTTGCAGGGGGTCAAAAGAATGTCCCCTCTCAAATGGAGGAATCCGGCCCATTTTTCCCCGTTCTTACCTGAAATGCAACTTTTTTTTACGTGTTTCATTGCGCGAGGTTTTAAAAGGCAGATTTGCCGGTTTCGATTAAGGACACAATTTCGGACTCTCCCGTCATCGATCGATCCTTCAGAACTCACATGGAGGCCTCGTGTCGTACAAGGGACCGCTGTCACTTTGACTCGTGTCAAACGTTAAACTGTTCGATGCATTCAATTTTCTTATGTGTTTTAAAATCGGACGATCGGTAATAACACGGCGAAATCTGACGAGCGACACGAAATTCACAAAAAAAAAAAAATATATATATGTATATATATATATATATATACTATGTATAATATTTATAATATCTATAATATCTATGATCTCTATGATATCTATGATATCTATAATATCTATAAAATATATACATATATATAAGGAAGGATAAATGGACTTGTGAAGTGAGTAAAAATCGTCGATCCAATTGGACGCTAGGCTTGCGGGGTTTCGCATGATATTGGCGGGTACAGGGCTTGCCCGCTCGGAATCCCCTCGACAGCTACCCAATCGTGATGGTTCCTCGCAAAACGATTACCAGGCTCGTCCGAGCCTCGGCCGATCGCCTCATGCTAATTTTCTTTTAACAACAGCCCTTGCGCCAATAGCGTGGCCCAGCGCGGCGAGCGAAAAACAAAAAAGAACAGGATGACCGGTGTTCAGCGGATTAAAAAAAATAATAAAAACAAAACTCACGAAAATAAGAAATGGAAAGAGCTCACTGGCTGAAAGCCACAGTTTCGGGTCGATCGTCTACTCCTTCGACCTCGTAAAATGGTCAGTTCATATGAGTACCAAATTCTTCAAAAATGTTCTCATGCTGATAAGTCACAATGAAACATAAATCCCAAAAAACAGAGGAAGCAATAAACATTTTTTTTGTCTTAATCTGCATACCAACAAATTGGCTGAATTCCTTGATAATCCCTCGATAACTGTAGCAACTCAAGACCACGAATAAAGAGATAATTGGACCAAAGTTTCACCGATAAAAGACGGTGCAACTCGTGTCATCGTCCATCGAAAAATTGCTGTCCCTCGACTTTTATGTACTCTCCTTAAACCTCGATCATTAAACGTATTTTTTCGCCGTTCGGTGGGCCTCCCGAGCGAGCACACCGGTCTCAATCGAAGTCTCCGCGGGCCTCTCGTATTCTCATACCAGCCGCGAGACGGTACCCCGTTGAGAATCTTCTCGGCTCTCGCTCGCTCGTATTAATTTCGTGAGTGAGAGAAAGCGAGACGGTCCGGCGCAGCGCCCGTTCGGCGAGCGTATATAGACGAGTCTATGAGATGAGAAAATAATAATAAAGTGGAAATGAGCGAGCCCGTCCATAAATTGCTGCGCTCCTTGTTAATGGTCTGCGCGCTCGGGACCGGGACGACCTCGGGCTAAATGCGCCTGCGCGTTCTGACCCACCCGGCTTCTCTCATTCCGAGCTCTCCTCGTCCGCTCCTCCCGTTGCTACTCTCGCAGCTACGGTGGGCCCCGAACGTATCTCCGTCGGACTCCTCTCTTTCCCTCGCTCTCGAATCTCGCTCGACCCGTTCCGGGACGTCGAAGGGCCCGCTGGAAAGCGTCCTCGCAGTCTAATGGACGTCTAGCGATGGCCACCTATCCGCACGGCTTTCATTCTGGCTCTGGAAACAAAGGGAACGAGGGAGATCCACGTGATTTGCGAGGGGGTGTGGCTCTTTTCAATCTCTCGTCTTACACTTTCTCGGGTTCTTCGGGCTTCGTTATTTTTTTGGTTTTTCTTTTATTTAAAAAAAAAAAATTTCTTCCGTTTTTTATTTACTGCTGAACTTCAATGAGCACGCTTAGCTCGATTGGCCTTAAATTATGAAATTCGAAAATTTGGGTTAGCGATTTTTTTAATGGTGATTTTTTTCAACACAATTTTTTATGTGATTTTTTATCGTTTAATTTTTATATTGCTAGCATAGCTTTCTTCGTGAGGAAGCCAATGGGCAAATTAATTTGAACCCTTTTCATGAGCTGTTATAAGGAGTGCACGGTGATCGAACGGTGCAGCAAATCATTCCTTCTTCGCTGTTCGTTAAAACGTAAAAATCGCTGTGCATCCCCGATCAAAGCTGGAGTTGCTGTACTTAGTAATTTTGACATCGTATGCGACGCAGTAAACAAAAATATTTTTCATATTTAATATTTTTTAGGATACGTGAAAATATGAAAAATGTATATTTTTACATGAACATAAAGTTAACAAATAATCATTATTAATATTAGTATTATTATTATTTTTTCTGGGCTATGATAGCAGTTTACAGAGCATTTTGGTTCTCAATCCTCTCGCTAGAGAGTGTCACCTGTCGGGTCAAACGAGTTTGGCCATCTACCGACAGCGGTGGATGCGCGGTTGGTGTGCGGCTTCGGTGGTCCCCAGAGTCAAGCTGAATCGTTCGCGGTCAGTACTTGGATGGGTGACCGCCTAGCCGTGCACTAACTGGCGCATTGGAACCGTTGAGCGGTAGGTCGAATTCTGAGGATTGGTGTTCGTACTCGAAGTATCGAATACAAACATCAAGACTCAGTTGGAATGACCGGCTGTATCGGCGCAGGTTTTCCGCAGTTTCCCTGCGCCCTCGTGCAAATGCGATACAGTATGGGGGGGTAACAGCGGCTGCGGCCGTGAACTTTACAAGTGATTGAAATTCGACAAAAATTGATACGAGAGTACTGGCTAGATGGCACACAGAAGCTAAGGCCTTAAAAAAGAATATAGGGGAGTAAAAAAAAAAAAAAAAAAAAAAAAAAAAAAGTTTGGCCATCTGCTGGGTGAGTCGAGAACCCTCAAGTGTCGGATAGTTGGACAACACGAGACGAGGTAGAGTTCTTCGATCTCGACCATTGTAGATAATCGACTGGTACAGTGAACGGTAGATTCCTGCAACAGGCAGCGTTTGCAGATTCCTGCATTCGCGTGCATTTTTTATCGACGTATAGTAATAACGCGATCAAAGACGCGTCTTAAGGTGATGTGCAACTCCTCGGTCGGTAACAAAGACTGCTATCCAAAATTCTCTAAGACGGTTAATTTTCAGAGAAAAATGCGAGAACGGTAAACTATGCGCAGTAATTATGCAGTTCACTATTCTCAGTATTTTCCCAATAAATAAAGGGCTTGGGAGATTTTTGGGTTGTGAAATTGCAGCTATCTCTCTCGCACTCGTAGCGGTTACACGTCACCTTAAGGTAGTCCATGCGGGTATTTGTTGAACAATTAATTTGCTTAACTATTCCATTTTTCATCAACTTGTTAATGACATTTTTGGAATTATTATTATGCAAAATTAATCTTTTCATCACCTTTAATAGGCTTGATTTTTTTCAGATTTTCATACCGTCCTGAAGTATTTGCAATTCCCTCTCATTTCTCTGAAACTTATGCGAAGTGAACTACTTTAAGAGCACGTAAAACCCCTTTCCCCCGGCCGTCCCCAGTTGGTATCAAAAACTGTAATCAACATTTTTCACGAATACTAGCATTTAGGGTAAAAAAAAGTGTCATCGAAAGTTGACATGCAATCCGTCTTCGACGACACTTTTCTTTTTACCTTATCGCGATCCGTGAAAAAAAATTGATTACAGTTTTTATTACCAGCCGTGGTATTTCACCTACTTTTAAACGGACTAATTATACGTAACCGAATAGGAAAAACATAGCGAAAGACGAAGATGATTAAAAAAAAGCGAGAAGCTACGTTGTCTTTTAATCGTGATATAATATTAAACGACACATACATCACTTCGTCGCATGCGAATCCGCGGATAGAAACCATTTAGCGGCCGAGCTATTATGCACTCAACGATAAAAATCCAGATAATATCGCAGGCATCAATTTACATTCAATGTTTTATTTATCATAATTCGTATATCAACTACAGTAGTTACACACTGAGAGTTGAAAATACTGCCGTCTCCGAGGCTTATTCTAGTTTAATTATCTCGTAATGTAGTATTGCGATTTTTTACACGCGCGCGAAAATGAAAAGAAAAAAAAAATTATTTCACTCCGGCGCGCGCGACAGACGCGACGAGGCTTGTTAGTAAAAAATATCTATTAGTTATCAAACGAGTTTCGAGTGGGAGGACGAACCCTACGCGCGGCGGAGAGAAACGATGTGGTAGCGCCGTTCTTTCTTACTTCTTTTTCTTTCCTACAAAGTTAATTAAGATCCTTCGAGCTCACGGAACGCAATTCTTCGCTAACGCCTCAACATTCCGACTCGTTATTTTTATGTTTCTTTTTGTCGATTTTTTTTTCTTATGTTTTTTTTCTTTTATTGGGCATGTATACTAACTACAGTTATTATACATATAATTCATCGTGAAAGACCCTATATATATATATATATTATATTATACCTCGTACAACACAATAGCAGTGCACAATAGAAAGATGACGATGACGGCTCTCGAAAGCAATAGTGTCTCTCGACATCGGATGGAGGCAAATCATTGTTACATTCTCACAGATTTTTCCGTAGCATTGATAGTGTCTGCCACTCGCGACAACGACAGTTCACGTATCTTTCATATAAAATAGTATGCTTTTTTTAAAAGATTTTTTTTTTCTTTTTTTTTTTCCTTTTGTTTTTTTTCTTTTTTATTTAGTACAAACTATAGATCCGAGCTGTGTACAAAACGCCTCGTTGTGTTTCATCCCAAGGTTTATTATTTTTTGTTTTCCTGTTATTTTAATAACTATCAAACCGGCCGGTCGTTTAGGACGCGCGACGTCAGTCGCTCGACGTTATCGCGCGGTTCCTCGATCGCGAACAAGATTAATTTTTTAATTTTTTTTTTTTTCTCTAATAGCGTATTGCGAAGAAGCACACGACGGGAAAGCATAGCTCGAGCGTCGGGCTTGAGCCCTTCGCTCGTGGAGTGTGAAATCGACGACCTCTTTAGAATTAGGGCCTTAAACAACTCGAAATCGAAAAATTCGACATTCAATGTCTCGCCCCCGTGATCCGTTAAAAAAGCATTGACGAAAAAAAAATACAAAAAAAAAAAACATTGATCATTCATAATTGATATCCGATCGGCGAGGGTGTACGAAGATTCGGACGTGGCGGGGAACGACGGGAAGTGGGCGAGCGGAAGTACAAGTAATCTTTAAACCGAGTTTTCCTCGCTAAGCACCCATGGGAAAACGAGCGCGTGCCGTAGTTATTAATAAAACTCTGATGCCGCTTTGATTGCAATGCGTGAGCTGAGGAATCGAAAACCAACCAAAAAAAAAAAAGCTATCAACGACATTTCCGAAGCTCGTCGATCGTCGGGTACGATGGAATAACAAAATTTAAAAAAAACTAAAACTAAAACAGGGAGAGCAGAGAAATTTTCTATATTCAGATGAACATACGATTCGCAGCGTTGAGCGTCGAACAAAAAGCTGCGACGAGGGGGGAGGGGGGTGTTTTTTCGGGGAGGCATAGTCAGCCAGTATAGCTATCTATACATATTACAATTAGGCTAAAAATAAAGGTGCTTATTTTGTTGTTGTTATTCTTTTTTTTTTTTCCACAATCATACACGACGTTATTTTATTTTACTTATCAAACTCGAATCACTCTCAATCGCACCTTTGTTATACACGATCGAATTTTTTTTTTTCTTTTGTTTTTCGAGGCTAATGCAATGAATCGTTCTAACCACCGATTCCGATGCTACTTAATTGCAAATTGAATAATTATTTACTCCTCTCTCTCTCTCTCTCTTTCGTTCTCGATCATAACTCTTTCTCACCGTACCCTCTTTCGCTCTTCATCAACTGTCTCTATCGCTCGTCCCTCCTTTCATTTGCATCTTGAACGGCAACTGAAGAATTTTGTACAACCCGGTAACAGAGTTGATGGTCCTTGTAGGGGTGGGGGGTGGGGGTCATTGCTCCTCGCTCCATATTCTTCGTCGTACATCAAACCAAAGAGACATCTGCAATTGTTATAGTTTTTCCCGTACGCCGCGATCGGACGCGCAGCCAAGGTATGTTGCATGACGATGTTATTCTGCAATATTTTTAAAACAAACCGGTGCGGTCAATGTCTAAAGTTCTTTCGATAACTCGTTTCGAGCTTTCTGGAGCGACAATTTTGCAACAACTCTATACAGTTCACCGGTGTAGCGAACGACTGTAGTGAATTCGTCATCGCTGTTAAGGTGATGTTGTTTGTATGTTATTCGCA
The DNA here is from genome assembly GCA_958510785.1 of Exephanes ischioxanthus. Taxonomy (NCBI): domain Eukaryota; kingdom Metazoa; phylum Arthropoda; class Insecta; order Hymenoptera; family Ichneumonidae; genus Exephanes; species Exephanes ischioxanthus. The sequence continues at coordinate 25,674,426 of OY294016.1, read as the reverse complement.
TGGCAAGGGCGTAGAAAGGGAATTCTTGACGAGTGTGAAAATGCGGCATGCACACGAGTCAGAACTCCAGTTTCTACGCCCCTTGCCGCATTATTTTTCCGATCACATTTACGAAAATCACGTCCTTCGTTTTTGGGAAGTATGCTCAGAAAGGCACTTTCTCGCACTAGGGAGAGAAAACAGGCTATTTTGCATTTGTACGCATGTGCACTACTTTTCTCACACGCGACGCGAAACGTGCCTTTCTGCACTTCACAGAAACGGAAAGCGGGATTTTACGTGCATGTGTTAAGAAAAAAACAAAATTGCCGTTCCCTGTGGCATACGCAGGAAAAGACAATTTTCTTTTTTCTCGGTGGTCTGCGGTCTGAAAACGGCATTCAGTACCGTGCTTGTTACCAACTGGGCACGGGCTTACACCATATCACCTTAACGCGTGATTGACGTAAAACTTTGCATCCACATGTTGATTTTAATTTTAATATGTATTTCTATTGAATGTTGTATTATATTCTAAAGACTATTTATATTCATAAAAGGCCATTGCCCGTTGATCAATAAATAAATGAATAAAGAAGAGAATAAAAAAAATTTCACTGTTGGAGTGCAAGTAAACGGTAGCGTCTGATAATTTTTTTTTGTATCGTTATTTTTAAATACTCGACGTCCAGTCGCGACAGCAACTCTCGATCATCTATGGTGGTAGCTACAATCGGCATTTAATTTAGCTGACACACGGCAATAAATTGGACCCACTTGGTTAGCTGCGAGAGAACGGTTTCAGCAGCATCCGGTTTTAGGGGCGTCAACGTCGCGTCCTTGGGTAATTTTCAGATTGTTCGCTGTCTCGACTCCCGCACCGGACGGTGAACCGACTCGGGCTTTTATTTCTGCGGCCATCGTCATAAAGGCCTGCTCCACGTTCATCGCGTTTTTCGCCGATGTCTCGAGGAACGGAATGGCCAATTGATCCGCGTACTCCTAAAATGCCGCGACGAATAGACAACAATAATTATAATCATTTTGTTCGAACGAATGAAAGGACGATTGATCGTCCGGCTCCGCCGAAACGACTTGTAAATCGGAGACGATAACGATACCTTTGCGACCGGATACTCGACGACTTTTTTGGCGGTGAGATCGCACTTGTTGCCGACCAGTAGCTTATTAACGTTATCACAGGCGTAGCGGTCTATCTCTTCGAGCCACTGCTTGACATTGTTGAACGAATCCTGATCCGTACAATCGTAAACGACTATTATACCGTGAGCTCCTCTGTAGTAAGAGCTCGTTATAGTTCTGAATCTTTCCTGTCCCGCGGTGTCCCAGATCTGTAGCTTTATGGTTTTCTTGTCTAGCTCGATGGTTCTTATTTTGAAGTCGACGCCTATGGTGCTGATATAACTTTCCGTGTACGTGTCGTCCGCGAAACGTAAAAGAAGGCATGATTTACCAACTCCGGAGTCACCAATGAGCAGGAGCTTGAATAAATAGTCGCTGTAAATAAGAAAAAAATAATAAATACCTATACACACGTATCTATTGTCCAGTTAACGAATGGTAATCCAAAAAAATAGCAGACTTGTGCCAAGGGCACCATGAAAATTGTGAGGAATGGATGGAGCGGGTCAACTGGAATTGGCGGAAGGTCAGGATGACTCAACGGTGAAACAGTCAGCAACAAAATAAGAAGGGGGGAAAAAGAAAGGAAAAAAAAATAAGAGACAAAGATAAAATAAAAATATGGCGTTTGTTGGAAACGGGAGGAGAATATAAAGTTCAAAAGCAATCGTTGGCGCTGACCAACTGGAATCGACGGAAAGTAAGGTTGACTCAATGGCGACCTTACAAAGAGGAATTAAAAGAAGGGAGAAAAAAAGAATAGGCATCAAAGATAAATCGGAAATATGGTGTTTGTTTGAAACAGAGAGCGTAAAGTCCAGAAATACAATCGATGGAGCACGCTAACTGGAATTGATAGAAAACAGGCATTACTTGACGTCAAACTGTTGGCGACAAAAGGAAAAACGAAGTGGCGAAAAACAGAAAGGGAAAAGAATAGCAAAAAAAGATAAAACAAAAATATGGTCCTCGTTCGAAACAGGAGAAGTGCATTGAGTCCAGAAATACAACGAACTACGCGCGCCAACCGGAATTAATGGAAAGTACGGATGACTCGACGTCGAACTATCGGCAACAAAACAAAAAAAAGGGGGGAAGACAGAAACGAAAAAAAAAAAAATTGGAAACAAACATAGAATAAAAACACAGAGTTCATTCGAAACAGGAGAGCGTAAGCTCCAAAAAAATGCTATCAACGAAGCATCCCAACTGGAATTAACGTAGGCTAACGACGAGTGGACATCGAACTGTCAGCGAGTTGAGGAAAAAAGTGGGAAAAAAAGAGGGAGCAAAAAAAAAATAAAACAGAGAGACAAGGGATAAAACGAAAATATGGCCTTCGTTCGAGACAGGAGAGGAGAGCCTAAAGTCCGGAAATGCACGAGCAGCTGGTTGTTCTGACAACGGGCCTGAGACGTGGAGGGGCGTGTGCGTGTACCTGTGCGTGAACGGGCGCGAGGGAGGGTGCGCGCGGGCGCGATGGCTCAGCTCACGCGAGCGTGCGATAGAGAAAGAAAAGAAAAAAGAAAAAAAAAAAAATCGTCGTGGAGACAGGAGCGGCGGAGTTACCGAGCGAGCGAGCGAGCGAGCGAGAAAAGGAGGGAGAGTAAGAGAGAGGGAACGTAGTATGCGAAGAGAAACAGAGTGAAATCTGTCAGTAGTACATGGGCGACGAGTCATTTTCACTTTACGCCTGTGTGGGACGAACACGATGCTGGCACGTCACGAGATACGTGTTTGACGACGAATTGGCAAGCGTCAATGCGTGCGTTATCTCGTGAGATTTCCGTGCGTCCCAAAGGCGGGGAACCTTTGTTGCCACGGCGAGAGTCGGGGAAATGTTCGAGAAAAAAAAAATAGGAAGGCAATGTAGCGGGAGATATGGCGGTGTAAGGCGAACGGTGCCAGCCGTGATCGCAGGACGATACGTACGTGCCTGCGCAAGAATGATAAAGACAAGAAAAAAAAAAAAAGAAGTCAACGTTTACTCACTATTCGGGATTCATTGTGGACATGCTACGCTGCTGAGGCGTCTGACCGATGCCGCGTTTTTCTTCACTTCGCGTATATTAAATTCGTCGATAACGGCGACTCGCTTTGCCCAAACTGTGACCGTCGACGATCCGTCTATCCCGTTGATCGGACGGTTGTTACACGTACCGAAAAATGTACGAAAGTGACGAAACAATGGCGGTCGCGCGGTACCTCCTCCCAGACGAGCGAACGAGCGATCTCTACCATTGACGTAATGCCAGAATGGCAGGAGGTGCCTGTTTCGACTCCCTCTCGACTACCGTGACTTTAGCCTCTACGCGGTGAAAGAAAACATGCACCGCGCGCTTGCGCCGTTACCACGGATCTAACGACGTACCCAGCGGTATACTCGGGACACTTGTCGCAACTTTTTTTTTCCCTCGATGAGTACGATCTTTTTATTTTTGATGTGTATGTATGTATGTATCGTTAGGTCGAGTTACGCACTGCATACACGCAATGACTGTTCGGGAGATGAGTCATCGATACGGTGTATAGGAAGAATCAATCGCAGTTGCCTATACTGTTTCAGTATTCGAGGAGCTTTGCTTTTTTCTTTCTTTTGTGTTTCGCAGCCAACCTTCGACGTTGAAACTACCAGACGATTAATTCGAAGCGTGAAAGGCAATAAAATTGGCTGCACCGATCGCGAGACAAGTGATTTTCTGCTCGATCTCTCGGTTGTTCCGATTAACCAACTGGGCTCGGTAATTGCCCGGCGATACAAGCTGAATTATCTCAAGTGTTTCAAAAACATAAAAAGATCGCTTATCTGTAGAGCTTGCTGCGAGGATTACAGGTCGAAGACTTAATTGATCGACGATAATACATCGGTTATAACAACCACCCTTAGGCCTTGACCTATTCGAATACATTATTATCTCATTCTATATTTAGATATATACGGGAGTTTCTACTGGTAAAAAGGATCAAATCGGCCTTGCATACAATCGCAAAACGTTCTATGGGCGGTGAATAAAATCCGTTTTGCAACAGATACAGGTGATGTGCCACTCTCGTGCCTTACAGAAGTAAAATTGGGTCGATATGCGCATGCGCAGCACCATTATAGTACGCCTTGCTATAAAGCGCCACTTTCGCCACACCTTACGGGGACGAAAAGTGGCACTGCTCATGCATGCGTTGCAAAAAATTTCATAATAGTATCATTATAGTATTCTTACAGAAGTATCCTTATAGAATTATCCTTATAGAATTATCCTTATAGAATTATCCTTATAGAAGTATCCTTATAGAAGTATCCTTATAGAAGTATCCTTATAGAAGTATCCTTATAGAAGTATCCTTATAGAAGTATCCTTATAGAAGTATCCTTATAGAAGTATCCTTATAGAAGTATCCTTATAGAAGTATCCTTATAGAAGTAGTATCCTTATAGAAGTAGTATCCTTATAGAAGTATCCTTATGGTATTCTCATAAAAGTATCTCCGCCACGCCTAAATCTTCGTTCGGATATCAATTATCGTTTTTTTCTCGGTATTTTTTTTCTCGGTACCGGACGCGAGATATTAACTTTTTTTATCAGCAAGAATCCTCATTTCTTGGCTGTTCCACTTCGGGTCTGCACACTCAGGATATATTCCGAAATCGTTTCCAAGTCCCGACGTTTTACTGAAATCACTGATCGTACCATTCGAGTCATACATAGGCACTGGCACACTGGGGGATTTCGAAACCCCAGTGCAGTGCTGTCAGTTACTTACCGGAAACGATTTCGGAATATAACCTCAATCCGATTCCGGTAAAATTTCAGGCTGGAGCCGAGAAACGGTTAGACGAGAATTGGCGCAACTCTATTGGCTGCCGTTCGCAAGCTCTCCCACGTGATTGGACCTTTCCGCCAGCCGATGCGTCGACAGTTGACGGCAACTGACAACAGTGAGAAATAAGGATGCAACACAGTGGGCGGTGAACGCCGAGCATACAGAATTGTTCGGGGGGGGGGGGGGGGGGGCTAATTTGATATTTATGCGAATGCACGTACGGCACGTACGAAGCATACACATGACAGTTGTGTTTACTGGTAGTGGTGAAATCGAGGTGTCGTAGCAGGCTACCGTGCGGAAGAACAGGATGACAGTTTTATGCCGTTACAAATACTTATTGGATCACGCTGTTGTTGCGCCTCGTCGGATAAACCCTTCGATTATAACGTCATAAAAGCTTGTGACTAGTTATAATAACAATAAATAAAATAATAAAATAATAATAATAATACATAGAAATGGATCGAAATAAATTGGGACTATCCGTCAAGAACTCGATTATGATGGAGGACCTAAAATGCAAATTTCTGGGACTCATAAACAAGCAGGTGAGGACAAAGTAAAGCGTCAATTTAAAATTAATTGAGCTAACAGGTATAGTGTTCATTGCGCAATGAATAAATGTATTTCAAGGATGAACTTGGCGTACGCCGGTTAGAAAAAAAAAAATAGCTGCGGTTGCATTTTTTAAAAGTTTTACGGGGAATTTTGCAGAGTCAAGCAAAGATCCCGTCAATGGGTCTCAATCCGGATCTGCTGAATCCGACGGAATCGCAGAGAAGCGAAGAGGTCGGATCGGAGGCGGGTCAGTCTACGGAGAGCGAAGCCGTCACCGATCAGGATATATTGGAGGCGATAGAATCCGTCTACTATCGCAATGACGAGAGCTTCGATTCGTGCAGGCACGAGCTAGAAAAGTTACCAGAAATATTGGACTCCAAAGAGATAGAGAGATACTACAAGAGGCTGAGACAGCAGCAACAAGTAGTTTCGAAAAAGGTTCTCCAGCTGATACTCCAAAAACAGAGCTCCTGTCAGGAGGAGTTTCAGCGTATACTAAAGACCGAGGAGCAGCTCGGCGACATGCTACACATTTGTAGAACGGGAAGGTCGAATCTCAATTTGGCTAAGAAACAATTTACCACTGCCAGTTTGGGTATACTGGCCAATTACAGAAAGAGGCAAATCGTACAGGAGCTATTGAATAATCTCAACACCGTCAAAACTCTGGTAAATATACCACCGATACGCATCGCACTCTTAAAAAAGGTCCATAAATATCCACAATTTTTATCTCGTTCATTTACCGTTTTTTCCAAACAACATTTTTCTACAGTGTATAACGTCGTGTCACGTAAAAACATGTGTCGATTTTGCTTTTAAATCAATTCAATGTCTGCTTCTGCTGCATCCATCGGTAACGCATTCCACCCGTCCACAACAATTGCACATCTTTACATCGTGAAATGTTTTTAAATGTACAAAAATTGTTTACCCAGTGTAAAGCGCTTATTTAAAGATTTTATAGTAATTTACGAAACAATAGATTAAGTTTTTATCGTCAGTGCATTTTATTTCGCTACCCGGTGTGAAGGTTTAATTTTTGTTTGTGCAGCAACGCACCGAGGATCGTCTCCAGGAGCTCCTGAACGAGGAGAACTATCCCGGCGCGATATCGCTGCTCCTGGAGTGCCAGAGCGCCGCCCAGACGTACAAGCACTTTCATTGCGTCGCGGCGTTGAACGGCAAGCTCCAGGACACCCTGGACCAGGTCGAGGAGACTCTGGACGTGACGCTCTCGAAGATGTGCGGACAGTTCGACACCCGAACGTACTCGTCGGTCCAGGAGGCCTACAAGCTGTTGGGCAAGACCCAAACGGCGATGGACCAGCTGCACATGCACTTCACCGCCGCTATACACAACAGCGCGTTCACCGTCGTCCACACGTACGCCGGTGGCGATACCAAGAGACAGTACAAGCAACTCTGCCAGTCGATAAGCCGAGAGAATTTTATAGCGTGCCTCCTCGAGCTGTGCAAATCTCTGTGGCGTATATTGAGCTCCTACTATCAGGTATTGAATTGGCACAGCGCGAAGGAGGAGGAGAGGAGCCAAGCGACCGGGGATGCCGCGGCGATCATCGACAGAGATCCGGAAATGAATTTCAACGAGCAGTACGTCAAGCAGAAATTGGAGAGCGGTATGGTGAGAATGTGGCACGATGTGGAAATTAAAATCTCGACCTTCCTCATCGGCACGGACCTTACGCTGTTCAAGTTCGAGCAATTCGTCGAAGTTCTCGGAACGGTCAATAGGTAAGGCTTTTATTTATTTTTATTGTTTGAAAAACAATTAATAACAAGTAACACTTTTTAAAATAATTTTATAAATAATTTTTAAAATGAGTCGTTTTTTTAATTACGTAAAAATTAATTAAAAAAAAGAGGCTGATTTCTTCTCATCAGCGGTTTATCATAATTTCGTTGCAGATTGACTCAAGTCGGCGACGAATTGTGCGGCAGCAAATCCGAGATACTCCAAGAATCTATGAGGAAACAGTGTTTATCGTATTTCTCTCACTACCACGCGTCGCGCTTGGACGAGTTGAGGATATTTCTCGAGCACGACGGGTGGGAGTTGTGTCCGGTGAAGTCGACCTTCGTCGCGAGTCAACTGGAGGAGTTCAAGTGTCTGAGACCGGCGTTGAACAACTGCAGGAGCGGTACGAGCAGTGCCGACGGTTCGTGTTTCGCGAGCGAGCACGAAAATTCCGTCGTCGGCGGTGGATGGCTGAATTATTATTTCGAGCACGGTACATCGCCGTTCGACGTCGCGGCCGACGAGACTATGGACGAGGATATCTTGTCGAGCATAGCGGTAAATTTTTGAAAAAATATTCTTCTCGCTGATTAAAATTCTTTTACGCCAGCTTAAGGATGCTTCACACGTACATTCCCAGCCAAAAGTGAGATTCAGTGGGAATTTGAACACTTCGTAATGGTACAAAAATCTGAGAAAAATCTATTACGCAAAAAACAAAGGTCTTGACGTAATTAAAACGGCTGATTATTTACAGATTTTTGGCATATCGCGAAGTACTGAAATTTTCATTGAATTAAACTTTTGGTAGGGAATGTGTGTGTGATGCATCCATAACGAAACGTGTATCGCAGGACGAGGCGTCAGGCTACATCTCCGATGATTCGGAGGACGACATGCCGGAGGAATTGAAGCGGGAGTTCGTCGACGAGACCGATCAAACGAGATCGTCGAAAAGGAAGCTCAGATCGAGAACTCAGCACGGTCCAATGGTCACGAACACGACTCTCAGCGTACTGAGAGTGTGCGGAAGGTACCTGCAGATGTCGAGGCTTCTTCGTTCGATAGCCATAACAGTTATTCAAAACATGATCCAGTTCTTCGAGCTTTGCTTCTACGCCATACACGCATTTTTTACGTCCGATCTCGTGAGTAGCGCGCAACGATTCGCATGAGAAATCACATTGCCGCCTATCAGCAAAGATACACTCGACTGAAACACAATTTTTCTCTTTTGTCCCAGCAAATAAACAGCGATTCGCTGTACAGTCCGAAGCTCAAACTGTGTCTCGCGAGGGTCAGAGAAACTCTCATAGTGAACGAAAGCTCGATGAGCGACAACCCGGTGAGCGAGAGATACAAAGTACGACAACCGCAATTATCGTCGATAGTGGACTTGACGCAGTCATCGAAGCTCTTCGGCTTGACGGAACGCGTCGTCGGGGTCGAGTCTCTCATTTTTCTCGGACATCAGTACGAGTGCCTGAGACCGTACTTGGAGCATCTGACGTCGGCCAATAGTCAACAGGAGCAGGGATTTCTGCATCAGTTCTACACGCAGACTATCGCCTCGGCGATCGAACTCCGCAAGCCCGTTTTCATGGCGGTCGCCGCTCAGGCGTTCGACGTAGCAGCCGTTTTGAATCTCATGAACAAAGTCAACTGGGAGGTGCGGGACGTAATGTCGCAGCACAGTAGTTACATCGATGCCCTCATGATGGTAAAACGTCGAGACCGATTTAGTCGAAAAATATTTTAACGAAAGTTTATTATCGTATAACTCGAAATGGCCGTTGCAGGAGATGCAAACGATGCACAGTAGAATGGAGGAGATCGCAAACGTAGTCCCCTTATCACCTCAAGTTCGGGCGGCGATCTGGGAAAACGTCGCTCATCTCATAACGCATACTTTGGTCGAAGGGTGTGTATTTTTAAAATACGCTATTTATTAATACCAAATGTGAGTTTCCCTGTTAAAAGAGACTTTATATCACTCGGTGGGAAAACTGCGGTTTTACCGCAGTTTAACCCTCATTTTCCTCACTCAAAACCCTCATTTTCACACCTCGTGAAAGAAAATTTTGTACAATACTCGCGCGAAAAACGTTTTCTTAACTCGTATAATTGCAACACTCGCTTTCGACTCTTGCTGCAAACTCACAGTCACAAACGTCATGTACTATTTTTTCGTCACAGATTCTCCGGTGCTAAGAAATGCTCGAACGGCGGGCGAGGCCTCATGCAACTCGATTTTACTCAACTGAAGTCGAAGTTTGAAAAAATTGCGTGCGTGAGACCGATGCCTCATAGCGAGTACGTGGAATTGTATATAAAGGCGTATTATATACCGGAGAACACCTTGGAAGAATGGGTCAAGGAACACAAGGTAATTGCAAATTCGATTCGAGTTTTTTACCGTTACAATCTGCCAATTATATATCGCAAGACTGTAGCGCCGTTTATGGCTTGCAGGAATATTCGGTCAAACATCTAGTGGGTCTGATTTCCTGCGCGTGCCAAAACAACAAGAAGACGCGCCAGAGACTGATAGGACTGGTGGAGGAACAACGGCCCAACAGGTAACATCGGCAGGAAGAGTGAATAAAGGGATATCATCGAGCTGCATAGTAGAACGAGTCGAGAGAAATCATGGAACACGAAAACGCGACTCTGATATCGAGCCAACTACGAAAAAAAAAAACCATCAACGAAACAAAAACAACTATACCTGTCGAGCTCTCTACGATCCATACATCCGAGCGTGAAATGATGGATTAATTTGTATCGATACGAAAATGTGTACCTCAAACGGTAGTTTATTCTGTCAAGGGCGGAGAATGAATCTCAAAAGGAGGATAACAATCGAGTTACGCGTTATCGCAATAAAACGTTTACTTTTGGAAAAGAAAAAGCGCGCGAGTTTGATCGAGGCGCTTCGTCAAAGTTACGACATATCGATATGGACGTTGTAATATATCGGATATTCGATAAAATAAATGCCTGAAAAAAGTTTCTTGGGAACGAATGGGCTGAATTAAAAACGCGAGATCATCATGGCCACTCCAGATTTATAGCAGTCACGTCGAGCGCTACGATATCGAAATCGGCACCGAGAATGTCACACAAGCTCGGCTTAGTTCTACCGAAATCGCCGTGCACGAACTCTTTGACGTAAGTGCCCGCCTGGGTCTTGACGTCGAGAACGAATAGATCGTCGATGTGCGAGGTATCGGATGCACCCGATTTCGCAGCGCGTTCTCGTATCTTGACGAGCTCCTCGTCCCTCAGCCACCTCGACCTCATCGCGTGGATGACACGAACTCGCGGCATGAGCGGTCGTCTGTGAAGCACTCTCATCGGTGTCTTTTGCACGATCTCCACGTCTTTCATATCCTTTAGCTTGTCGAGCTTCACGAGGTCCCTCGATGCGTTTTTCAAAGTGCACAGTGCACGATACACCTTCGTCTTTTCGTTCTCGCCCTCCTTAAGTTTTTTAAGATCCAATCTGAAAGCGAACGGATTTAAGACGCGTTATCTCTCGGCGCTCTCTCGAAAGGTTGTGACTTTGGTTTTGTAGTCGAAACTTACGTGTTGAGGACCTTCAGTTTCACCGTTATCTTCACCAAGTCCGTTTCGTCATTGATCTCGGTGACAATGTCGTCCAGCTGCTCGGCGGATATAATTGTATTTTTTGGATTCACGAGCTCCACCGCGAAAGGCCTGCCCGAACGTATACTCCTGACATCGACGTCCTCGCGTCCGGAGGACAGAAACTTTACCGCTGTTGAGAAACGAAGAGAGCATATTTTCTATTTCTATGCGTTCTGAGAATTCATCCTATAATACTCCGTATTAATTCCTGCTCCTCTTTAACACCACACATGGATCTGGCGCACACTTATTCGTTGTTTCTCTACTTTGACCAACAATTTAATGAATTCAGAGTAAATTTAATGTAGCAGGAACGGAAAGACGTAAGCTCCATGGCTGATTAGAAGCACGCTCTAGAAACGAACCGCAATCGTAAAATTGTTGGTTCTGAAGATTTTCTTGAAACTCGGTTCAGTTTAATTTTAATGAAATTAGAACGGAAAGATGTAAGCTACGTTGGCTGTTCGGGCACACACTTCGGAAATAAACCGAAATGGATTTTTTTTTTATGTCAAGATTTTCTTGAAACTCGGCTCTACCAGACCCACTTGTGGAATTCCAGGGCGAACTTCCGTTCGGACTCACAGTCGGCTTTCGTAAGCTTGATCATCGGTCCGCAAATCAGATCCTGCACCGATGTTTCCATCTTCTTTTCGCCGTTTATGAACCAAGGTGTTTGACTCAGCTCTCTAGAAAACTTGGCGTATCGGCCTGAAATCTACAAGTTTAGTGAAAAGAACACTCTCCAAGCGTCTAAAGAAATATTCCATAGTTTTCGCAAATAAAATTGCGATGCATTACAAGGAACCATAAAACGTTGGGTGGAAAGCAGACGAACCTCCTATAAATATGCTTGCATGGACACAAGTGGCTTTTTCCACTACGACAAAGTTCTCCGGCCTAGCTGGAGGAGACTTGTAACATTCCTGGAATGCATCGTTCGTCATACCAAGCAGGGTATTTTCCATTGTCTTTCTGCTGAACTTGGGTGACTGATTTTTCTTCCCATTCGGTCTGGAACTGATAAATTAGCTCGATCAGCAAAAACATTACCTTAAAATCAATTAACTACCTATCAAAGTTTTTGGTACATTTAACTAACATTTCTCATCCATAAATGTGCAAAAAAATTTGTTTCTCCTCAATTTTACAATTTAATTATTTTGTGAATACTATAATTATTTTTGTAACTATAAAAATTGTAAAATAAAAAAAATTAGAATTGTGGTTCTTTGTGAACAAGAAATATTTGTCTAACGTTCCCAGTCGGATACTCACAACGAAGCGGTCTCGCTGTTGTCGTTCTTGTAGGTAAAAGAAATTTCTACAAGAAGCGGCGAAGGATTCGGTGCGGCGAGTAAGTGTTTTCCAACAACTTTCTCCACTTTTCCCAATACCTGGGATTTCCATATTTCTTTGATGTTCTGAGTTCGGAGCCTGAGCGAAGTTTGCTGAGTGTCGGACAATTGAAGGTGCACGCTCAGGGCCGTTTGTACAGATCGCTCTCTCAAAGCCAGGCAAACAGGCAGAGTCAGAGCGCAATTGAAGTTGCTATCGTCGTAAGCACCTTCCTCTATGGCCCTTATCATCTTAAAAAGAACAAAACTTACTGCTGTTTTCCATTCTCAAGATAAAAGTTTTTTTTTTTACCGACGTACTTTCTCGACGGCAGATTTCTGCGTAACTTCCTGCAGGATTCCCAAACAAGCCGTACACGGCGAGGCACCGTCGTCGACGATCTTTTCGCCTTCGGCAACGTACTTGAGCTACAAAGCAAGGAGAAACTAATGAAGATCAATTCACAACTCGCCTCCCATCCTGCGGTATGGGTGATTTATGTACTTACCTTTACTGCACTGTCTGCCGGTTCGCGAAAGGTCTCCAAACTTCGCGTACCCACGAACCGCAGGCAACAACTCGTGCAGCAGCCGATCTCTCGTAGATACGCAAACATTTTGCTTTCGGTTTCGTACGATATAAAATCCATTTTTGTTCGGTTATTACAACTTTACAACAATCGCTCGTATTAATATTTACTCAATTGCAATTGTAATGAAATTATCAGCAGGTCATGCCTCGCTGTATCGTTTACAAAGTTTGTTTCAATCATGGATTTCAATGAACACGCGTGGTCTCACAAAAGTCGGGGACAACAGACCGGACAGTGGCGACACGAGCGGATGGTCCGGGTACTTTCGCAGTAGATTATATGCCGGTCTGGTTCACTTCGCCGCGGTTTTTCACTTCCGCTTGCGCTACATCCGGTCGTCTGTCGGTAAAACAGTACCGATTGTTGTAAACGGCGTGACCGATGCCATTTCCGTTAGTTTTTCGCTGACACAATCTACCGTTTCGATTTTTCGTCAGTCGGTAAAGTAGTTTCTGGTTTGTCTTTGTTCGCTGGCCCCGTCGATGCGAAGTTACCGACATCCAATGGATGGCAGCAGTAAGCAACTGGTACAGTTTTGCCGACAGACGTAACATCCGCCAGATGGCGCCATCCAACTGGTACTGTTTTACAGACAGACAACCGGATGTTGCACAACCGGAAGTAAAAAAAGTGCGGCCAACTGAACCAGGATTCGTACAGTATAACTATTGTAGCGCAACCGGAAGTCGAAAAGCGTGGCGAAGCGAGCCAGGATCTCTATAGTACAATCTACTCTTCTATCGGCCTTACCCAGACTCACCTCTAAAAGATCCCGAGATAAGTACGAGACACACGGATTATGCGAGAGCTCGACGCGCTCGAAAGGTACCTTGTTGATGCCTCAATGTCAACTAAGTTATGAAGAACAACGTGAGATTTTTTTCAGCGATCAATGATCAACCTTTCCTCTACAATCGTTTTTCACTCCGACACAATGACACAATACGATCCGTCGAAAAGCTACATCAGCGAACATCAACATACGATAATTCGGGAAATTGAGATACGAAGTAAAAACGAAGACTACGAATTAACATCTATGCTGATCTATGTGCATCTATTGAATCGTTAGCACAGGACTATGATGTGCTCGTGTTGACGGAAACCTGGTTAGGTTACACCATAAACACGGCGGAACTTGGCTATACTTAATTTTTTATCTTTAATCATCTGTATTATTAAACTGTATTTCATGGTCGAATCATTGTAATTTCTCTACCACTCACTTATTCAACCTCTGCATTGCACTCATTGTATCGCTCCCAATCTTGCACTCAATTGTACACCTAAGATCTAGAAGTGCATGTCTCGTCTATTGACGGGACATGTTTATGTTTAATTTATTAATTAAACATAAACATCGATCGGAATAATTACCACGTATATAAAAGTTTATACATTTACCGTCTAAACAGAAATTGCAATTGCAACACTATAGATACATAGATATGCATTTATTGTACATTAGGACCTGCGGTCTTCTAAGCACATCACCCAACGAACAACAAACCGAATGAATACCGAATAAATACAAAAAAAAATATAACACACTACACTACGCGTTAAACCTAAACCGCATATATGTGCTTCGAAGAGAATTCGTAGGCGTATCGTGTAATTCTCGAGACACTTCTATCAGAGAAAATGTCTTCGCGGAAACTTTGCTGAAAGATTGGCAGCATCTGCGACGAGGCCGAGGCGGAATGAGAAGAGACACGAAAGTAGCGTCGGACGGGAATGGGGATGTTAACCGGGAACGGGGCGGGCTGTCGTATTCCGACCTCGGGAGGGACGTGCCTCCAGCCTAGACCCGGCTGTTCTCTGTGTGTTGACGCCTGAAACGCCGACGATCGATCTTCGTCAGACTTGATTTCGCAGCAGTACAATCATCCAACAAATAGAATTGTACCCTAGCCCCGTACGAGTAGGTTATACGCCGCTCTTTCTCGTACGTTTCACGGCGGAAAACTTCACAACTGCCGTTCACGTTGTCAACAGCAGCCAAGATGTCCGCGAGAACTACGCTCGGAGCCTGAGAATAATGTTCTCAACAGCAGACGACAGCCGGGTCGACTCGAGACTCAATTTTTTTTTTTCCCCCTGTTCCGTATTCCTAGATGTTGGCATTTCAAATTCCCTGTCGATCTCAAAGTGTCTAATACGGATCTATAAATTCGTTGGTGAAGTTGCGAGTAACTCTCAGTTTAACGCGAGAATGTGAACCGGAAGTCCGTTATCGGAGGCATAAAGTGTTGGGTATAAGAGCAATTAATGGTAATCGGTAATTGGGATGCTAAAATATTATATTTTTGTAATTCGCAACTGTCATGTGATAATTATGATGAATGTGATAAATGAAAAATTAAAATATAATTTTTTTATATTAATAATTGACGCGTGATAAATTCGAATAGGGCAGAATAGCTTATTGAAATTAACAGTTAAATCATATTCATCGAACAGAAATGGCACTTCATTGAAGGCATAAAATATTGGTCAAAAAGACAACTACTGGTAATCGGTAATTGGGGTATTAAAATACTATAAAAAATGAACAATTGTCACGTGATAATTATGATAAATGTGATAAATAAACATTGAAATATAATTTTTTTATATTAAGAATTAACGCGTCTTAAATTTGAATAGTGTACACCGGCGAAGCACTATAGAGACGTCGGCTTATTGCAATTAATTGTTAAATCATATTCACCGACCAGAAATGGCACTTTATCGTGGGTATCGTATAATAACACTGATAAAGGAGGCGTAGAATGCCGAGATCTCGCTCTCTCTCTCTATCTTCACAGTATATCCGTTACAGGCGGTTGACACCCACAGCGAAAAGCACAAGCCGCAACAGACGAAATCCGACATGAGAGATCTCAATCGTGTCAGAATCGAACGAGCTGTTTTACAGTTCACACGCCGGGAGCGCGCGATATGATTGATATCCGCGCGCACCTTCTTGTCACAGGCGTATCTCTCACTCTCTCCGCATCGTTAACATACTATTCGCTGTCGTTGGCCCGCGACGCTTAATTGATACGCCGACTCGTATATTTTCATTGTTAATCACGATGCGGATACGATAAAACAAAAAATCGGCTCCAAGATCGGCGCGTATCGACGGTCGGTAAAACAGAGAGGAAGTGAAAATGCTGCGAAATAACCGAGAAGGAACTACAACGCCGCAGGGGGGGGGGGGGGGGGGGGAGTATGTAAGTGCTTGTGTGTTACGAAGTGGCGTAACGCGTTCTCGACAGTCGAACGGAGCGAGCGAGACAGAATGTCATAGCTAGTTGTTTCTCGCGAAGGAGGGAGACTGACACCTATGTGATGGATCGTTACCGCCCGCAGACCGTTCTTTGCTCTCCCCGCGGGGAGAACCTCGCACACGCTACCTCATCTGTGTTAGCCTCATATTGCTCTTTCTCTACGTCTCTCACCCTCTCTCTCCTTCTCTCTTTATTTACTATATTGGGCGACTACTGCGGTAGCACATGCACCTATTTCTCTTATCTCGTCTCGAAAACGCTGAGAAATTTTTGTTTTCGCAAATTCCTAGGTCATCTTCATTATTTTTCATTTTTCTGTCTAATCATAAGTCCCAGATGTTATTCGTGCCGGAAAATAATGTTTTTCATGTAAACTTCGGATGAACCAGTCAGAAATGGGGATAGGGGAGAGCGGGGCAAAATGGCACACCGGGGCAAAACGGGATAATGAGACAAAACGCAATTTTCCAATAACTTTTGGATGGTGGCAATGGTGGTGAGTGGGGCAAAACGGCTTTGAAAATCCGGATGTATCGTTGGGACAAAATGGGGCATCTAAAAATCATTGGAAAATTGAGTTTTTCCCTCACTGTCCCGTTTTGCCCCGCTGTGCCATTTTGCCCCGGTCTCCCCTATGCAGTCTATTCTTGCAAAATCCTGAGTTATTTAAACAATTTTTTATTTTACTGCCGAATAATAAGTTTCGGATTTGTTTCATGCAAGCTTCGGACGAATCAGACAGAAATGGAAAAATGTATTCTATTTTTGTGAACTTCGAAGCCGTCTTACATTTTTTTATTTCACTGCCTAATAATAAATCCCGTACGTTATTCGTCCTAGAAAATGATATTTTTCCATGTAAGCTTTGGACGAGACGAACCGACAGACAGAAATGGGAAAATGCATTACATTTTTGCAAACTCGTACGTCATCAAATTTTTTTATTCTACTGCCTAATAATGAGTCCCGTATTTTGTTCCTCCCACCGAATGATATTTTTCCATCTAAGCTGCGTCCGAGACGAACCGGCGGAAATGAAAAAATGCATTCCACTTTTGCATCCCGGAACCTGCAAAACACGTTTACAACACACAATCTATCATTCCAATTTTTATTTCCATCGTGATACACTTTCTCCCTTACACAACTCCTACCTAACGACAAGGTAATTCTAAAATTAACAAGAAAACGAAAAAGGTGAAAGTTTTTCAAAAAAAATAAAAACAAACGCTAAACGTACAAAAAAGTTATTTTACCTCCTAAAGCCGGCAATATAATAACGAAAAAGAGTAATTTTTTTTCACCATAAATTGAATATAAAATCTACTTCGCCCGTCAGCTGTAACTTCTTTCGAAAAAGCCTTGCATCGATCAACCCTTAATTTTCAGTTACACTCGATCGCCGAAGCAAAAAGTTTCGTTCCCGATAATTCGGAGCCGAATCCGTTGTAATTTTCAGTCCCATCCCGAAAGTTTCGATCAACGATGTGTATAGAGTCATCTCTTCGAGAGGGCCGGCACTGCGCCGGAGGGCGAAGAGTTGTGTACCGCGAGATTTTCACTAAAAGTTTCAATGGAGTCCGCGAGCGACATGTATATCCAGAGGACCTGGGGGGATGCGGCTGCTGCAGCAGCATCTCGCTGCGGTCCGGCTGGCGGATCGAGAGCGTGCTAATGGCTACTGACACGGAGTTTTGATGGATCGGCCTACCACTATACTCTCTCACGTCTCACTCGACCTATCGTGCCGCAGCGAGCTCTTATTTTCCATGCACGTACTACAATGGCGATTCTCCAAATCTATAGGGTATTCGGACGACTTTGCGGGTTTCTTGCGCTATATATATATATATATATATATAACTGTATATGTGCAGAGCGCGGTCAAAGGTGATGCTCGGCTCGATCGTGAAATATTTTTTTCACGACTGTTGTTGCAACGTCGTTGAAACTACACGAAAACAGTTTGAAAAATATATATATATATTTATCTATCAGAAAATTAAAGCACGCGAAGCTTCCGGGGAATGATGGATCGTGATATGTTGGAATTTCATTAAATAAAAAATAATTATAACAAAAGTAAAAGAAAAATTCAATTACCAAAAGAATAATACGCTCGCGGGCTGCCGAAAATGACATAATCTTTCGACTGTTCTTTTAATTCGTAAAAGTCTGAACAAGAGCGGGATTATTGCGACCCATATATGTATATGCACACAGCCCTGGGCAAAAGTGATGCTCGGCTGCGAATCTTTTTTCCACGAACTACACGAAAACAATTTTTTTCAATATATATATTTATCTAACGGAGAATTAAGGCACGCGAAGCTTTCAAGGAATGATAGATCGTGATACGTTGGAATTTCATTGAAAAAATAATGATAATAAATAAATAAATAAATTCAATTAGTAAAGGTACACCCAGAAAAAAAAAATTATTTGACGGCCACCGTTTATTTTGTTTAAGTAAAATATTTATTGGATTTGAATAAACATTTATTTCATTTAAGTAACTATTTACTTAACTTAAATAAATATTTATTCAAATGAAATAAAAAAGGGTGGCCGTCAAATAAATTATTTTTCTGGGTGTAACAATTGGCTCGTGGGCTGCCAAAAGCTGGACAATCTTTCGACTGTTACTTTTAATTCTTAAGAGTCCGAACAAAATTTGGGACCAAGAGCATCCGAACAAGAACGGTCTTCTTGCCAGCTATATATATACACAGCCGCAGGCAAAGGCGATGCTCGGCTACGACTCGATCGCGAGAGTCTTTTTACCACGAACGTCGTTGAAACTACACGAAAACAATTTTTTAAAAAATATATATATACATATATTTATATTTCTAACGGAGAATTAAAGCACGCAAAGGTTCCAACGAATGAGAGATCGTCATACGTTGGAATTCCATTGAAAAGTAAAAAAAAATCAATTCCCAAAATAATAATTCGTTGGCGGGCTGCAAAAACATACTACATAATCTTTCAACCCTTCTAATTCTCAGAAGTCCGAACACGATTGAAGCAACAGTTATATTTTTACTTTTCGTTTTTCCTTTTTACATTTTTGATTTGAGCTCTTTTGGAATTGCAAAAATTGTGAGCAGAGGTAAAACAACTATTTTTTTTTCGTTTTCTTTTCTCGGTCCGAAAGCGATGTTTTTTTTCATCCTGTATGGGATATGCGAGCTCCCCAGCAGAGGAGATTTAGGTGGGAGTTTTTCTTTCTTTCTGTTTTCTTGCGCAGAACGAAAAAGGAGATACGGTTCGGACATGGGCGTCCGTTTGCCGTCCGTTCGCCGGGTTGTTCCCGTGTTCTTCCGTTGACGTATCTGTCCCCGAGGATCCGCGAGGCGTTACGATCCACGAGCAACGTTCCCGTGACGACCGCTAAAGACTGCAGTCCAGCCATCCGGCAATAGCCGTAAGCCGCGGCTTAGGCGACGGGAATCTATCGACAGGTCGTTGGAAATACCCTTCGTCAGCGTTATTTTTTTTCACCTTTCGCCATATAATTACTTCACTCATTTATACCCATATAAGGGAAAACGGAGCAAAGTGGGACAGTGGAGCAAAACTCAATTTTCCAATAATATTTGGATGTCCCATTTTGTCCTACCGATAAATTCGGATTTTCAATCCCGTTTTGCCCCACTCACCACCACCGCCACCATCCAAAAGTTATTTGAAAATTGCGTTTTGCCATTCAAATAAATGACCCTGAAGATATCTGCACGACATCAAATTTTATCTTTGGCAAGTCTCTATCAGTGCACGGCTTCAGGAAGAATAACCAATTGCTTACTTATAGAATTTTAATCTCCAAGAGAACTTCCTCGAGCAAAGTCTGTTCGATGCAAAATACAGCCGTTATAACTTGATGACATTTGGCCACATGCAGATATATATATTATTTTTATATATATTATCTTTATATATATAATATATATAATATATAATAAATATATATATTATTTTTATATATATTTGTATTAAAAAAAGTACAATATATTCTTATATTCTTATATACATATATACATATATCTTATTTTAAGGCGCGATAGCTTGTAGAAAAATGTCGAGGGATCGAAAGCGGGTCCCGGGACGCGAAAGTCCTCTGGGAGATCGGGAGGACAGAAGTTTCACGGAGTGTACGGGGACCGCGGTAGACCGAGCTGTATGTGCGCGTTGCGGCGGAGTTTGGGAGTGAGTTTCGTGGGTTTTGTGTGTAACGCTACGGGACGCGGAGGACGAGAGAGCCGAAGAGCGAGAGAGGATGAGGAACGTCCCCGGGGATTTCTCGTCAGCGTCATTCGTGTCCGTTTTTACCTGCCCCGCTGCCGATGCCCTCGCGAGGTATTTTCATCTCGTCCCATCGCGCTCCGTGCTCGCTATACGTATGCCCCCTCCCCTCCCCCCCCCCCCCCCCCCCCCCCGCCCCTCCCCGGCGCCCCCTTTGGAAATTTAAAAAGACACTCTCGCACGCTCTAATAGGACGCTCCTCTCTTCTCACCGTCTCCGGGCCATCAGCGGGACACCGAGAAGATAGGGACCTGCCGCAACCGAAGATTCGTGCGCCGGGACGACGACTTACAAGAATCAACATTCCACCGGCACGAAGATAGAGAGAGACTCAAACTTCTCGACGTTATCAACGCGAGCCGTCGCAAAACTCGAATCCCGAGAAAACTGAAGGGTCTCGAGAGAGAGGCGGTTACCGCCGGTTGTGAGAAAGGGGCGAGCGGACGGACGACGGGGACAAGGAGAAGCTTCGATTCTGCTCTTCTGCCCTTCTGACTTGTTGTTTTATTCTTATTTTTATTTTCTTTAGATATTTTTTTTTGTTTTAATTTTTTTTTTTTTTTTGGTCCGCGCTAGCGAGACGGCCGAGAAGCCACGATTCTGCTTTCTGCCTTGTGTTGTTTTGTTCTTATTTTTAATTTTCTTTAAGTTTTTGTTTTGTTTTAAAAATTTTTTTTACCGGTTCGCGTTAGCTAACCGGGTGAGAAGTTTCAATTCTGCTCTTCTGCTTTTTTGCCTCGTTGTTTTATTTTTTATTTCATTTTCATTACATTTCTTACTTTATTTTTATTTTTTCCGTTCCACGTTAGCTGGCCGGGCGAGAAGCTTCCATTCTGCTCTTCTTTCTTCTGTATTATTGTTGTTTTATTTTGATTTTATTTTTATTCGTTTTTTTTTCCCGGCCCACGTTAGGTAGACGGCTTTCAGCTCGTTCCCTGTCTACGCTATCGTCCGACGATGACGAGTACCGTATAACCCACGTATACCGCACTATATAGGGGTATTGCAAAACAAAAAAGACAAAAAATAAATTAAATAAGAGGCATCCCCCGTTTTCTGGCTTATCTGCTGGCCGGCTCGCCGCTTGTACGCCGATGACTACGCCCCCCCCCTCGCCACGTCGATCACGAATAAATCAACATCTCGTAGATTATTATTCAAATCGGTGAGACGCGGGCGAACGAGAATTCCGGTTTTTCGATCGCGCGCATGCCCCGCACCTTCGTTCCCAGAGTTCGCTAATATATTTTCTATTTGTTTTATTAATCTTTAATATCTTTGCAAGGAATCTTAAAAGCATAGCTAGAGACGAATCTTTGGTCAAAGAAATCCCAGCTCTATTTTCGATTTTATTTATTATACATATTTACATTTATTATATTAATATATTAAATTATATTAAGTTATTAATTATATTAATTATGTCAATAATTATATTCTTACTTCATTTTTTACTTTTATTTCCCTATCGTTTTTAATCTTTGATTCAGTTATTTTTTCCTCTACCACGTCTAATTTGAATTGCATCTACGACCGGTGCTCTTGAGGTGCTTCGCTCCAAACTACGTAAAAATAAGTGGTCGCTATGTCTCTATTTCTCTCTCGTCTGCGACCACGGCTCCGACCGCTTAATGTAGTCCTTGCGAATGGTGTTGATTTCGCATAAGTTTCAGAAAATTGAGACGGAATTGTAAACACTTCTCGATGGTATAAAAATCTGAAAAAAATCAGGCATATTGAAGATGCCGAAAAGATTAATTTTGCATAATAATAAATCCAAAATGTTATTAATAAATTGATGAAAAATGTAATTGTTCAACGAATCTCCCGGAAAGATAACTTTTTTTTTAATGAAAATTATTCGTTTATTTTTCTGAATACGTATGAATTTTTTCAGATTTTCAAATTCACTTCGAATTTTCTGACTTTCTACACGTTCTTCCCATATAAGAAAAAAAATTCAAAGTTAATTTAAAAATCTGAAAAAATTCATACGTATTCAGAAAAATGAACGAATAATTTTAATTTTTTTAAAAAGTTATCTTTCCGGGAGATTTGCTGAACAATTAAATTTCTCATCAATTTGTTGATAACATTTTCGAATTATCATTATGCAAAATTAATTTTTTCGGCATCTTTAATACGCTCGATTTTGTTTCAGATTTTTATACCATCGAGAAGTGTTTACAATTCCCTCTAAATTCTCTGAAACTTATGCCCAATCGCAAGGACTACCCTAAATACAATTATTCTCGTGTTAATTGCCCGTAGAGGACAACGGCACGGACACACCAAGGCCCGAGCCGGGTCCGTTATCAGTTCGCATCTCGGTGCATATTATGGGTATCCCGAGCGCATGCGCAGTTTGTGTTGCTGCGGTTACACCGAAAGGGCTCCGGGCCGAATGACACGGTCACCGACGAAGATGACAGGTACACGGTCTCGATTCTCATTTCTCCTTCGCGTCTCCTCTAAGCACCGGACGGCGAGGGGGGGGGGGGGGGGGGGGGGGGGGCGCAGAGATAGAGAGAGCGAACGCCGGAGCGAGAATCGCCTCGAACCGATCGGGATAGAGGCATATCGCGAGGCAATCTCCTGACACAAGCCTCCTCGCCAACCTCGAGAGGTTTTCGTGACTCGAACCTTCTGTGACTCGAGCCTCGGCCGGTCCAGTCCTGCTCACGGTTTCCCGGCGACGTCGTACCCTCCCCGGCTCACGGGGCTTGTGTATCCCCTCCTGCCAATATACTCCTGCCTGTCAACACACGTTGCATTCAATTAACTCGAGAGAGGAACTCGACCGGCTGCGTAATGACGCGGAAATCTGACCGGAGCTGGCTCTCGGATCCACCAGCGTCTCCAGACGTGTGAGTCGATGTTTTATTAATTTTTTTTTATTCATCGATTTTATTTTATTTTTTTTCATTTATTTACTCATTTTATTTTTTTTCCCTTGCGACGGGTATTGGGGATTATGAAAATTGGCGAAATGGCAATTTTAATACTCGCGTGGAAAAATATTGACAAAGAAATAAATGTAGCGGCGGGTCGTGCAGTTTTTTTTTTTTCATATAGTACTTAGTTTTCAATTTTTTGTTTCCGGATTGTTTTTTTAAGTGAAAGAAATCATAAAATTAACGAGGAAAGAATAACGTTCCTGGACGAAAGATGTTTGTTAAATGTGCGCGTATTTTTATCGTGCGGATATTTGAAAAGTTTAAAGTTGAGACAGGCCTTATTTTGAGCTACTTTTATTTGGTACATTTCTTTAAAGATTTGCTAGCAAGGTCTTCAGCTGACGCGGCCTGGCTCAGTTGCTGCCACGGCTCTGAATTCTGAACTGGAATTTATTTACTGATGGGCGCCAATTTGTCTTAGGAGAACTAATAAACTTCTGGTTACACAAAATACATTTTCGTTTGGCCGAGTAGCTTTTCTACCAATGAGACAATCACACGGTGGATAATTGAAGGAGCCAAGGAATTTGCGAAATCGGTAGAAAATACAAAAGAAAAATATCTCACGTTCCAACCGTTGTACTTTAAAAATGATGTTTCCTCGTTTCTTCTATTTTCCTCTTTACTGGCAACTTCTAAAAAAAATTCCTTCAGATTAAAATTAAGTAAACAAACAAAATTAAGATTGGAGAAAAACGAGATAGCGAGGGATCGGTCGTGTTATTGCGATAAAAAAATACATGCTATTATTACCCTTGGTGACAACAGAGTCGCGCCTTGTTACATCGCGACCAAATGACGCCGCCACGCAGCAATATCAATCGTGACTTTTGTACCCGCGATTTATCGTAAAAAATAAAAAAAATGAAAATGATGCAAACAAAAAGACAACTTGAACGGGAAAGAAGCGGCACCGAAGGAGTTTATTATCATGAGAGAAAAATGTTCTATTTGCGTAGCAGGTAGTTTAGAGAGGATTATAGCGATGCGCATCAGCGTCTAACCTGCTTACTGATGGTGCTGATGCGGGGGCTTCGAGAGGGTGTTTAGAGAGCCGCACCGTTGCAGCTACTTTGCAAGATAACGCGTAAGCCTATTCCCGATACTCCCAATTGTACAAATGTGGCATTAAAGCGAAGTGAATCGGCCGTGAGGGTGGCAGATGCAATTTTTCAATAATTTTTTTTTTTTATATTTGCATTTTTTTCTTTGAAAAATTGAACAATGTTTGTTGAATAAAGTTGAAAGGTTTATTGAAAAAAGTTGGAAAGTTTATTGAAAAAAGTTGAAAAGTTTATTGAAAAAAGTTGAAAAGTTTATTGAAAAAAGTTGAAAAGTTTATTGAAAAAAGTTGAAAAGTTTATTGAAAAAAGTTGAAAAGTTTATTGAAAAAAGTTGAAAAGTTTATTGAAAAAAGTTGAAAAGTTTATTGAAAAAAGTTGAAAAGTTTATTGAAAAAAGTTGAAAAGTTTATTGGACTGGCAACTATGCTATAATGCATATTAGCCATTATGCTTTTTTTGCAATTATTCAATATACTCTTTTCAATGTTGCTAATCTTTTTTTTCGAAAAAGGTAAATTAGCCACATTGAGAAAAAAAACGTTCTTTATCGTTTTCGTTTTCGACCTCGGTATTTTGTCACTATGTCTTAGTGCGACGTTTTTCACCGGCATTACATTTTGCATCGAGGCAATAAAGTGCCGTTACGAACACAGCAGAACGTCGTGTCTCCGGGAAAGATTCCGACGGTCGGACACGCACCGTTATCGCGAACGGAATTAAGGAGGCTCAAGTGCGTGCCTCTCGATTAATCGTGCAAGAACCTTTCAAACTTTGTACTACTATCCGATTTATCGCGGGAGGAATAGCCGATTACTCATCGGCAGATGTGTATGGACGGCTTGATTTCATAAGGGCGTATCTGCCGTCCTTAAGCGTAGCTCATAAGCCGTAATGGCCGAAGGATAAAACGGGATAATGAGGCAAAACGCAATTTTCCAATAACTTTTAGATGGTGGCGGTGGTGGTGAGTGGGGCAAAACGGGATTGAAAATCCGAATTTATCGGTAGGACAAAATGGGACATCCAAAAATTATTGGAAAATTGAGTTTTGCGCCCACTGTCCCGTTTTTCCCCACTGTCCCATTTTGCCCCGCTCTCCCCTACAGATCGCAAGACAAACGACAATGAAAAACCGTCCGTTATAAGCATAATTTTTTCAGTCGTTTTGCAGTAAAAAAAAAAAAAACTGGCTATTTACGAATTATCTCTCAGTCGCTCGGATGATCCAGTCCCCCCCCTATGTTTATATTTGAACATATCCGTTTAATCTCTTATCGATTTTTTATCGCTTGCAAATTTTTCGCTCTCGGTCGACAAAAATATTTACGTCGAAGATACAATCTCCGTTTACGAGAACCGACACGGATTAATTTAACGACAAATTGTGTCGAGGCAAGTATCTGAATCGTGTTTCGAGGGCGGTTGAACCCTTTGCTATTCCGGGATTAGCGGGAGGGAGGAGGAGGGGGGGGGGGGGGGGGGGGTTATTTCTAATACTCGAGAAGCGAACAAACTGCTCGCACTGTCGGCGAATTAAACGCGGATGGATTCGGAGCTTTGAGGGTTACCGGGTTTGATATACAGTGCAGGATGTACGGTACCAGGCTGCGCCTCAGCTCGGGCTCAACCCTTGCTCGCCTCCATTAATTAGCACTTCATATCCCGAGCGACGTGCTGGTAACGAGCCTGTCATAATTACCGCGCTAACTTTATTACATTCACCCTCGACGTAACCGACCCCGGCGTCGCTGTTAATGCAGGGTTGTCCGTATGCCCCCCCGCTTGGCCCTATACGTAGCGTGAATGCACTTTTATAAACATATATATATATATATATATATATATATATATATATATATATAGGTGTACTTATATACAGTGGCGGGAATTATTACTGAAACTGTAGACAACATTTTTCGTAGAGTTAAAATATTTTTAGTAGTTTCTATGCACGGCGCCGGCTCACAAGAATTTTTTTTTAATTTACCAAGTTAAATAACAAATTTAATTCGTTAAAGAAAAACAATAAAAAATTAAAAAGACAATATATTGTGGACATTTGTGTACGAAAAGTGTTTGAGAAATATGCGAAAGTTTTTCTTTTGCATATTTCGCCGACTCACAAGAATTGTTTACCAAGGTAAATAAAAAATGTAATTCGTTAAAGCAAAAATTCATAACAATATATTGAGGACATTTGTGTACGAAAATAGTTCGAGAAATATGCAAAACTTTTCGTTTACCATATTTCTTGTACCTTTTTTAAAAACATATAAATATACATGTATTTGTGTACGGAGACAAGAACTGTTACCGAAACTATAAGCAACATTTTTCATATACTTAAAATATTGTTCGTACTTTCCATGCCCGGCGCTGACAAGGATTTTTCATCAAATTAAATTTTTTTTAAATACAATTCGTTAGAGGAAAAAAAATAAAAAATAAATATTATGGACATTAGTGAACGGAAAGTGTCTGTGAAATAGGCAAACCTTACTTTTTTTGTCTCTGCGCATGCGCAGAGCTCGCCGTACCGGTCGGTCCGCGCGCTGCCGTTAGATGACGCTGTTGTAGCGCACGAACCCAACCAAAAAAATGATTCCAACCTGCCTGTTATCTGACGCAATTAATCCCAACTGTCTCTCAACGAAAGCGTCATCGACAGATTAGCGGGTCGGCAAAAAGTGCCCTTTTTCGAGGTGACGCCTCCGCGCATCGATTATATTTTGATTATAATATTTATAACTCCGAGAGTTCGATACATTTGACGCATTTGCTGCCGGACAAACTGTCGCGGAAATCACGAGGCAGCACCGAATTAATAGATACTCTGTAATATGAGCTTGCAGCGGATAGCATTGGATTCGGTATATCGGACGCTTTGGTAACGCGCTGCCGAGTTGGATTGGGAACACCATTCGAGAGGGACTCTCGTGCTGCGAAATGATTGATGACTCCATTGTGCCAGACCCGAAGGCTTTTTTCGACGCAACCCCGCCGCTCACCGACAGCGCCTCTCACTCCGCTATGCACTATTTCTGTTACCAGTAACTGCGTGTGTATATCCACGCACACATGTATATATGTATATATATATATGTATATATGTACATATATATATATGTATATGCATATATGTATATATGTATATATGTATGTATGTATGTATGTATGTATGTATGTATGTATGTATGTATGTATGTATGTATGTGTGTATGTATGTATATATGTGGCTCATCGTTGTATAGAGACATGCAGAGGGTAGCAAAGCGCGTGCTGCACGCGGCATTTTCGTTCTCGGAACAACAAAATGCCTGCCTGTCGCGCGTCCGAATGCGCGCGGCGCCATTCCCAAAATGCGTGGAATTATGGAAAATGGGGGGGAAAAAACCCATCGCCGGCTCGTTGTCGTTCGCGCTCCGGAAGATCGATCGGGTCGCCTATGCTCTCGCGAAGAAAGCGTGAGAGAGGTACTGCATGGCTACTCGGAATATATAGTCCCCAGCTCCTGCGCCATTTTTCCCCTGTACCCAGAATTAAGAGCATGGAGTTTAAAAAAATAATAATCTAATAGTACTTTACTACTGCGAATTTATATAAACGGCCCAATGAGCGAACACCATGTTATATATTTTTATGAAATTTTTTGAAATATATATATACATATTTAAAAAAAAAATTTCTCATCCCTGAGTCGTACAAGTATAACCAATGCATTTCTTTCGAGTCATCCGGCGGATGCGACAATTTGTCATAATGCTTGTTCATTGATACACGTTCATTTATTGGCGTGATTATTATTCCGTACGATGACGACGCATAGAACTAATTTGGAACGCGAAATTGACAAGAATTCGGTAGAGGGAGGGAGGGCGGTTGGAGGCTGCGACTTACAGCGTCTGCGGTGTCCCTCGGGAGCGAAGAACCCGGAGGGCACGGAACCGGATGACTTCTCCTCCCACGGCCAAACCTCTTGTACCTTCGGCTCTCAATATTTCGCACAGCTACGAGTCACAGTGCCTTCTAGCTAGTGAATATTCCGCCTACTCGCGGGACCAACGGTACCAAGTTAAACTACGAACTACAGTGAAACTTCCGTTAAATTGTACTCCCGAAATGTTCGAGAAAATAAACGATTTAAAAAAAAATGACGTATGAAAAGAACGAAATTTAATTACACACACAATAGACATAATTTATTGTCGCGCGAAGAAATGTGTCGTTTTTTCGGAAAAAATTATGTGCTGTAAATATATTAAAAATTTAACTTGTAAATATATTTTCGGCATATAATTTGCGTATTCTCGTACGTAAATTATATGCGTGAAAAAAAAATCATAATAAATGATATTATGTGAAAAAATTATGTGTACTTTTCAGTAGACATAAATTATTCAGATAATATAATTTATTTTCGAGCGAAAAAAATGGTATGTGGAAAATATATTAAAAGTTGAACTTTTAAATACATATTCCGCACACGATTTTTTTTTGTCCGCGACTTAAGGGGGGTTCGACTGTACCCGACGGCTAGATTCAGCCGAACGAGTCATCGTCGCCAAGAACCTTTATTTCCTAGACTTCTCGCGGTACGAAAGTTGCGAGATAGGCGTGTTCCTGCATTTCGCATTGTTATCGAGACTCGATGAGAATGTTCGGCCAAACAGACGAGACGGAAAGAAGACAGAAGGAGGATGGTCATGGAACTGAATTGTTCAATGGTTTGAACTGTGTGTAACACTGGAAAAACGTTCGAACTATAAAGGCAAAGGGGAAAGTGGGAGTCGAAGCTCGTCTTCTCGACGCTAGATTGTGCATCGAGAAAAGCATGGCTTTTCTTGCACAGTTTCTTCTCCATTGTGAGCGACGTCCGAGCGCAGTGGCCTGGGCACAAGGATGCGCGAGACGCACAATCGCTCAGTGCACACTTTACACGAATAATGCCACAACCGAAGCGGACCACCCGCCGGCTTGTTTTGACGCGTCACTCAATTTTTGACTTTTGGACTTCTGACGTCTCGGGACGATCGGGACGGACCCGTCGGGGGGCTCGGAAATCCGACGGGAGGAAATACTCGATTACTTAAACTAATATATCGCTTGTAATCCAATGAGCGTTTGGTGGATTAACTTTTTGGAGACGGAGCGGGGCAATTTTGGGCAATTAACTGCCGCACCGGGAAATGTTTGCACGGAGCGACGCCCAATTTTTTTGCTGCCGTAGCTCATTTAGCTTTCCTGAAACAAATATTTAATATTTAATATAATATTTAATATTAAATTATTTTAAATATTAAAATATTAAATATTTTGAAATATGTAGTATGTAGATTTTATATTAGACCTTGTATATATTTTGGAAAACTGGGGATTTGTTTGCTTGTTGGTTTGGATGTTTGTCCCTCCTTCTTTCGATGAAGCATAGAGAGTTCTTAGTGGAGATAAAAGTAAAGTTAATTAACGAAAACTGTGCAAGCGCGCGAAACGCACGAGCCAACTTAACCGCTAGTATTTTATATATATTTTAATATATATAATATTATTTTTTATATTATATAATATTTTTATAATTGACTGTAATTCGGTGTATATTTTTCTCAATTCGTTGTTTCAATACCAGGATGCATACGTCGTTTGGATAATTGTTTGTAATTCACGTTTTGTTTTTAATGGGGAGAGAAATTCAATTGCAAACAGTGCTTGCAACTGAATTCCAGGCCATTCCGATAAAGACCATAATTAACTTACATTAACGTAACTTGAAAAAAGACTTAAATTTTATTTATTTTTTGCTGCAACCGATACCATATTTAGTTTTATCGAGTTCTCATCGATATTTAATTACAAACTTAATTACAAATGCTCTACCCAATACTCAATTGTGCACAGCTCTAAAATTACTGATAATCTATCTATATCTATAACAGCAGAGTCTAACGTACCGTGCCGATTTATAAAGATTTCTTCCCTTTGGGATAAGCGTGAAGAGATGCACGAGAGAGAGTGTCGGTGCAGTGATGGGGGGGGGGGCGTGCAGCAAACTGGCCGTCCGTACGTCCCACGAACGTGACATCCGCGCGCCGGAAGCCTCCGTGCAACCCGAACGAACTCTATGGCATTCGTGTATAGAGTAGCCGGCACAAGTACAACTCCGACTGACCAGCCGGGCCATGACAATGCAGGTGACTCGTCCCATGTCAAAACGCAGCGTGGCGCCGGCTGGTCGCTCTTTGGCTCGGTTCGACCGTTCGCCTCTGAATCTTCGAAACGTCGCTCGTCATTCGCTGTCTCGGCCGTATCGCTCAAGTGCTCGGAGAACATGAGAACGAGCGATGAGCCACGGGAGAGCGAGAGAAACGGAGAATCCCGCGCCACTTGTCCGCTCGGACTTCTGGTCCGCGCGCATTATTCTCGAACGGCCAACGGCAGCGGAGGCAAAGGAGTATTATAAGAAGGCCAGCGAGAATCAACGGCGTTTACACGCTTATATACGAAAGCTAAAGCCACCAAGAGAGAAGCGCCACAAACGCATTTAATCCAGCATTGTAGCTGTTGTAAATGACTGTTTAACGGGACGAGTACCGGTATTCATTGGCTCGTTCGGGCTGATGTTATTAATACGGTACCGTTTAAGCTTTACTATAATTGGAGACCTTGCAGACCCATTGGATAACTAATTGAGGTATTCGTCTACCCGAGTAGAAATTTTCACGCGTTACATCGGGCCCTGATAAGGTCCGGAGAAGGCCTGATAAGGCCTTATCAGGGCCCGATGTAACGCTCGAATATTTCTACTCGGGTACTCGATGGATTTATTGGTACTAATCTGGTAATCATTAATTCTTCAACTTTTTTCACGAACGTTGAACAGCACTGTATCTGTATAAATACAAAGATGGCCAGCGTTATTCAACGACGTTTGCACGCTTATATACGAAAGCTAAAGCCACGAAGGGAGAAGCGACACAGACACATTTAATGCAGCATTGTAGCTGTTGTAAATAACTGTTTAACGGGACGAGTACCGGTATTCATTGGCTCGTTGGGGCTGATGTTATTAATATGGTACCGTTTAAGCTTTACTATAATTGGAGACCTTGCAGACCCATTGGATAACTAATTGAGGTATTCGTTTACTTGATGGATTTATTGGTACTAATCTGGTAATCATTAATTGTACTACTTTTTTCATGAACGTTGAACAGCACTGTATCTGTATAAATACAAAGATGGCCAGCGTTAATCAACGACGTTTGTACGCTTATATACGAAAGCTAAAGCCACCAAGAGAGACAAGCGCCACAAACACATTTAATGCAGCATTGCAGCTGTTGTAAATAACTGTTCAACGGGATGAGTACTGGTATTCATTGGCTCCGCATTAATATGGGACCGTTTTTGCTTCAATATAATTGGGGACCTTGCTGACCCATTGGATAACTAATTGAGGTATTCGTCTACTCGATGGATTTATTGGTAATCATTAATTGTATTACTTTTTTTCATGAAAGTTGAACAGCACTATGTCTGTCTAAGTAAAAAGATGGCCAGCGTTAATCAATGGCGTTTATACTTTGATATACGAACACTAAAGCCACCAAGAGAGAAGTGATTCAAACACATGTAATGAGATGAGTCCCGGTATTCTTTGACTGATGTTAGTAATATGGTGCCAGATGTACCGGGGTTCCATAGTTCGGACCATTTTAACTTTACTATAATTAGGCACCTTGCAGATCCATTGCTCAATTAATTAAAAAGGTTCGTATCTATTTAATGTATTTACGAATAGTATGGTAAACATTAATGTGTTATTTTTTCATAATATGGTACCAGCTATAATTGTGTTTAATTCTCGGAACCAATTATTCAATGTGCCTTACAGGTACAGTGGACAATTAAATAAAGAAGAAGATAAGTAATGAAAAGAGGTCTATTTAATTATCTATTTACCAGTCATCTATCGTAGATATGTTTAATTCGTTCATTCGCGGAACGAAATGATCGTCAGAACATAAAGAAAACCATAAAAACCAAGGCACGGTTGATACGATCAACCGATCATTCCTCACAGTAAGCCAAACATGCTTCTCGCCACTACATAGGTGCTAATTCGGTCGATTCATTCGATTTTTTTTTTCTTCTCAGTGCCCATTCAGGCTTCCCCGAGTGAAAAAACGAAATGTGCATCAAGCGAGAAAATAAAGCCGCATTCGACGCCGACATTCGCCAGACGATCATAGTAGCCGGTAGCCGTGTAGGTAAATCGCTGGGAACACGTAAGTTAAGTCACGCATGACGAGAGAGCGGAGAAGATGGATCGGCGTGGTGATGCCCGGAGGGCGCTCGGTGCACACATGCTGGACCTAACGCAACCGTGCCATCCTGCGTCGCGGACAGGACAACTAATATTTTACTCTCCTCACAGTACAAAGTAACGCCGTGCATCGACCGTGTCGCGACTCTCGTACCAGCTCTAAAATCTTCAAGTGCTTCACTCCTCAGGGCAATGACTTCTCAAGGTCGCCGCGAGTGATCGCCACCATCCGATCGAACAATCCCTCTAATCCCTTTTATGCCTTACGATGATCTTTATCTATAGCAAAAACAAAAATAACGCCCTTTCGGAAGAGCGAAAAAAAAATGGCCGCATAAAATGTCCACTGAACCTTCACTGGCGCAGATGCGTTAAAAGTGCTGGCGGAGCAGGTGCCGCGAGCATTAACGAGATAACGTTCCTCGGGAAAAAGGAAGTCGCCGTTGCGGAGAGTAAAAAAAAATAAAACAAACAGCAAAAAAAAAACATGAGAAGTGCGAAAAGAAAGGTTGCTCTTCCGCACGCCTCAGAGTGCGATGCCGGCGCGAAGGGATACGAAGTGGGATGGTTGGCTGGTTGTTATACGTAGTATCCCCCCCGCCCCTCTCTACGGATGATATAACCGTGCACACTAGCGATAAGTGTCAACTGCAACGCGGCAGATAAAAGGAATGAAAATAAAATCAAGGAACGATCCATCACGTGAACGGTGGAAAGCGGCTCCGCGGAGCATCGGTCTATTGGCCGGTGCACGCCCACCGGTGATCACGTGATCCCTGCCGGGACACGCCCGTTTGCGTGGCGTCGAAGCCGAAGGTGTACCGGTAACAGAGGAGCCCGCGCGGTTTACGTTGCCAGGAGCAGCGTAGGACTTGCGCGCCCAATGCCCAGCTTCTCCTCGTCCCGGCTGGCCGGTTGCCTGTTACAGAATTTTCTCAACCGCTCCCCACCCCGTCCGAGGACGGGACCGTAGTCGGCGGCACCGGCGAGCGCCAGCAGCGGCCCCCTCGGCAGTGTAGCTCGCGAGCTGGGCAGACACGTCGCGCGAGTCACCAGGTACTCGCCGGACCGCGAGCACGCTCGGCTGTGGCATTAGCTAGCCTGTTCGAATTAACAGTTCATTTTATTTTTCTGCTCGATCTACCGGCTATAAATAAATATCTAAATCGTAGGACGTGTGGCCTGTCGGCTTGTCGCGAAAGATTCAGATCCCGCGCGGAGAGTGAATACTGTACATGAATCGTACAGCAGTAAACAAAATTTGACGATAGATTCCACGGAAAAGAAAAATATTTTGAAGGTGGATTTCCCGAGCAAAGGTGCGTGTGAGCGACAGTGTGGTTACTGTGTGTGATTCGTGTTCAGTGCCTTTCGGAGAGGATAGTTGGTCGCTGGCGAGAGATCTTTGTTAGTCCCGATGCGCGAGGAACGATCGAAGCGCCCTCACGATGAAGGATCCTGAGATAGGACCGTTACTAGTTGGTTGGGCACCGAGACTAGGTGGAACGTCTTTGGGTCCTGTTTGCGTCGGAGAATCTGTCGCAGGTCCCTCGAGTTTCGCCTAATTTCCCGCATCTCGCGGTCACTGTGTATAATCGTGAAAGAAAGAAAACTGTTTTACCATCGGAGATAAGGTGACATTAGGTATCCTCTATAGAGAGGCTTCTTCTTCGGGTGGTGAAAGAAGTTATCGAGCGCCGTTGGAGCCGAGGTCTCTAGAGCGTCCCGAGAGACAGTCGCCGGGTTTTCATGTATCTCCTCGGTGAGGATGATGATGATGGACATGGGTATGTACGGGACCTACGCCAAACCGGACACTTATCACGCTAATTACAATTTGTCATCTCACGGAGCGGGGCTTCTCGGTGTGGAGCATGGCTCGAGTTCGCCGGAGTTGGGACACGCGCCGATCAACAGCGTCGCTCATTATTATCCGCAGAGCGCCGTGGCCCCGTACTCCTCGACGACGACGTCCTCGCCGTCCTCGACATCAGCGGAAATCGTCTATCTTCAGCAGGGCGCGGGAGCGGAATCCAGCGCCGCCGATGGCTCGACCACTCCGCCGACGGCACTTCAGGCCTTCTATTCACCGTCCGGGGCTCATCTTCACGAGGACACGACACCCATCATCTCCTCGGAGAACGGTCTGAGCTACACCAATCTCGATTACGCCAATTCGACGGCGAATTACGTTTCCGGATTACCGGCGGTTCAGCAGACTGGTCTTCATCACAATCATCATCATCACCATCATCATCATCATCATCCGCACGTCCAGCACGCCAACAGCTCTCACGGGAGCGGGATGGGGTACCAGCATCTCCAGCACGCCGGTTCGGCGAGCAGTGCCGCCTACTGCAGGGAAGATAATCTTCATTCACCGGGTGTCCTCTCGATAGCCATATCTTCCTCGGGCGCCATTCACCAGTCCCAGCAGCAGCATCTTGGCCAGGTTTCCCAGCAAACCGGAAGTCACTCTCTGGTCCAGGAACACGAACATCTCCACGGCCAGCATCAATCTAGTCAGACCCAGCAGCACTTGCGGCATCAGCATCCCATTCACTCCCACGGCCACGGTCAGCATCGACAGGCTCAGGAGACTCCGGACTATCAGACCGGAAGTGGTATCATTCCATCGGGCGACAATCTCGCCAGCTCGAATTACCTCCACCAGCATCATTTGGCGACGGCCAACGCTGAGGATGCTTCCCTTCATTATCCCGCCGGTCCGGCGATGAGGCTGTCCGGCGTTTATCCTCATGGACATCCGACGGCTCATTACAAGGATCTGGAGAGCACCGAAGTGCCCAGCTATCACGCCATTCAGCAGAGCTCGGGTCACTCGATTCACGCGACGAGAACACATTCTAGCCAGCATCCACACCATCATTCGCAGAGTCATCAGCAGTATCAGTCCCAGCAACACGGCATTGCTGCATCCGGCGCTGTACTGGCGACCGTCCAGCATCAGACGAACCATCATCATCTTCATCAACAACAACAGCAACAGCAGCAGCAGCAACAACAAATGCAACAACAACAGGCCCAAGTCCCGACTTACAAGTGGATGCAGGTCAAGAGGAATGTTCCCAAGCCAGTAGGTAGGGTAACGTCTAACTCGATATGCATCGGAGGATCAACTACCGATAACTGTTGAGGCTCGAAGATAAGAGCTCTGCATGTGTGTGCGTTGAATGCGGAGTGTAGATAGAGTTCCGTGTGTACCGTTAAAATTAATATGGCGGTGAATATGGACCACTAAAAAGTGTGGAACAGGAATCTTCTGCTTCCGGAGGTAAAATACCACTTCGGTGAAAGGAATAGGAACCAAAAAAAATTGCAGAGTCTTGTCAATGGAATTTTCCAACGCGTCGCCACGGTGGTCATTCTTACTCACTTATTATCACATGGTTGGTAATATGGACCACAGAAAAAGGCGCAGTTGGTGCAGTCAATTTCTGCGCCAGACAAGAAATCGCTCTTCTTAAACACTTCAGTGGTTGGTACGACTAATTGATTGATTTGCAATCAACTAATTTGTCGACACAACCAATATGTTTGTTGGCAACTAACAAATTAGTTGGTCTAAGGAATACCAAACTAACCAACTTCGAAGAGCTGACCCAGCCAATTTATCGTCGTAGTATTCTGGCGCTCAGAGCACTAAGACAATTGGTCGAGTCAACTATTTTTTTTCTGTTCGTCCAATTAATTCGTTTTTTCCGTGCGGATGATCTACATGAAAAATAAGGAAGCTCCAGTGATATTTTTAAATAGCATCGGGAGCAAACGGGTTTAACAAAAAATACCTCGAGCGAGTGAAGTCGTAGATTTTTTTTTAGATCCGCCTTCGTGTCAGCACGCACTGGTCCATCTTAACCCCTTCGGCCAATATGCACCACCCTCACCCCACGGGTATCGAGTTTTTAGCACAGCCCCGCGTTCGAGCCACTTTAGGGAGGGCGTTTGGGCATACGAAGTAAGATTTTGCTATAACAACGAAACATACAAGATAACACGTAGGCAATGGTGTCGGATGGTTGCGTGTCGCAAGCATGCTATTGTCGCGCTCGATGCGTGCGGAAGGTCGACCCCGGGGCTTCTTCGTTTGCGGACGGCTTAGAGCTGCATGGGAGCCATCCGATCGAGTCCGAGAGATAAAGTCGCCGACCGTGGCGAGCTCTCGTGTAAGCGGGAGGGAAGACGGGAGAGAAGCCGAACGGAAGATAGCGCACGGACGTAGAGCCGGAGCGCGTTTACGCGCAACCCGATTCTTCGCGACCGGCTATAAATCAAAAGCGAGAACGGGGCCCCAAGGCATCGGCGCTGCGCCCGCCGCCGGTCAGCTCAGACCTCTCTATCTCGGCAAACGTTACAATCTACGAGCGTCGGGATAACTGCTCGCGTGCGACCGCGATACCTGCGGTTAGCAGAACCGCTGATACGGACTCGTGTCTGTTTATGGTAGCGGGCGTAATAATCGTTCGACGATTTCCGTACGGCACTGTGGAACGATTGTCCCGAGGGAAAATCGGGCGTTAAGAATATAGGATCGAAAAAAAATTATTTAAAATTTTTTTGTTATATATATCTTTTAATATTAAAGTAAAACCTCAATTAACTGGGGTCGGATTAACCGGGAAGCGGATTAACCGTGCGTCTTCTGAGATTTTTTTTTATGCGCGGAGCTAACCAAAGGCACTGAATACTTCACCGAAAAAAACGTTTGGTAATATCAAACTAAGCTGCGGTTGTGGGTGGCGAAATAAATATTTGGTCGATTGAAAGAAGTATTTAGTTGATTGAATAAATATTTCGTTGTTGACCGAATATTTAGTTGCTTCAACAAATAGTTACTTGGATTTAACAAACATTTTGTTCAATCGACCAAATATTTTTTTCGCCACCCGCAACCGCAGCTTAGTTTGACATTACCAAACCTTTTTTTCGGTGTCGAAAAAAAGATACCATCAATGAAAAAAAAATATCCAAAGACTTTACACTCTAGTTCACATTATTCAACAATTAAGTGCAAGTTGTACCAAATGTCATTGTAACTAGTCAAAATAAATTTGTATCATTGGCCATTATTGACTTATACACTTTCGCTGTCCGGATTAAT
Organism: Exephanes ischioxanthus; assembly: GCA_958510785.1. NCBI lineage: Eukaryota > Metazoa > Arthropoda > Insecta > Hymenoptera > Ichneumonidae > Exephanes > Exephanes ischioxanthus. The sequence goes on along the minus strand of OY294016.1, from coordinate 25,636,532 downwards.
CGGAATAACCGGGATTTCGATTATCCGGGGACTCTTCGGTCCCGAGCATCCCGGTTAATCGAGGTTTCACTGTATATTTATTATATATTTTTTATCATGTGCTCGGATCATCATTCACGAGGGATCTTTGTGGTTCCTTATCACAAGGACCGAGCCGCGTCTCAATCTCTCACGGAAACATACTCTTATCCGATGTAAATCTCGTTCGACAGATTTATTCGATAACTTGTCGCTCGTCGATAATCAACATTTCATTTACGTTGTTGTACCGAGCGGGTATAAATAAATTTAATGTCGAGGGAAACAAGAGAATTCGAATCGGCGAGCGATTTAAACTACCCGAGAATGTGTACTTTTAAACAACCGATAAAAAAAAATGATTCTTTTCCTTTTCGTAGATTAACAATTTCTCAATCATGGACTTTCCTTATTTCTTTCTTTAACAAATATGTTTATCTTCTTCTTTTGGCTCGGTGAAGATAGAGCGAACTATCGAATAAATAAAATTCAATGAAAAAACAATCAAACAATTTTCCTCCAGTACCGAAATCTATTTTATTCCATTTGTCCGTTAAAGATTCTTTAGTCACGAATTTTTTTTTAATTTAATTAATACATTTCCGTTTCGTTCGGCAAAGATAGAGAGCCACGGCCGAATGGGCGGGACGTAGAGCGATGCGAGAGGGGTGGAGCGAGATTTGTACGAGATGGTCCACGGTTGGATGGCAGGCGTTACTCGGAGACTCGTGGCTATAACGGACAAAAGCTTAGTCCTCGCTCCTGCCGGTTCAGCTATATGTCCCCCCCCCCCCTAAATCCATCGGTTCTGCGCATTAACGAAGGGGTCCCTTTTGCCCCTTGGGGACTCCCCGTTCTCCGATCCAACTGGGCGCTCGACGGACACTCGCACTCGATATTGTTGCGTGGAAAAATACTATTTCGTTATCCGCATTAGAGGTATGTACGAGGGGACGGCAGGATAGAGGGTCTTGTCGGGACTACCGGCTCTCCGAGCTCTGCGCGAGCCGGGAAGAACGGGAGTAACGTACGTTAGACCTTTCTTGTCCTTTCGCTGGTGTGCCGGCTCGCACGAGTGCGTATATACGCGCATTTCCCGAGGAATCTATACAGCCGCGAAAAAAAGCCCGCGACTACCCTGTCAACTCCCTCGACCCCGATCTATCATACCCATACTACTGTACTCGATTTTCATTTTTTTTTTTTTTTCTCTTCCTCACTCTGCTCTACCTTCTTTTCTCTCCAATGATCCTCCATAGCGAGATTGGCGATACACGCCTCTGCCGCGCTTTGAGCCAACATCGGGCCGAAATTCCGCTTTCATGGAAGTCTTTCATATTACCCACTACTATGTATATATATAGCATATATAGTCCTGTAGACACACGTGTATATATACTAGTAATACGAAAGAATATATATAAATTTTTTTCTGCTAACCAATGTACATATATATATATATATATATATAGGTAGCGCGGAGTGTAAGGCGCGTGTATTTTCGACCCTCTTCTCGAGTTGGTACCGTGGCGAAATTCCTATATCGACACTGTCGATATTAGTTTTTTTTAATGGTTTTTTTTTTTTTAGTTTTATGATTGATCGAATAGCTTGTATAGGCGAATCAGAACCTATTGCTACGATTTTTCACCGCATAACAAGTGGTCGAGGAGCGATTCTTGATTATAGATCGTACCTGCTACACGGCTGTGGCGAGAGAGTTTATTAGCCTTCTCGTTGCATTGCAGATGTATGCGCAATCAGCGTTGGCTGTTACTTTACGATCCCATTGTGCCGATTAAAGGCATGGTTTATAGGTTAAAATACCCATAGCCGTTTCAGCACGGTTTTACGACGCCTCTCGTCTCATTTAGAAATCCGCTCCGGTACGCGCGCGAATGATTATCGTGCGCATTGAGGGGGACGGAGGGGCTCGACGATTTCAGACCAAAAATATTGTTATCAATTTTTTTTTTTTTTTTTGCTCCTGGAATTTTTTCTACGCGATCACGAATCACCGTCAAGAAAAATCAATCCCACAGGATTTCTTATATTTTCTCTTTTACCGATGAGTAAAAAATAAAACAATCGGATTATGTTTTAGTTAGATTATATTTCCCAAGATATTGAAATTCATATTCTGTATAAAAAAGGTCGTTTTATCGCTGTTGGTCCTTCGTAGTAGGTGCGTGCACGGTAAAGTCGCTAAAACTTGGTAATAACGAAGTTTCGGCGTCGCTGGTCTGGAAGGAAGTCTTGGCGCGTGGGATGGTATCGGTCAATGGGTTATCATATACATATACATATATATGTAGAGCTCACGTTTTATCAAAAGGGTAATTATTATATTCTTTAATTCGGATACATCGATCTTTCTTCCGACTCGTCTCTTCGCCGCTGTTGTCCTGACTGTCGATTTGTCTCCCCCTTCTGGCAACTGTTTTCGGGCGAACGGAGTTCCGATGACTAATCGTGAACCCACGATCTCCACCCACATATATATACATACACATATACATATCCCTTTTACCCAGAAAGAAAAAATTAAAAAATCGGACTATATTTTAATTAGCTCATATTTCCCAAGACATCGAAATTTATATCCCTGATTTAAACGAAAATAAGGTTGTTTTATCGTCGTCGGTCCTCCGTAGTAGATGCGTGCTCGGTAAACTCGCTAAAATTTGGTGATAATCGAAGTTTCGGCTTCGCTCGTCAGAAAGGTTTTTCGAGTGTTACCGCGTGGGATGGTAGCGGTCAAGGGGTTATTACATACATATACATACACATTCAATACATATACTAACTACCTAGCTGAATACATATACATATCCCCTTTACCGAGGAAAAAAAAGAAAACAATCGGACTATATTTTAATCAGCTCATATTTCCCAGGATATTGAAATTTATATCCCTGATTTTTAAAAATAAGGTTCTTTCATCGCCGTCGGTCCTTCGCAGTAGATGCGTGCTCGGTAAACTCGCTAAAACTTAGTAATAATCGAAGTTTCGGCTTTGCTCGTCAGAAAGGTTTTTCGAGTGTTGCCGCGTGGGATGGTAGTGGTCAAGGGGTTATTATATACATATATATATATATATATATACATACGTATATGCATATGTATATAGGTGCTGCGGGAGGAAGGTTGGAGGCTCGTTGGAGCGGCAAGTTGCGAGTTGCCGGGTATGGAGGCGCACGAGGGGCCTGGTGGAGACTCACGCGCGCGCCGCTCGACGCGTGAGTGAGCGTCCGATATCTCACGAGGGGATCAGAGGATCGTTGGCGTGTTTCGCGCCCGCCGCTTCCAAAGCCGGCAGCCACTCCAGGCCACGACAACCCAACCAACCTGGCACCTACCCATGGCCCAGTATAACGCTATATATACTTCTCTACAGTCCAGCGGGAACGGACGTCGACATCAGGAACTAACCCCTGCACTCTGCAACCCCGAGGGGTCCCACTCCTCCTGCATACCGTATCGTCCACCACGTGTCTCACGTAGGCTCTCGACCGCCGGCGCGCGCTGATTTTCATTTCCGCGCCTACCAGCAGCCTAGACCCAACTTACATCCCGCTATGTACATCTAGTGCACAACAAGAAGGCAATATCTTTTTGACCGCTAAATTTCGAGATCAAGTGACGCGGTCGTGTCTCGACACCAAGTACTTGAAAAAGATTTTTGAGCGAGATGCGACCAAGTGTACTTGGGCCAAAATGCCGGAAGTGAAACTTCAGTCTCGATTTTCTCAGAAACCAAGCACCGGATCTGAATTCCGATGACACTTTTATGATGCAATTCGGACACAAGCTTTTCAACGAGCCCGGTTACGATTATAACTGTTCGGTAGATGCAGAGATATGGGTATTGTGTTCCTCACGAGGTCCGGAAATATATAAAAGGGGCCTGTGATAAAATTTATCTAGATTCACTTGGAAAAATGAATACTAATTTATAGACAGCATACAATGAGTCTTTGTACATTTAACAAAAGTCTCTTGTGATATTTATTCTGGTGATATTTAAATACGAATCAATGCTGCGCTCGTATTGAATACATTCGGATAGTTAAAACCTCAATATATTATTTGCCTTTAAAATATATTATTAAAAAACAAAATCATTCGTCGTGAATTTCACACGAGAACGTACTTAAATTTTTCTTTTTTTTTTTTTTTTTTTTTCTTTAAACCAATTTCCTATTGCCTTAGTTCCCCGCAACGATGGAAAAGTTATAGGCAATTTGAAAAACGTTTACAGGAGACTCGCGGTCATTGCTGGTGATAAAGGGAACGCCAAGTGATACGGTTGGCAATAATATCGAAGCCGTTTAAGTGCCGTCGAGCTGTTTGGCCCAGCTCGGGCCGCAGGCTTTTACGACGATCATTAAAAGTGCAGTTGATATTCCCGCGACTTGCCTCGGACCTCACGGATTTTCCTTGTTTCTCCCCTCCGCCCTCTACTGTTTCACCGGCCAGGGCACGAGTATGGCGTACCGGCAACATCGGTTGAGCTCGGGTGTCTCCGACGCGCTCGCCACCGAGCTCGGTCCGCAGTAACGCTCCTAAACATAACCCGTCTATGTAATCGCACCAGCGAGCCAGTCTACGTTAATGTGGTGCACAGAAAACAGCTACGATACTCTATAATACGAAACGAATTCTGAAGAGTGAAGCTGACCGTTGTTCTACAATGTCCGTCGCACACTGTCCGACAGAACTGTATCAAGCTCGAGTCAACCTCACCGTGTTCCACAGCCGAGCGGCGAGCGGCGGCGGACTAGTACGTGCATGCACGAGGCGAGTATAGAGGGCCTGCGTGCCCGCGGCCTCCGCAGCCCTGTCGCTCAAACCTACCCGATTAAAATCTCAGTCGCCCGCGCTAGCGGCTTAATATTATTATTTTATACTCGGCTCTTTTATCCACATAAAGTGTACCATATAGATTTACACAGTCGGGCTTATATGCATTGTGTAGGTGTGTTGGCTCACGCTTCTCGACTTTTGAGGTTAGTCTATAGGGTTCCTCGTACTATTTATCATCGGGTCGAGCATTGGATCGCCGGTGTGTTTGGAATGTGTGTGTGTATGAGAGATATTAGAGGTCAAGATCGTTGGAGGATAAGGGCGGCCGTTGTTTTCCAATATTTATGTGAAGGGAGTAGCAGGACGATTTCCACGGATGCCAATATTTGATCGCCGAAAAAAGGAGATGGGGAGAAGGAGTATTGAGTGCTGCGGGTTTGGGAATCGGCGCCATAGTGAGGTGCTTTCGATATGGCGTTTTTCGTTATTTGGCGCTTTCCGTCCAGCCTTGAAAATTACTACGCTGAACGACGGATTGATTTGATTGGTCCCTTCTCTCGGATACTAGCATCATCTGGGAGAATGGACCAATCAAATTAATCCGTCATTATAATGTAATCACTTCCACGGTTGAATGAAAAGCCTCAAGCACGGTCTTATAGATAGGTCTGGACACTCGCCGGGCAAAAGCGTGCCAAAATTGAAATGAACATGGCGGCCAATTCGGGTGACAGACAGTTCACCGAATGCAAAACGTCCATCATATCGAAAGTCTCTAGCGTAGCTTAAGTCTGAAATCTTTGAAGTAAATATCGAAGGTATCCACGATCGAATGAAATTTACATATAGAATCCCCGGATAGTTTTTCATACTCTAGTCAAAAAGTTTAATGGTACAATGATTTTTGCGATTAAGATAAAATTCCCAATGAATACACACATCGCACTGACTACCTACGAAAGCCTACCCACTGCATACTGTAAGAAAATTATTATATTTTCTGGCAGCCGCCTTGAGTGCAACGCGATTTTTAACCAACGCGACCGGTTGATAAATCGGTCGGAAGCATATTGGCCTCATTTTCGGCACAACTGACTACATGGGAATGGTGTAGAAGTGTCCAGACCTGTCTATAAGACGGTAGCGCCAATCATAACGTGATTGCGTATGCGCACGGTAGATTTTTTTTTTGTAAGAATTCACGTTATAATAGCGAAAAACGGCAAATCGAAAGCATGGCTGGTAACCGAGGTGAAATAGATAAAAGCCAATTCGGCGTTATTATATGCATTGCTCGCTCGACTTTTGAAACAAGCTTGTACGGTTCTTCGTGCTATTTATCATTGGGGCGGGCATTGGATTGCCGGTGTGGTTGCCAGTGTGTGTGTGTGTGTATTAAGCATATTAGAGGTCAAGAGATCGTCGGAGATAAGGGCGCCCGTTGTTTTCCAATATTTATGTTAAGGGAGTAGCACGACGATTTCCACGGATGCGAATATTTGATCGACCAGGAAGGGGGAGGGGGAGAAAGAGTATCGAATGTCGCGGGTTAGGTAACGGCGCCATACTGGTAACCGAGGCGAAATAGATAAAAGCCAATTCGGTGTTATTACATGCGGAGCATGCGGGAAGTCAATCCGTCGAGTACACGGGATCATCTGCGCTTTGCGGGGCGCACTAAAGCCCGAGACTTGTAGAACGCATTATGCAATTCAAATATTATTAAAAGGCTAAAAGCCGGGCCAGTGGGAGAACGCAGATGATGCAAGAGCGCGCGCGGTCGAGTGTTGGGGAGAGCGGAGGGGAACGAAAATAGGGTAGAAAAGTAACGCGAAGTGTTCCCGGTGTAGTGTTACCGTCTACCTATGTACACAACGTGTTGAGGTATGAGTAGCTGGGGTCGCTCGGATGAATTTTTTTTTTCGAGTCGAAAAGTGGCGAACGTGCGGGCGTTATTATTTTTCGATGTATACGCGGACAAGCACATTATATGAAGAATGAAAAAATGAAATAAAAGTAATTGCGATCAGGAGAGAGGATATTATTACGGAATGTTTTTTTCTTTTTTTAGGTCTAGACTAGGTGGTCTTTGGAATATAGTGATTAAGCAAATCCATCGAGGTTTCGTGTCCATGTTTACCCGGCTCTCGATTAGGGGATGATATAAAAAAATTGTAGACTGTATACACACACACTTTTTCCAGCTGTGTTTGACTAATATCAAATTGCCCGAATTCAATTTTACGCTATAACGCCGACCGATTCCTCGCATCCGGCCGGACAAATATTTGAACATATCCGAGGCTACTTACGCTAGTGGCGATACGCTGCGATTGATCTAGGTGGAGGTTTTAAGTGTACAGAGCCTATCTAAAAAAGTCGTCCATGTATGTTGAGAAAAATCTGAAAATATTTAAGGCTTGTCGCTTTGTTATTGTACACGCTGATCGCCTGCCGCACGAAACTGAAAGCCAAAAACTAGACATGAGGAATGTCAGTCGCTCCGGAAATAATTTTTTTTTTGCCACTACTAATGTGTTTAGAACAAAAGAGCTGTTAGATTCGTATTCAGCCCGAAAAGCACACATCGAGATAAGTTGGTTATAATATTTTTGTGGAACTCTTCGGGTTGAAAAAAAACCGCACAGATACCCCTTTGTCCTTATTTTTCAAGTTTTTCATCCACCAGTGACGACGCAAATATATGTTTTCTCAAACTCTGTCAAATACCCTATCTGATGCATTTTTCCTCATAGAATCCAACAGGCATCTCTTGAAAATACCTAAAATTATTAGTTTGACAAAAATTGGTTGTAAAAATTGGCTAAAAAAATGTTCACCTTTCGTAATTTCGAGACCATGTCTCCTATATCTACAACTTGTTCAACTCGTAACTCAATAATTTGTATGAAAACTCATTTTTCGGAATTAAAAAAACCATAAATATTATTTTTAGCCATTGCGAACTTTAACTTATTCTTGAGCTCCTGAACTTCGCAGATGCGTCTAATAATAGACCAATGATGACGGGATCGCGAGAGGTATACCCGCTATAGTTGAGGGCAAGAAGAATCGGACTGATGGCGCCTGGCTCTATACAGCAAGTGTGAGACGAGAGATCGCTCACTTACGCTGATAGGCTGGCCGGAAGGTGAGAAAGACACCGTTCGGGAAGGGCATTAAGCTCGCAAGTTTTTTTCCCTCAGTTAAATAATGAACTTGGACAAGTTCTATTAAAGCACCGGGACACCTAGTCGATGCCGACATTACCGGGACTTCGCCCACGACATGAGATCTTTTTCCTTCCCTCCCAGCTCGTACATCAATTTAGGTAGTAATGCTGGTAACAAGAGGCCGAAGCTCAACAACCCTCCCACGCCCACCAGGCACCTTTGCTTCGTGCAATATCTCTCAATGTTTTTTTGTTTTCTTTTTGTTTTTGCTTCTCTCACCTCGCTCTATCATTATGCGATACCTTGCAGTACGTATTATTATAGAGACGGATATAAATGGAAACATCGAAACCTGTTCCTTTCCACGTATCATCCGAAGTAATAAGGATATATATTTGTAGAGAGAGAATATTCGCCGCGGAAAAATATCCTTGGAAATGAAAGAGAGAAAAATGGACGGGAAAAGAAAAAAGCTTCGAAAATAATTTTACCATACAATACGTACTTGCAGTACGTATTATTATAGCGACAGATATAATTGGGAACATTGAAATCTGTTCCTTTTCACGTATCATTCGAAGTAATAGGGATTTATATTTGTATATAGGAAATATATTGGCCGCGAAAAATATTCTCGAGACTGGAACAGAAAAGCCTCAAAAATGATTTTCCTATACGAAGGAGCGTCGATTATCCGAATGATGGTTTGTTTTGTTTGGACGTTCGGTTAACCGAATGACTTTCCTTCCCAATTTGCCGATTTTTTATCCGACCATTTTTGCATTTAAGTCGTTACTTTAACATTAGTACTTAAAATCTTACCGTGCAAATGATAATTATTGCGATTTCATAGTTTGACGATTGACGAAAAATTAAAACTGCTCTGCTAGCAGAGGTCGCAGAAGATATAACGATAAAAAATGTACCATTTCGAAAAGTGGCTTACATGGCAATCACTGCAGTCGCTAATTCTCATCGATCTATAGTGGTTTTATTTTTGCCACCTAATGAAAATTCATGCTAAAGAGATTTGTGTTTCTCCGATTCTACGAAGTTGCAAGCCAATTTTCTAACTACTCTGCCGAGAAGAACACCTACGTTGCTGTTATTTTTTGTTTTCCCTCGCATAAGACGTATCCCGTATAAGCCAGTAAGAAAGGCGATGGCTTACTCGCAGTCCCGTCATCCTCTCCTTCCATTACGCAAATTGACTTGCGTCCGTCACACTCCTACCCTCTGCCACAGATAATACTTATACTCGAGCTGCTGGAGCCCCCGTTACGAGGATAATCTACCACGAATTTTTATAACGTAATTTACGGAAAAAGAACTCGAAAGCTCTTCCCTTTTTCCTTATGATAGTGCGAATTAACAAATGGTAATTTTTTTGAGGAACGTGGGGGGGACTTTTCCATTGGTAAAATTGATTAAATTCATAAAGTAAATTGGGAAATATTCGCAAATCCACCGAGTTGCGAAGCCGACACATGTAGGAATTTGCAGAGTAAATATCGGATGATGCTCGATGCCCAAATATGGGCACAAAAGAAGATAGATCGCGATCGGGAGATTGACAGTCTGAACTCGACCAGAGAACATAGAGGTTGGTCTCTGAGGTAGGCTCATGGTCAGACAAATTAACGACTGTTATCAGAATTATTTGGAAAAGAAGTATTCATTCTGTTTCTTTGAATAAACTTGTTATCTTGAGCTGTCGTTACAAAGATAATCTGCCACGAATTTCTATAACGTCACTAACGGGTAAAAGAAATAAAACCATAAAGAAACCCGAAAGCTCTTCCCTCCTTCTTCGTGATAGTGCAAATTAGCAAACGGTCATTTCTTTAAGTGAGGAAGGGGGACTGTGTCGGTGCTGGTCCGCCAGGCGAAGAAAAGTGTGCGCGCCGGACAGCAGGTTGGTTTTGTGCTGTGTCGCCCGGCGAGGTCGGCTAATTACGTCGTCTGTCGTGCCTTAAAGCCTCCGTGGCTCTCGTTATAACTATACGCAACTGCCTAGTCCAGTGGTAAGGTGCGATCGGCGAGCGATTAGATTAAATCGAATTAATGGCTCTTACGGGAGCGCGGAGCGGATTACTCCTGTTGAAAAGCGTCGACGCACGAATATACTTCGCTCACCGTACTCGCCCCCCCCCCCCCCCCCCCCCTTGGCTCCCGATTAGCTCGGAGGGGAATGACCAAGGGAGTCCGCTGCTGCGTGTCACTGCCGTACGCTTACGTCCAACCGAGAACTCTATTTATTGTTTTTTCCTCCGCCACATCCAAAAGCTATCCATAAGACGTGAAGAGAATCGGCTTGACCCCTTCGCTTTGTCCGAGTGCATCGCGCACTGACCGTTTCGGGAGCGCCATGTGTATCGGACAACCTGTCGATAATCCATCGAAATCCTTAACTCCTATTGTCGATTACTGCCAAATATTGAACGTACGCAGCGAGCGGTGAAGTCAGATTAAATCCCTAAGTCGGCACAACAGATATACCAAGATTAACGAGTTAAACTCCTTTGTATGTTTTCAGCAGCGAAGACTAATCAGAACGGTGGGGAATACGGTAGCAATGTCGCCGGAGCCGGACTCCCCATTGGACTAGCAGCGGGGGCCGCTGGGACGGTTTACGCGACCTCGAGTTCGGTGTGTGGCGCCGGAAGCGCCAGCGGCGGGCTCGGTAACGACGGTTCGCCGGTCAACTGTCTTACCGGCGGTGGCCCGAGCGGCGGTGGAATTGCCGGTGCGGCCACTTCGCTCAGCGCTATATCGTCGGGCGCTTTCAACAACACCGGTCGCACCAACTTCACGAACAAGCAGCTCACCGAGCTCGAGAAGGAGTTTCACTTCAACAAGTACCTGACGCGGGCTCGACGGATAGAAATCGCCTCGGCGCTTCAGCTGAACGAGACTCAGGTGAAGATATGGTTTCAGAATCGTCGGATGAAGCAGAAGAAGCGAATGAAGGAGGGACTCATCGGGACGAGCGGCGAGATCGGAGGTGGAAGCGGCGCGGGCGTAATGACGAGCGGCAGTGGCGCTGCGCACATGGGCAGTATGTGCAGAAGCAGCAGCAGCTCGCCGACGGGCTCGACGAGTCATCTGGAAATCGGTGGACTCGCCGGTGGGATTAATTTTTCTAACGACAATTGCCGCGACTCGCCACCCGAGTCGAACAAAGAATGACTGAGCGTGGACACGTCGGACCGCTATTCGATGGAGAGAGTGCCGGACGCGTAATTTATTTCCGAGTGGACTCTGTTTTTTTTCATTGTAGACCGTTTGCATCGAAATTTGGGCACGCGAAATACGGATGATTGCCGATCGAGAGATCCACGGTGGGGAAGGAATAGGTCTCGAATATCTATCGGGCAGGAATATTGCGATGGGAAATCTTTTTATTCGAAACTATCGAAATATCCAACCTGTGCGAATTCACGTTCCTACGCTGCGGGCCAGCCGACACTGCTAAACGTCGCGTGCACACATAGTTGTTTTTTCTTTTTCTTTTTTTGTCCTATAATTTTTACAGTGTCATCACGCGACCATAATTTAAGGTGTATAGCGTGCCGATGCAAAGTCCACTGGGCCATGCCGGCACATTTGGCTGCTTGTCTCGTCTTCGTCCCCGAGCCCCATTAATTATTCGTAACGCTAAATTGGGCGGCAGTGTTACCGGTGTATCGTTCCCATCGCGGTCGGTAAAGACGCCGACTAAAGACATTCCAAAAACGTTTGTACTCGTAGTCGCGCACGCGGACGCGTATTATTTATTTTAAACCTGTATCGTTTAATTAACCCGAACGCACGAAAAAAAAAAAAATTTGGTGCTGAAAGAACTTTAGGATAATTTGTGAATTCTGGAAAGAGAACTAAGGCGATGATATAAGCGAGCTGCAAGTTAATGTCTTTTGTAAATACGTGTAGACCGGATACCGATGTGGCATAGAATAGTCGACGTTCAATCGTCCGAAACCAAAAGTTACCAAGTACCTCGCGATTCGTATTATTATCAAACACATAGATACTTTACTGTCTTATATCTATTCTCGTATCATTACCGATGGATATTGTGAGTTATTGCGGATTTAAAAAACAAATAATAATATTAATAATACATGTTGCCGAAAAAATTGAGCAACCCCCCCCCCCCCCCCCTTCCCTGTGAACTCGGTGAGAATTCAATGCGATGTCTTATCATCCTGGAGATTTTTTTTTTGCAATTTTGCGAATCGACGATACGCGATATTAAAGAAATTCAATCTACAATCAAGTCGCAAGTAAATCGTCCGTGTACATTCTTTGGACGATTTACGAGTTTATTGTGATAGCGCGATTATACATAATAAGTAACTATATATATAATTGATTAAAAAAAAATGGAACCATTAACTCCCTTCGACCCCGATACTTCGTTTGTATTTAAATGTAAATAGGATCCTGTGTAAGCATGTCGACGGATCTCTTTGACCCGATAAAATTGAGACGACGACGTCCGGTAAAGTGTAAGCCCGGAGAACGGCGTTGGCCGCGTAATTTATGAAAAAAGCGAGTTTGGATAATTGAGTATATTTATTATATTTTTGTGACCCGGAGTCTCTCTCCGGGTCGAGGTATGTCTCGTAAGTTACGAACTGTAATTATTTATAGACATCGATGAAGTGGTTGGAAATGAAAATAATTTAAAAAATAGTCATCGGTTTGTGATTAACCGGACGGGGCTCTGTAACCAATAAAATTCCTACTATCTCATATTAAACGATCATTTGTCTTTAACCGACGGGCATAATATACACCTGATATTGTAGAAAGAATAAAATATTATTATAAATAAAGTAAAGGAGATATTGAAATTTGCAGTTTTGACTTGCCGTATCGATGGTCTTGTTGATAATCGCGTCATCCATTGTAATCGGAATCCATTGGTGAGGTGGAGCGTCTGCTGCACCGGCACTGGACGACACTTTTTTCACACTAACACCCTCACACACACACCCTCACATATTTGCATATACAGACCCGATATTGTAGAAGCATATATTTGTACATATAGAATATACGGATTCCATCGGCGAGCTCTAGCAGATAATCGCTTAATTCGTTGCAATCGAATTCCATCGGTGAGGTCTTGTAGATAATTGCGTAATTCATTGTAACCGAAATCTGCTGGACCGGCACTGGAAGACACTTTTTCACACTGACACACACATAACACACAGACATAATTGTGTATAAAAGTAGTTCCTGTCCTTAGATACGTGTCTCGGGTAATCTAATTGTCGCGTACCTAACTTTGTATCGTTCGAGTTTTGAGGTACGTACTTTAGAAATGACGACTTTGGAAAACACAAAAATCGCAGGGTAAGGAACACGCGTGGTCTACACTTCGACCCGACATTTTGTCGACACACTAATCACAGATCTAAGATATTCATTGTCCCACGGATGCAAGAAACATCGACGAATACATGGGGCACATGATATAATATGGTCAGCAGATATTTCGACGAAATAAAAGAGAATCAATCTCGCGTTCCACCGGATAGCCCTGTTACGTGCAAACTATCGTCTTTGTTCTTCGCTCGCCGGACCGCCCCCCCCCCCCCCCCCCCCCCCCCCCACCCGCACGCGTTGTAGAACTATTTTTGTAACTCTCCAGCCACGGTATGCATTTTCTATAAACAATATAAACATGATTTTTTACATATGCGTTATAAAAGCTGAGTAATCGAGTAGCAATCGTGGACATTCCAATCGTCGCGCACGTAATTTCGGAACGATCCAGCTTTGAGATTCGTCCATGTCCGATATAAATCAGAAATTTGAAAAAAAAACCGTTGCGGACACTGAATAATCCAAACACGCGCGGCTCACAATTCGACGGGCTGTTTTGTCTACAAACTATAACCACGGATCTACGGTGTGAATTACTTTACAGGTGCATAAAACGTCGAAAAGTGCATGGGTCACATAATACAATACAATCGACACATATTTCGGACAAGAAAAACGGGATATAAAACGTAGTCTCATCTTCCGCTGGAAAGCTCTGCTGTGTGCAAAGTAACGGTTTTTTTTCGCGACCTGCACCGACTCGCCTGACCTCCCGCCCCATCCACCAATGAGAACTATACTTGTAACTTTGAGATGAGTTTACAGCGGTCGATGAACATAAATGTTATTTAATTGCGGCTACAAGCGATCAATCGACACATTCGTAAGGTGGAGAATTATGTGCGTACTCTTACATCTTCATTGTAACGTTTGGAAATTTGGCCGAAACGTTAAAAAGAAGATGTAAGAGTACGCATATTATTCTCCACCTTACAAAAGTGCCGATTGGTCGCCCGTAGCCGCAGTTGAATAACAACATATACTTGTAACTGCGAACAATGTAGTCACCATTTTTTAATATATGATGAATTACTTTTTAATACACTATACCGACGTGTATACAGAGATTCCTATTTCCAAGTAATGCCTTTGTGCAGATACGACCAAATCGCACGGTCTCGCGATTACATTAGCAGTGCGCAGCCAATCCCCTTCGCGTTCCCAGCGCTCTAGTCGCCGAGCGACGACATAAATATTTTTTTACTCGATAACGCAGTTGTCAATGATTTCTCTACCGGATTTTGTGTTGTAACGTTAATTATACGAATAGTAATCACGACAATGGAGAATTTGGACGCGCTCCTAACGTATCAAAAACAGCTGGACGAAGAGGAGGAATTCATAACGAAGTTGCTGAGACAAATTGATCAACAAATAAACTCCCTGCAGGTCCGTAAACAATGGTCAAAAAAGAGACTATTCGGTATCGTCGATATTCGTATTTATTTATTTATTTTTATTTACAGGTAGAACAGATGGAATTGCAAAGTACGATCCACGCTAGTAACGACGCATTGCAAAAAAATAAACAATCACAGATCAACGAGCCTTCAAAAAAGAGCTCACAACAGTTGGATCTCAGCGTCCCTGTTAAAATTAAACACGACACGGAAGAAGAGGAGGACGAGGACGATGACGACGAACTATAGGCATTAAAAAATCGTACTTTCCAAAAACTTGTTATTAGCTTTGTATTTCTGCGAGGGGTTTTACACTGCGCAGGTGTACTCTCCGCTGGACCTTCTTTTCTTAAACTGCGAAACGAAACTGTACTGGCGATGTTAAGTTAATGTTAGAATAATATATGAGACTGATTCGAGAAAACTGTACAGTTCTTCTTGCAATAAAATTACGTTTTACCATTATTTTTACTTCTTTCATATAAATTTGAGTATGACGATCTTACAAGAATGATAGACAGATAAGTTTATCAAAATCTACCAAACGAAAGTATCCATCAGAACAGTATAAGGGCAATTAAATCATTAAGTTGTTAATGTTTTTAAAAAACTACGAGTCTGATCCAAAATAACTGTTCTCTGCTCCGGGTAATAAAATTATGTTTTCCTATTATTTTTACTTTTTTCAAGTTAATCTCAGTATCGCTGATTTACAAGAACAATAGTTTTACAAGAATGATAGACTCAAAAGAACGTTTATTGAAATCTACCGAACGATAGATCAATCAGAACAGACAAGGATAGTTAAATCCTTAAGTCATTAATGTGTAAAAAAAATGATGAGACTGATTCAAGGGAATTGTAAGCTTCTTCTTGAAATAAAATTACGTTTTCCCATTATTTTTTACTTTTCATGTAAATATGAGAATGACTGACTTACACGAATGATAATCTTAGAACAACGCTCATTGAAATTAACCAAAAGATTGATCAATCAGAAGAGACAAGGGCAATTAAATCGTTAATGTTTTAAAAAACATCACTTTCTCTATGAGGAAGCAAAAACGATGAGACTGATCCAAGAGAACAGTAGTCTTATCCTGGTAATAAAATTGCGTTTTCCCATTATTTTTACTTTTTTCATTGAAATATGAGAAAGACGATCTTACAAGAATGATAGCTCGATATACGCTTATCGCAATCCACCGAACGACAGTATTAATCAGAACGGCACAAGGGCAATTAACTCGTTACAAATAAACGTGAAACATTATTATTTTCATCTCATTCCTAAACTTAATTGCAACCTGTACAAATTTGTGATGCCGCCGAAGTCGTGAGAAAGTTCCGACGGAGTTGTTCTCCAATCGTTTCTCGCACCAGATCGGTGGGCAGTCGAGTAACAGTTTTTTTTCTTCAATCGTTATGTCCTATTTTGTCGATAAATCTAGTTTATTTATTTTGTTTATTGCAAACTTTATGACGGATGATTCTGCGGCGGAGGGCCTAGTTGCGAGGGATCGTCGACTACTATGCTGGCTGGTTTGAACTGTTCGGCGGAGAGACGTGTGAACAGAATGCCCACTCCTTCAATGAGAGCGAGAAGCATTCCTCCGATGACTGCGCTTCCAGCCATCGCCGGAAGGCCGTTTCTTGCTGCGAGTATTCCGCCCGTAGCCGCGCCGCTGATTATCGAGTTCCAAGGATCCTCCTTCTGTCTGAAGTGCACGAGGGTGCAGTCGATCGTTGAGAACATTCCGCCCCAAACGGCGAAGCTTCCCGCGAGTATCGGCGATCTCTGTTTGATCGCCATCAGACTGCCGGTGAAGCGTTTGCTCAAACCGCTCGGCGCGTTCCGAAAACCTTTGATGCTCTGAAAGACTGCGCCTCCTATAGCGCCCATGGTAAACGCACCGCCGCAATCGTCGACGATCCGCCAAGGGCAAGGTTCTCTCGCGTACTCCTCCATTCCTCTTCAGCCGCGTGGGAAAGCTGACAGACAAAAAAAAGAAAACGAGATTGGTTTAGAACAGCGCATGAATCGGGCGCGCGGCGTACAGCGAATAGAGCGTAAACTCAAATTTAGGTTAGTATGATGACACAGTCGGTGACAATAGTCGAGGACGAGTCAGTTACGTAAAGACATGCGTCACTGACGACGCAAGGTGCGTTTATGGAATTTGTTGATTATTTACCAGCGAAGACGCGGTGAACAATGATTTTGGTTAATAACGAGGAGGCCAGCGAGTCTTACGGCGGAGGACGTCTGCTCGAAAGGGTTACGGCGATAACGCTAGGCCGGAGTACTTCTGCTAGTCGCTACTCAAGCGCTCCATGTGCCTTCCGCCTGTAGCGTTTACAATCGATTGTAGCTATCCTACTTTTTTTTTCGTGTAATAAACAAACAAACAATAACAACTTTCCGGCCGCTCGGTTATCTGTAGGATATTATTGTTATTAATAGGCTTGGGGCTGGCTGAGGGCGTCGACGAGCGTGGATTTATCCGTGGGAGAATCGACGAGCTTGCGATAAAGACTTGTGCCTTGCTTTTTTTCTATTCATGCTACAAACAAACTATGTACTCGTGTGCTAACGATTATTATTGTACAAATTGTTATTCTTGTTATTCTTTGCAAACTTATATTATATTTAAAATGTGTATACATTGATAAAAGGTGCTGGCCCGTGAAACAATAAATGAATAAATAATAATTTCCCGGCTGCTCGATTATTCGTATGATATTATCTGTTAATATGCTCGGGGATGTCACCGGACGGACCATTTATCTGTGGGAGAATCAACGAGCTTGCGATAAAGACTTGTGCGTTGTTTTATTGTTTTCGTGTAACAATCGAACAATGTACTCGTCCATTACGGACTATTATTCTACAAATTGTTATTCTTCTTATTCTTTGCGATCTTATATATTATACTTAAAACCTGTATACATCGATAAAAGATGCGAGACCCGTGAAACAATAAATAAATAAGTAACTATTACCGGCTGCCCGATTATTCGTGTGATATTATCATTATTTATACGCTCGGGGCTGTCCCGGGACGTTGACTAACGAACCATTTTTCCGTGGGTGAATCGACGACCTCGCGATAAAGACTTATTCGTCGCTTTTTTGTTTATCGGACTGCGATGAACTTTGCGCTTTCAACTCGACGGTCGAATAAGGATTGTAACGGGCAATTGTTTTCTTTAGGACTAGATCGTTACTCCTCCATACGTCATTTCAGCGACATACTTTAGAAAAAAAAACGTAAAGCACATAGATTATTTATGTACAGTTAAGTGACATTTCTTTTTCGATATTTCTCGTACTCCTCGACGCCATAGGACATCGGGCCCGATCACACCGGTCGACTGCCGAGAGAGCGTCGAACACGCATGTTTTAAAATAGAGTGAGGCAGAGATTATCTAAAAATAAATCGGACTCCTACTCGGTTTTCGGTGATCCTGGCACTTGGAGCTTTACTGGTTTAGTCGGTATTTCGTTATACTTTAAGCTCGCTGCGTGTCCGCGTTACTCGAAGAAAGTACATAGTAAACTTAGTTAACGGAGTAATCGTGAAAGGTACGAATTTTCGATAATTCTGTTACGAGAGTCGCTCGAGGATTTGGACGACGAAATTGGCCGGTGTTTAATTTCCTCGCTGAGTCGTAAATCGCATCGGGCTATCGTGTTTTTTTTCAGGATAAAGAGTCTGCATCAGATCGTCTACAAAGACAGCAATTACGATGTCCGAGAAAACGGAAACGGGACAGATCTGTGGCGCAGCTGGAGATCCCTGCATCGCAGAGAGTAACAAGCCGTCCGATGCAGAAGTACCTGCAATCGCTAGAGCGGAAGTTCCAGAAATAACATCGATTTCGGAAGCTGCGCTATCATCGAAGGTGACGCCATTGGTGGACAATAAAATATCGCCCGCAGCTGCTGCTGTTGGAGAAGGCGATGTCGCCATCGAAACGGTATAATGTTTCATCACTATTATTATTTATCGGTGTGAGAAATACTAGTGCATCCGCACGTATTAAATACTGTTCGACACGATAGTGTCATTAAACAGTTATCTCGCAGTCCCGACAGTTTGTTTTTTTTTTCTTTTAATAATAAAAGAAACCCTGATAGACAAGCGGCACGATAAGTAGCAATATTGGCGCGATATTTGCGACATGTGCGGCACATGTCGCAATTATTGCGCCAACTGCTACTTTTTGTGCCGCTTGTCTATCAGGGAAAAAAAACAAACATTGCATAAGTGCAATGTATCGTACGCGACGTATCGAGCATTATATTAATTATTGGCCGTCGGTCGGTGATTCCCGGCCAGACACAGGATAAGGTCATGACCCCTGAACCGGGAACTCCCGGAAAGGTCAACGATAGCGCTGCGCAAGACGCCCAATTTACCAATTTGCAAGAAGAAGTACAGGTATGATAAAAAAAAAAAAATAAGAAAAAAAAATCATTGAGCTTTCGGTGTATCGCTGTTTCCGCGATATTATTTGTGTACGACTACAGCGTTGTGTTGGGCCCTCGACGAGGTACAGAAGAGAACCGGCGAGCGGGACAATTATGCGAAGAAGCTCGCGGAGACGGAGAAGAAATTGGCGGCCCTACAGGCGGCGTACGATGCTGCAACGAGCGGCAAAGGGGACGAGACGAGTCTTCGAAGGGAGTTGGGGGAACTGAAAAACAGCCTCGCGCAGAGTCAGGCGAAGCTGAACGACAGAGGTCGGCTAATGGCTAATCAGGACAACCAGATTAATGCGCTGACGAAGCAGGTGTCCTCCCTGAAAGAGGTCGTCGCCATTACGAAGAATCTGCTCGAGATACGCAATATGGAAGTCAAGCACTTGCAGGTCGGCCCTACAATTAGGATATGCATTTTTTATTTAATAATAAAAAAAATGCTTCGTACATGATAAAGAAAATGTTTTCCACGTTTAACAGACATCTCTTGTCCACAAACGACCATAATCTTCTTGTCTAGTTGTACAATTTTCTACAGTACAATACAATAATATATAATACAATATTTCAACGATACAATACAATTTTCAAATTTAACAATTTTTTTTTTAAGTTCCAAATTCATAATTAAAATCCTTAAAAATGTATTTAATAATAATAATGCAGTTACAAAATTTGGACACAAAAATGTTGAAAACCGTTTTTACGGTGCGGCGTGATTTTTATTTATTAATATTTCTTATCTTCCTATTTCAGAACGACGTGGACAGCATGGAGAATCGAATAACAGCCGAGCGCGATAGGCACAACGCGATGCTGAAAAAAATGGATGCGGCGGTGCGTCTGAACGCCGATCTCAAAACCGAATACGAGACGCAACTGCGACTCTTCCAAGATCTCCGAGGAAAGTACGAGGAGAAAGTGACTCTTCTGACCGCTGAAAACAAAGCATCGGCGTGCGGAGTCGAGACAACCGCCGTTCCGCCTTCTCTCCAGTAGCCACCGGGCTATTTTTACACACTATCCGTCATCGATCTATACACCGAACGAATAATCGAGAAAACAAACAGAAAGAAAAATATCGTGGAGTAAATTTATAATTATACACAATGTTATTCTCAATGTCACGGTCGAAGATGGCGATAATAGCGCATCGATTAGCAACCTGGTTCAATAATGGCAATTAAATTACACACTATGTATGTTTTTTCTATTAATAAATACTTTGTGATATCAACTGCGTACTTTTTCCAATTCTTGCTTAACGCTCACGGAAAAAATCTGTTCTGTGGCGCGTTACATTCTTTCCCCGCATATTCTTTGAGATAAAAAAAATGTCGTCGAGCAAATGTATAGCAACACAATGTTATTCTCAATGTCACGGTCGAAGATGGCGATAATAGCGTACCGATTAGCAACCTCGTTGGCCGATGAAAATTAAATGACATTCAGTATGATTTCTACTAAAAACATTGTTTTTGTGATATCAACTATATATTTTTTCAAATTTTTTCTTCACGCTGTTGAAAAAAAACGTTCCGCGGCGCGTTCCAGTTTTTTTTTCGAATATTCTCTCAGATTGAAAAAAAAATTTAACTGTCGAAGGAGCGACGTTGATTAAATACATGTGTAACAGTCGATTTTTGAGGTGATGTGTCTTAATTTTTCGAGGCGATTTTTGACACTGTACCAAATATCTATATTGTCAAATATGTTTGACGTACAAAAATTTATAATTCAGAGTGTTACGTTCTAGTAAACACTGTGAGTCTGCGCCAGACGTCGCGGCAGCCGGAGAGACGTGATTCGAATCTGAGGTCGCGGGGAATCCTCCGTGTATCTTGTTTTCAAATACTACTTTCCTGCTTCTGCGTTTCTCATGTATTATGCAAGCATATGTAATCGAATGCTGCAGACGAATATGTATCCACGGGACATCCCGTTTAACGAAAGATTTGTCTAGTATAAAAGCGCTGTGCAGCATTCATTGAGCATCAATCGACTTGAGACAAGCACACCACTTGGTCAGTAAAGTTTATCGAAGCCGAACGGAAGATATACACGTAAGGTATTTTTCACCTTTGAAAAAAAAAAAAAAAAAAAACAAGCTGTTTTTAAATTTGGATTTTTTAAACTTGGGTTTTCTTTAAATTTGGATTTTTCAAATTAGGATACAAGTATTGTCTTGGAAGACAATACTTGTATTAGTGGTCCGGTGTACAATAGCTTCTTTTCAATCGCTTTTAAAGTCTACGTATTTATATGTGATTATGTATATATTTTAGGCACCATGAAGTGGGGTGTTTTGGCGGCTTTTGCCGTGCTCTTCGTAGTCGTCGTATTTGCTGAACCGGAGCCTGAAGCCGAAGCAGGAAAACCCATCCAGAAGCCCAGACCTGCTCCGATCGCTCCTCGTCCACCTCACCCTGTAAGTATAACCAAAAAATGTTATATTACCGCAATCTGTTTATTTTAGTTTAACGATTGATTAACAAAAAAAAAATGGTTGTACCTCGCGTAGCGTAATCGTCGCGAAGCCGAAGCTGAAGCCGAAGCCGAAGCAGGAAAACCCATTCAGAGGCCCAGACCTGCTCCGATCGCTCCTCGTCCACCTCACCCTGTAAGTATAAACAAAAATTATTATATTGCCGCAATCTGTTTATTTAAGTTTAACGATTGATTAACCAAAAAATTGTGATACTTTGTGTAGCGTCTTCGTCGCGAAGCCGAAGCTGAAGCCGAAGCCGAAGCAGGAAAACCCATTCAAAGGCCCAGACCTGCTCCGATCGCTCCTCGTCCACCTCACCCTGTAAGTATAAACAAAAAATGTTATATTGCCACGAGCTGTTAATTTTAGTTTAACGATTGATTAACAAAAAAAAAAATGTTGTACCTCGCGTAGCGTAATCGTCGCGAAGCCGAAGCTGAAGCCGAAGCCGAAGCAGGAAAACCCATTCAGAGGCCCAGACCTGCTCCGATCGCTCCTCGTCCACCCCACCCTGTAAGTATAAACAAAAAATATTATGTTGCCGCAATCTGTTTATTTAAGTTTAACGATTGATTAACAAAAAAAATGGTGATACTTTGTGTAGCGTCTTCGTCGCGAAGCCGAAGCCGAAGCCGAAGCCGAAGCCGAAGCAGGAAAACCCATTCAGAGGCCCAGACCTGCTCCGATCGCTCCTCGTCCACCCCACCCTGTAAGTATAAACAAAAAATGTTATATTACCGCAATCTGTTTATTTAAGTTTAACGATTGATTAACAAAAAAATTGTGATACTTTGTGTAGCGTCTTCGTCGCGAAGCCGAAGCCGAAGCCGAATCCGAAGCAGGAAAACCCATTCAGAGGCCCAGACCTGCTCCGATCGCTCCTCGTCCACCTCACCCTGTAAGTATAAAGAAAAAATGTTATATTGCCGCAATCTCTTTATTTAAGTTTACCGATTGATTAACAAAAAAAAAAAAAAATGTTGTACCTTGTGTAGCGTCTTCGTCGCGAAGCCGAAGCCCAAGTAACTAGGCCCAATCCCCCCGCACCTATTAAGCCTCTTCAGCCAGGCTCACCGGGATCCCCGCTAACACACCACCCCGTAAGTACACAAATCTCATGTTTATTTAAGTTTATCGATTGATTAACAAATAAAAAATGTTGTACCTCGTGTAGCGTCATCGTCGCGAGGCCGAAGCCGAAGCCGAAGCCGAAGCAGGAAAACCCATGAGGCCCAACCAGGCTCCGATCGCTCCTCGTCCACCTCACCCTGTAAGTATAAAGAAAAAATGTTATATTGCCGCAATCTCTTTATTTAAGTTTACCGATTGATTAACAAAAAAAAAAATGTTTTACCTCGTGTAGCGTCTTCGTCGCGAAGCCGAAGCCCAAGTAACTAGGCCCAATCCCCCCGGACCTATTAAGCCTCTTCAGCCAGGCTCACCGGGATCCCCTCTAACACACCACCCCGTAAGTACACAAATCTCATGTTTATTTAAGTTTATCGATTGATTAACAAATAAAAAATGTTGTACCTCGTGTAGCGTCATCGTCGCGAGGCCGAAGCCGAAGCCGAAGCCGAAGCAGGAAAACCCATGAGGCCCAACCAGGCCCCGATCGCTCCTCGTCCACCTCACCCTGTAAGTATAAAGAAAAAATGTTATATTGCCGCAATCTCTTTATTTAAGTTTACCGATTGATTAACAAAAAAAAAAAATGTTTTACCTCGTGTAGCGTCTTCGTCGCGAAGCCGAAGCCCAAGTAACTAGGCCCAATCCCCCCGCACCTATTAAGCCTCTTCAGCCAGGCTCACCGGGATCCCCTCTAACACACCACCCCGTAAGTACACAAATCTCATGTTTACTTAAGTTTATCGATTGATTAACAAATAAAAAATGTTGTACCTCGTGTAGCGTCATCGTCGCGAGGCCGAAGCCGAAGCTAGGCTCAGCGGTCCCCCCGCACATGTTAAGCCTCTTCAGCCAGGCGCACCGGGATCCAACCCTCAACCATATTAACCCGTAAGTACACAAATCTGATATTTCGATTCGGTAATTCTTCGTCGTCAATGTAGGTGTTTAAGACGATGTGAACAACAACCTTGAAATGTAGCGTTACAGTTTTCCTTACGCCAGCAACATTTCACATGCCCTTAAGGCGATGTGAAACATACTTGGTCGGTAACAAAAATTGCAAGCCATTTATTTCCAAACGTCGTACATATTTTGGGCTTCATATAGCAGATGAGCGGACGCTAATTATTAAGTGTTTCTCAAAAAATTTAAGTACGGAAAGTGGTTTCATATCGTTTTAAGTTAGTAACGATCGATTACCACATTGTCTGAAAATTGTAACGTCTTTGTGGAAAGTGGTTTGTACTATAACGTGGTTTATAATTAACAATTGCAGAGAGTTTGAGCTGACATCATGGTGACCGACGCGAGGATGAATCGTTGATCCAGTGCGATTCCCAAGATCGCAACACATCCGCAACTGTTCGACGATCCACCTCATTTTAACGAAACGCCGAAATCTCCACAGTAAACCTAAAAATCTACCTTCGGGAAACCGTGTTATGAATACTATGATTACAACTGAATACGAGCGAATCTTCATATCCGAATGTTGTCGTACATTCGTGAATTCAATAAAATAATGACTTATCAAATAATGTTTCATATTTTGTAATCCCGATGTATCCACATCCTTAAATAATCCTTTGCCTATTCAGAGCGAAACTGGCAGTGAATTGAATGAGCGATATGATGAAGAATCGTTTATCCAGTGCGGTGCCCGAAATCGCAACACATTCGCAGCTGTTCAATAATATGTTAAGACAGTCGCTTGAGGGTTTGAAAGACGAAATTGTCCAAAGTTTATTTTCCTTGCTGAGTCGTATGTCGTATCGGGTTATCGTGTTCTTTTTCAGGACAATCAGGATTCTAACGACATTACGCTATTTGTACCCCAGGATTCTAGCAATGTTAATACCGGCGTTGGGTCCCAATGAGGTTCATTTTCGCTTTTGAGGGCGCATGTTCCCGACTCCCTTGAAGAACCGCTACGTACCGACGTTTCGTAGCCTAGATCGTAACTCGATTTCAAGGACAATGCTGAGCGATAACAGTTTAGAGTGCTATCCGATTGCACTGTCTGGAACAAGCTATTCAAAAACCTTAACACTTGTCCTACTGGGATATTGAATATCAAATATCTCGCTCTCCTGACAATAAAACCACCAAATCTTTAGAGACCTGTTGTGCTGGCTCAATGTTGCTTTCGATATTGACGCGATGATCATCGGCTCCGCATTTTTCAGCATTCCTTGCTCTTTGACCAGCTTCTAGATAAGAGCTTAACTCGCCAGGGCTCTTCAAAGCTGCTTCGAAGGCTGCTTCGAAGCGGTTACTTTTCTCTGCAAGGAGACACCAATAAGTACTCTTGAGGTTTGAAATAAACCGGTTCTTTAATCAGCATGGATGTAAACAAGGAAAACCAGGCCTGCGTGACCAACAGAGGAACCCCCAGTACTCCGTGTGCTTGATCTGTCCTAATCTTTCTCAAAACCCGTGCGACGATAGCAGGAGGGAAAGTTCAGAAAAAAATAACACGTCCATAACACCGTAGAGGTATCCACTGCCATAGACTCCGGGTACCTGTGCCATGAAATGAAAAATTGGGCATTTCTTATTGGCCACCGAGACAAACAGGTGTTTGCCTCAAAGTCCCGACAAAGACGACCTTATTGGTAGCTTTTCTTTGGGTCGTTCTTATGGTATTTTATTAAAATGGCTTATCTGAGACCTCGCCACCAGTCGCTTTGCCAGTATTTTTTCAAAAACGACCCGAAGAACGACCCAAAGAAAAGTTCTCAACATGGTCGTCTTTCCGGTTACTTGCAGATCAACGGCGAAACGAGCCAACTTAGAGCTTCTTCAGTAATTCATACATCGGTCGTTTTTTGTGGTCATTTTGCGGTCATTGATAGAAAAACGACCCATCCTCAACCTAACAATTGGTCTTTATTTCGGTCGTTATGCCGGACGAAATCACAGAACGACCAGTCGTTCTTTGCGTATTTTGACAATCGCTGAAGACTTTCGCTTGACTTGCTAGGTGTTACAGTCTTTCTCCGAATGTTCTCTCAGACTTAAAAAAAAAGACGTCAACAAAACGCGCATAGCAATTGCATAGTTTTTTTTAATTGGGCGAATATTCTCTCAGACCGAAAATAAAAAATTAACAGTCGAATGAGCGAGTTTCATTGAAATCATGTTACAGTATCGTGGACCGTTGTTGACGTACCAAAATATCTGGAGTGTATGTGCGTTTAACCGCTGACATATTAATTACCCGAAGTCAACAGAACGCGCATATCAACACAGGGTGTTCCATTCCAGCATACACTGTGAGTGTGCGACAGATATCGCGGCATCCGAAGACGTTATTCGAATCGAAGGTCGCGGTGAATCCCGCATTACTCTTCTTCTCAAATACTTCTTTCCTGCGTCTGCGTTTCGCATGCATTATGCAAGCGTATGTAAACAAATATCTATCCACGGGACGTCCCGTTTAAGGAAAGATATTCGGGTATAAAAGCCCGGCGTCGCAGTCATTGAGCATCAACCGACTTGCGAGCAGCACGGTGCTTGTTTATCAGTAAAGTTTATCGAAGCCGAACGGAAGTCACAGTCCTAAGGTATTTTTCACCTTTGCAAAAAAAGCGACCTTTTCTATTTCGATTCGTCGAAGACAATAGGTCTGTTCGTTTTCAGAGCAAGCTGGAGTAGAGCGCTCTATTTTAGGTGGAAAGTATATCTATATTTATTGGATATAATAAAATCGAGCGCTCTGCTCCAGCTGAATCTGAAAACGAACAAATGTGATATTCGTGGTTCACTCGATATTAGGTTTTTTTTTTATTGCTTTAAATTCAAAGGGATTTATATATGATTATGTATATATATTTTACTCGGTTGTTACCCCGGAGCTCTTATATTTAAGATTTATTTATACATCATATTTTGAATGTGAAGGAAAAATCCGTCAAATAAATAAAATAAAATAAAATATTTTAGACACCATGAAGTGGGGTGTTTTGGCGGCTTTTGCCGTGCTCTTCGTGGTGGTCGTACTTGCTGAACCGGAGGCCGATAAAGGCCATGACCACCACCCCATCAAGCCAAAACCACATAATCCTCCGAAGCGTCCTGTAAGTAACGAGATTTCACGTTATCGTCGTCTCTTATTAATTGGCAATTTATTCCCGTTTGATACTTTTGTTAAATAAAAAAAATCAAACTTTTTTTTAATATTTCGTAGCGTCATCCTCGCGAAGCCGAGGCCGTAGCCGAAGCCGAAGCCGAAGCACGTAGGCCCAACAGGCCTGTAGGCCCCAACAAGCCCAGCAGACCTATTAAGCCCCTGAAGCCAAACCCGGGCCCAGTCAAGCCTCGCCCACATCCTGTAAGTATCAACAAAAAATGTTATATTGCCGCAGTCTATTTATTAAAGTTTAACGAATGATCAACAAAAAAATTATTTGTACCTCGTGTAGCGTCTTCGTCGCGAAGCCGAGGCCGAAGCCGAAGCCGAAGCACGTAGGCCCAACAGGCCTGTAGGCCCCAACAAGCCCAGCAGACCTATTAAGCCCCTGAAGCCAAACCCGGGCCCAGTCAAGCCTCGCCCACATCCTGTAAGTATAATCAGAAAGTGTTACATTGCCGCAGTCTATTTAAGTTTAACGATTGATGAACAAAAAAAATTGTTGTATTACGTGTAGCGTCTTCGTCGCGAAGCCGAAGCCGAAGCCGAAGCCGAAGCACGTAGGCCCAACAGGCCTGTAGGCCCCAACAAGCCCAGCAGACCTATTAAGCCCCTGAAGCCAAACCCGGGCCCAGTCAAGCCTCGCCCACATCCTGTAAGTATAATCAGAAAGTGTTCCATTGCCGCAGTCTATTTAAGTTTAACGATTGATGAACAAAAAAAATTGTTGTATTACGTGTAGCGTCTTCGTCGCGAAGCCGAAGCCGAAGCCGAAGCCGAAGCACGTAGGCCCAACAGGCCTGTAGGCCCCAACAAGCCCAGCAGACCTATTAAGCCCCTGAAGCCAAACCCGGGCCCAGTCAAGCCTCGCCCACATCCTGTAAGTATAATCAGAAAGTGTTACATTGCCGCAGTCTATTTAAGTTTAACGATTGATGAACAAAAAAAATGGTTGTATTACGTGTAGCGTCTTCGTCGCGAAGCCGAAGCCGAAGCCGAAGCACGTAGGCCCAACAGGCCTGTAGGCCCCAACAAGCCCAGCAGACCTATTAAGCCCCTGAAGCCAAACCCGGGCCCAGTCAAGCCTCGCCCACATCCTGTAAGTATAATCAGAAAGTGTAACATTGCCGCAGTCTATTTAAGTTTAACGATTGATGTTTGTTTAACGATTAATGAACCAAAAAAAAAATGGTTGTATTACGTGTAGCGTCTTCGTCGCGAAGCCGAAGCCGAAGCCGAAGCAGCTAAGCCCAACAGACCCAACAAGCCTGGCAAGCCGCCTGTGAGGCCCCAAAGACCAGTCCCGGGTCCAAAGCCTCGCCCACATCCTGTAAGTTGCAAGCCATTTAGTTCCAAGAATCGTAAAAATTTGGGCTTCGTACAGCAGATGTGCAGTCGCTAAGAATTTAGTTTTTGAAATTTAAGTACGGAAAGAGGTTTCATATCGTTTTAAGTTGACGACGATTGATTACCGAATTGTCTGATTATTGTAACGTGGTTTTTACTATAACGCGGTCTATGATTAACAATTGCAGAGAGTTTGAGCTGACATCATGGTGAGCGATGCGAGGAAGAATCGTTGATCCAGTGCGGTGCCCGAGATCGGAACACATCCGCAACTGCTCGACAATCCACATCTTTTAACGAAACGGCGAAATACCTACTGTCAACATACTCCACCTTCGGGACACAATATTACGAATATTATGAATACTACACTATTGATAATACAATGAATTACTTAAAACGAATCTACACATTTGAAAGTATTCGTAGAACATCTGTGAATTCAATAAAATAACACCTTATCAAGTAATATTTCGTATTTTATGATCCTGATGTATTAAAATCCTTAAATAATCCTTTGTCTGACAACAGCAAAACTGGTAGTGATATGAACGCGCGTTGCGAGGAAAAAATCGTTGATCCAGTGCGGTGACCAAGATAACATCCGCAGACGTTCGACAAACCGCGTCATTTTTTACCAAATGACGAAATCCTTATAGTCATTATATGCTGTACGCTGTAATGTATTTCTCGTTTTTAAGCCGCGGCTCCGTTTTCCACGCGAACCGTCAGTTAACGATAAAGAACACTCGAGTTCTTTATCGTTCTTTTTCCGATTAATAACGTACCGATTAGCAACCTGGTACTATAATAAAAAAAAAAATTAAATTACACTATGATTTTCTACTAATAATACTTTCTGTGACATTAACTGCATAGTGTTTTCAATTTTTGTTCGAATATTTTCTCAGACTTACAAAAAAATATTTACCGTCGTATGAGTGAGTTTGATTGAAAACATACGTTACGTTATCGGGGACCGTTGTTGACGTATCGAAATATCTGGAGTGTATGTACGCTTAACCGGCGACATATTCAATTACCCCAAAATAACAGAAAGCGTATAATAACACGGGGTTTTCAGCTCCAGTATACACTGCGATTGACCGGTATAAAAGCGAGAAGCACAACGCTTGTTCAGTAGAATTCATCGAAGCTGAACGGAAGATATAATCCTAAGGTATTTTTCGCAGTTACAAAACTAAAACAAAAAACCTTTTTTATTTTGATTCGTCGAAGACAATACTTTTATTCTCGGTCTACTAGAGAACAGATTTTTTAATCGTTGAAAATTACTAGGCATTTATATATGATTATGTATATATTTTAGGTACCATGAACCAGGGTGTTTTGACGGCTTTTGCCGTGCTCTTCGTGGTGATCGCACTTGCCGAACCGGAGGTTCAAACCCGTGACTACAAGTCCATGAAGCTAAGACCACCTCCGAAGCAGCCTGTAAGTAACAATCGCATGTTACCGTCGTCTCATATTAATTGTCAATTTATTTTCGTTTAATACTTTTGTTAAGAAATTTAAAAAAAATCAAACTTTTTTTATATTTCGTAGCGCCATCCTCGCGAAGCCGAGGCCGAAGTCGAAGTCGAAGCACTCAAGCTCAACAAACCCAGCGGGGATGTTCAGCCCGAAGAGTCGAACTCGGGCCCAGTCGAGCCTCGCCCACATCCTGTAAGTATAAAAAAAAAATGTTATATTGCCGCAGTCCAATTATTTAAGTTTAACGACAGGTTATCAAAAAAAAAGTGTTGATTGGATAAAAGTAGTGTTGGCTATTGTGACTCAATAGTTCGTTAGTCGCGTGACTTCTGTTTCGCTTGTCTTCGTCGTACTTTTCTGGTACACAGTAAAAAATAATTTCGTAAAATCGAAATACGAAGTTTCGTAAAAATTATTTTGTTAAATAAGTGACAAACTCGTTTGATCGGATTTGAATATTAAAAACATGTCCTTTTATTTCTCATGCAATTAACAATGTTAGTTTGTACTTTTGTTTGTAAAACTAAAAAAATGGTGATCATTTGTAGACAATAAGTTGTTGGAAAAAGTACAAACTTTTTTTACTGTGTACCTTCGGCTTATCTTGTATTTTATTTTTTTGGTTACACGAATCTGTGGTACGAACTCGGTGGTCTCTTTCAAAAAAAAGTTTTCGGTCAATTGAAATTGAACCATTGCGAGCAAATGCTTATTGTATTGCGATTTATCTCAACCACTCCTTTATGGATCGTCGATAGGGTAACATATCGTTCTGTAATTGGCCCCGGCCCGTTATTAATAAACAAATGAATAAACGGATTGTCGTACCTCGTGTAGCATCTTCGTCGCGAAGCCGAGGCTGAAGTAGGAAAAACCAAACAGAAGCGCAGTGCTGCTGCGATTCCTGCTCGTCTACCTCGTCTTGTAAGTATAAATTATGTAACGTTAACGAATGATTAGCAAATACAAAGAAACTGTTGTGTATTGTTGCCTTGTCTAAGCCAAGACTATCAACTCATACGAAGCCACGTCCCGTGAATAATAATTTCATTTTACCGTTGTGTCGCATTAATTTTCAATTTATTATAGTTTAATACGTTTGATTAACATAAAAAAATCAAACTTTTTTATATGTCGTAGCGTATTCCCAAAGGCAAAGCACCTAAAGGTAAGAAGCCCAAGAAGCCCAAGAAGCCCAAGAAGCCCAAGAAGCCCAAGAAGTCTGATAGTCAAAACCAACGGCCAATCAAGCAGCCCCGAATTGGCACCGTAAGTACACAAATTTCATATTTCTATACGGTAATTCTTCGTCGTCGATATTGGTGTTTAAGACGATGTGAAGCATGCTTGAAATATAGGGTTTGCCTTTTCATTACGACAGCGGCTTTTCACATGGCCTACGATGACTTGAAACATACTTGGTCGATAATAAAAAATTGCAAGCCATTTATTTCCAAGAATCGTAAACATTTTGACCTTCGAGTAGCAGATGAGCTGTCGCTAATAATTCAGTTTTTGTCGGAAAATTTAAGTGCGCAAAGAGGCTTCGTATCGTTTTAAGTTAACGATTGTTTACCCAATTATCTGAATATAGTAACGTTTGTACTATAACGTGGTATATAATTAACAATTGCAGAGAGTTATCCCTTAAAACATGGTGTGCAACGCGAGGAAGAATCGTTGATTCAGTGCTGTGCCCGAGAATGCAAGACGTCCGCAACTGTTCGACAATCCACGTCACCTTAACGAAACGGCGAAATCTTTACAGTCAACACAACACTCCACCTTCTGGATATATTACTATGAATACTTAAATTCGCAAAAGTAATGAATCACTTGAAACGAATCTTCATATTTAAATGCATTCGTAGAAAATCTGTGAATCCAATAAAATGATACTTTATCAAGTAATATGTTACCGATGCTTCAATTTCGAATATCAACGATTCAAAGATTCCATTCCAGTATATTGGAGACGCCACTTGGTAGCGCCTCGCCTCATCTTTTTTTTTCAAGTACTTGTCTTCTGTAATTGACGTCTCTTGATATTTTACAAAGCTGGTGTATTTACATGTATTCCTTAAATTGGGCCATGAGTCTTGATATTGCGCGTATCTTGATATTTTACAAAGCTGGTGTATTTACATGTATTCCTTAAATAATCCTTCGCCTATCTACAAAACTGGTAGTGAATTGAACATGCCGACGAGTGGAGGCTGTTGTAAATTTCGCCACTTATTATATAAGTACCAGATAATATACAGCGGGCACGTTTAGTTTTAGCTGCCTTTTACTCTCAAAGGAATCGCTCATACATTAGTTGGCCGTTAAATATTTACCGACTCATGAAAATGATATAAACATTCACGCTTGTTCTCTGTCGATATAATGTTATCTGAAATCTTAAATTATTATCGCCTTATATCAATTATTACCTATGTTGAATAAATTTCCAAGGTCAACAAATATGCTCCAATCGATCGGCACTATTATAAATTTTTGATAACTGATCACCCATCCAAATACGGTCCGCAAACGGTATTGCTGGACTTGGGTGAGCGCTTTTTGCTTGGCTATTTACCAGCAATAATAAGCAGTTACGATACAAAAGTAACATTGTACGTGAATACCGAACATTGTAATTTGGAGACGATAGTGTTATCTCGGGAGTGTGCGAGAAAGCGTATTAAGCGGATATACCTACGACAATTTGCAATTAAGATTATCAGTGATTACCATAACATGAGTATATTCACGTCCAATAAATTGTGCAACGCGCGTCACCGTCTTTCCAATTCTGTAGAACTATACATAGCCCAATCGTGCGACACAATAATAGAATATACTATAGTTTCATAGAACGCCTCTGCGTTTGCGTTCGAGCTGCGTTGGAAGCGTACGATGAATAAACAATCGCCGATTACAATGCATGAGACTTGAGGGGGGTTCGATCGTTACCAAGCAACTGCAAGGGAAAAGCTTTTTTTTATCTGCTGGCCCTCATGAAAATGAACCATTGGTCGTCAAATAGTCACCATTAAATCTGAATGGTGTACTGAATGGTGTATTAGTGGTAACCAGTCGCTCGGAATGGTATGAATGGTGAACGATTGACACTTTCAATGGTTACAATTGGTCTTTTGACCATTGGCGAATGGTAACCATTCGGAGTGTAAATATTGGCGTCTTGTAACCATTCGGAGCGTAAACATTAGTGAATGGTAACCCCTCCAGCCATTACCATTGATCAATTGTAACTATTGAGAACGTAATTTTTAAGCAATTGTAATCGTTTGAAGTATTGCCATTGACCAATTGTGACTATTTCGAACCCTACAATTGATGAATAGTACCTATTTGGAGCATTACCATTGACTAATAGTAACTGTTAGAAAAATTGCCATTGACTAGTTGTAACTATTCGGGGCACAAGGATTGATCAATATTTGCTATTTCGATTTTTATTTTTAACAAATTAAACACTTAACTTGTAATGAACGGATTAATGAGAGCATTTAGATTACACCAAACATTACATTCAACTCAAAACGATAAACAGAATCGAACATCTCTTGTGGACATTTCTTATGAATATCAGAACGACTTTTGCACTGACCAAAGAACGCTTTAGAAATTTCGTCGGTTTTCTGGTATTTCCTATGATTATAAATACCCACGAATTAAAAATTATTATGCATTGTCACATGTTACTGGCGACTCAGCCATTTAAATACCAAATCAACTTTTATGTCATCCAGGTCAGGAAAATACAAAATTGATTGGTGGTGCAGTGGCAGCGCTCTTGTCTGGTATGACGAAAGTCGTCGGTTCGATCCCAACATCAGTCGAAATTTTTTCCCAACATAATTCGATCGAGATTTGTCTCATAAGCAATACTAACAAGGCAGAAAGACTCTAATACAAGAACAAAATATGGATTTTTTTTCTTCATATTATTTGCTTTAAAATAATAACCAATGGTGACTATTAAAAAATTGTATGGATACCATTGGGTAATTTAATGGCTACCATTGGGAAATTGAATGGTTACCATTGAGAAATTGATTGGTTGCCCGAATAGTCCGTCAATTTACTATTAAACATATTCCAATCGTTATCCCAATGGTTTTTCTTAATGGTGACCAATGGTTAATTTTCATGAGGGCGGTTACGATCGACGAAAAGGAAAAAATCGTCTCATGGTCGAGGAAATCGGGGGAGTCGGGCTAAGTGATGTTTGCGTTGAGTTTGCCTTTGCAATAGGGGAGAGAGGCAAAATGGGACAGTGGGGCAAAACGGGGCAGTGAGAGCAAAACTCAAATTTCCAAGAATTTTTGGATGCCCCACTTTGGCCCAACGATACATCCGGATTTTCAACCCCGTTTTGCCGCACGGATGACCATTGCCACCATCCTAAAGTTATTGGAAAATTGCGTTTTGTCTCATAATCCCGTATTGCCCCGCTGTGCCATTTTGTCTCGCTCTCCCCTACTTAACCAGATCTTCGAGTCGATGAGCCAGTCACGATTGCAAATCGTGACGGTTCACTTTTTGGATGATTCGGACGATCGGACGACTTCGAGGTAGTTCTTGCATCTCAAATATCTCGGAGGAGTTAACAAGGGAGTATCGAAGCTTTATGCTATCGTAAAAATTATGGACTGGGCACGAACGGACCACATTCGAATGGACATTAAAAGAAATATAGAAATTTTCATATTCGCAAAGCTTCTTTCAAGATTCTTCAGCGTGGCTGCATTTTCTATAACTCGATCCAGATATATTTTTGCAGAGTACATCAAAGACATAATCTCTATGCACACGATGCACGAGTGCAAGGCCGAGGAAATCGGGTGGGACAAGAGTCGGCGAAGTCCAATATGCCCAATAAGTTTCGATGAGACTTTTCCTTTGACCGTCACTGCCGGGACTCGTGCAAAAACTTTATTACGATTTCTGATACCGCCCGGAACCGGATTACCCTAGCACTCTGACCGACCATAGAAATTACCGCGATTCGACCGAAAACCGACCAAAGACCGACGGTTAGAAATTGACGTTTTACCGATCGTTATTTGGATCTAACCGTTCGAGAACCGACCGAAAGTTTCCATAGCTTTTTGTAGCCTGAGTGACCTTGACCGCAAGCTCCCGGAGTGTCGGCCGGTTTTCACGTTATTGACCACAAACCGACCATAAAATGATCATTTACAACTTCAGTCGGTTTTCAGTCGGTTACATCCAAATGACAGTCGGTAAAACGTCCATTTCGGACGATCGGTTTTCGGTTAATAAAAGTGTTAGGGTAGAGCTTAAGACCATTAGAGTTTAAGACCATACGAAACAACTTCCTTTCCGTCCATCCCGGGCTCCGCCGGTATCAAAAACTGTCATCAACTTGAGTAATAGTTACACCAGTGTGAAAAAGTGCAATGCAAAAAGCATCGTCAGTTCGTTCTATTACAAAGTATAGTGAATTACTTTCCTTGAAGCGGCGTGAGTTGTAGCTGTGAAATTTTTTTTTTTTGCATACGGGAAAGTCGAAAGTTATGTAACGGGACAACGATTGCAGTATCTCCAGGAAAGCATAAACACTGTCGGTCGTTATTTAATGTCGTGAAATCGTTACAATAAAATCGTTGAGCATCGCGCTGTACAAAGTAGTTTCCAACGTACACGACAGGACACCGAACCACAGAAACAATCAGACGGCATCTTTGATATCGCAGGTAGGGTAAAAACTATGAAAATTTTTCGGTCCATATGTAACTTATCTATGTGCTAATCAGAGTAGATCGTGTTCATTTCTTTTGCCCTATGACGAACTAGCGAACTATCCGGGCCTTTATAAGTTTTTTTAAAGTTATTGTTACGGGCCAGATTTTTTCATCGTCCATTTTTCGTTGTGTACAACCGAGTTTCAAAATTGGTATTGCTTAAGGATGCTTCAACAAATAATAAGTAAAGCATTTTTTTTATTCTCAAATGAATTCATTGATTTTCTAGAAGCCACATGAATTATTTCAGAATTTTCTTACATTTTTGAATTTTCCGTTTTTGAAAATTTTTGAAGTCATAACTACGGAACTGTAATCGCCTCGAAACTTTAAGTGTCTACTGTGGAATCGTGATACGGAAACATATCCGAAATTCGTGCCTCTACATCGATTTTTCAAATTCTCGAAAAAAATTGAAATATTAGAAATTTCTGAAGAAATTTATATGAATTCTAAAAAAATGAGGCAATTCATATTAAATGAGAAAATAAAACGTTTTCTGATTTTTTTAAAACAATTTATCATTTAAATAATAAAATTAATTACTTTTTGGCATTTTATTACGCAAAATCGAAGGCATCATTAACACGACTGATTTTTGTTTTATTTTTTGCATATTTCGAAGTACTGAAATTTTTTATCTTATTCGAATTAAACTTTTGGTTAGCAATGTATTTGTGATTACAGTGATTAGTTTAAGTGCGAGCTGCGCTTGTTAATCGATCGTCAAATCTTGAATAGCGAAACGTAACAGCGAAGATGGATCGCACTGTGTTGATCATCACGGCTATATTGGCTTTGATTCTGTACGCTGTTGCTGGCAGAATTTACCGATTCTACTTGTTTCGTCAGCGTTTCAATAAAATACCCGGCCCAAAATACGCGATACCATTCATCGGCATGGTGTTTGAGATGATGTCGATACCGAAGGAAGGCAAGTGCACAATATCGTTCGATAGATCTACGATCTAGTAACTGACAATCTAGTCAGTAACTGAGATCTAGTCAATCTAGTCTGGAAACGACGATCTAGTAACTGACAATGCATTTCCACACTTCGTCCGCAGAATATATCGATTGGTTCAACGATGTAACCAATCGGTACAAAGATGGATTCATGGGAAATTGGATAGGATTCGTGCCGACGGTACACATTCAAGATCCAAAGCATTTAGAGGTAAAGCCTCGATAATCCAATAACAGCCACAGTTATTGTAATATCATGAAATTCGATACCCATCTATACAGGCAAGTTTTTTTTTATCGACTGACACTCTCATAATGACGATATTTTTATTGTTCAGGTAATACTGCGCAGTAACACGCAAATTACGAAGGGTGCCGCATACGAAAATTTCGTGCCGTGGTTGGGACGAAGTCTATTCACGTCTTCCGGTACGTCCTGTGCTTATCGAGATCCCATGAGATTTCATAACATTTTGTATAAAACATTCAATTGGAAAAATAATTTTTCAGGAGGTCAGTGGTTCCACAACCGAAAGTTGATTGCACCAGCTTTTCATTTCAAAATCCTGGACAAATTTTCCGAAGTGATGATCGACAAAGCGGCGATACTTAATAGTTGCATCGAGCGTGAGATAAAAAAATATGGTGACAAACCGTTCAATATATTTGAATTGTGTTTGAGGTGCACACTAGATATCATATGTGGTAACTTTCTTGAATTACGCTGCTATAGCTCATCTTGTGTTATGCGCGATTATTATTAATCCACGTTTCGTATTTAGAAACAGCAATGGGCACAGATATTCACGCTCAGGAGAACATCGAAAATGAGTATTTCAAAACTGTGAACACGTAAGTGCCAGAATGAATGAAAAAAAAGACATCCAAAGAATTATACAAATTTTTGTGTTGTCATTTTTATTGCATATTTAGCATTACTATGGGTGCCATAAATCGCCACTACCAGCCTTGGCTGGCGGTCGATTGGATCTTCCATAGGACTGCCTTCGGTAAATCCTTCAGGCTGGCAATCGATGTAGCTAATGATTTTTGCTCTCGCGTAAGGCATACTTTGAATTTTCATATATTTTAAATCCCCAAAAATAAAAAAATATGTAGTGTGCAGGTATATTGTATAGTATAGTAGTGCAATAGTGTATAGTAGGTGTGATTTGCAGGTAATCAAGAGAAAGCAAGAGGAACGAAAAGCGGGAGCCACAGTAAGCGATAAATTGGAAGAGAACGAAGTAACGAGTGAGTTTCATAATCTGCGTATGAATTTCTTTTTAAACTCGATGGACAATACGTGCGGTTTCACGGGTTTTTAACGTTACCAGGCAAACGCAAGTCGAGAGCTTTTTTGGATCTGCTACTAGACGCGAACGAGAAAGAAGACAATCCTCTGACGATCGAGGAAATCAGGAACGAAACCAGCACATTCATGTTTGGGGTGAGGTTGTCCTCGGAACTCGTGATCAGAGCCTCGTATACAGAAGTCCCCGATGACGTCGATCATTCATCTTACGAATTCATTTTCAGGGACACGACACGGTTGGTATTCTGATCAGCTGGACACTCTTCTGTCTCGGTAACGAGCTGGACGTGCAGAGAAAAGTACACGAGGAACTTGACGATATTCTCAGCGATTCGGACGATATTATGACCTTGAAGAAATTGCCGGATCTCAAATATCTCGAGAGGGTTATCAAGGAAGTACTGAGACTCTACCCAAGTGCAGCCGCCATGAGCAGATACCTTACAGAAGATATGCAAATAGGTACATTGTCTTCATTGCGGTAGTTTCTTACCAGGACGCTTCTTAATCATGAAATCGACTCCGACTTTTCAGGAGACTACATCGTTCCCGCGGGTACAACTGTGGATATGCATATCTATCATCTACATCGAGATCCCGCAGTATGGCCGAATCCTCTACGTTTTGATCCCGATCGATTTCTGCCGGAGAACGCTAAAACACGACATCCATATGCGTTCCTACCATTCAGTGCGGGTATCAGAAATTGCATAGGGCAAAAGTACGCGATGCTCGAGGCTAAAGTTATACTAGCGCAAATATTGAGAAATTTCAGTGTAAAAAGCGTTGAGAAACCTTTGACGATAAAGAAGTTCTGTGATTTCACTCTTAAGCCACTCAATGGCATTTACGTTAATATGACGAAAAGAACTACCTTAAACAAATGTTAAGGTTGAATTTACTACTCCATTGAAGGTTAACACTATCGCAACACATTTGCAACTATCAAACAATCCACGTCATTTTAGCGAAATGGAGAATTCTCCATTTCGCTAAAATGACGTGGTTTAAACCTCTACACTGAACACAACACGTCGCCTTGCGAACACAATACTGTGAATACTATGATTACTACTGATAATACAATGAATAACTTACACGAAACTTCATATTTGAACGTATTCTTGGAAGATCTGCGAATTCAATAAAATAATACTTTATTAAGTAATATATCATATATTATAGTTTATAATCCTGATGTATTTCTATCCGTAAATATTCCTTTGCGCGTCTACGAAACTGGTAGTGAATTGTCAATGCCAATGAGTGGACGATGTCATACATTTTGCTGCTTATTTAAGAAGTACCAGATGATATACCGTCGACACGTTTATTTTTAGATGCCGTGGAGCGCATATCGTCGGCATCGCCACCGTTCCGTCGCCGTGCCGTCTCTTCTGTATCTGGACAGATTAGTTGCCTTTAAATATTTACCGAAACATAAAAACGATATAAACATCCCCGTTTGTTCTATATACTGGATGAGACATAGGTAAGAAAAAGAACTTAGCCTCAATTTATAGCTACATATCGCATCTCTGGCACGACAGTGTAACAATCCGTATGGCCACCCCAGCGGATTTGGCCATCGTGAAAAGCCACCAAGTGGTTTATTGTCAAAACGTAACCGCACAAACCACTGTGAAAACCACAGGCCCAGCTGACCCAAATGTTCGACATGGTAAACTTTCGACATGGTGGCTTTTGAAATAACCACCATCCAGACCACCGTACAAACCCCCGCCGGATTCAATTCGAGAAAACTTGCAACACGGTGGTTTTATGGTTGAAACTACCATTCAAACCACCGTCCGAGTAAACTGAAGGGAGCTTGCAGGTCGGTTGTTTTACTGACGGAATTACCGTACAACCACTATTCGGGTGAGTTCAAAGTCCGGTTTCAGATGGACGAGGTCAAAGTTGGTTTACTTTGAAACCACTATTGAATTTCTCGTTGA
Source organism: Exephanes ischioxanthus (assembly GCA_958510785.1). Lineage (NCBI taxonomy): Eukaryota > Metazoa > Arthropoda > Insecta > Hymenoptera > Ichneumonidae > Exephanes > Exephanes ischioxanthus. Next base: position 25,596,643 of record OY294016.1, on the reverse strand, counting down.
GAACGCCATGGAAACCCTCGTCGGATTCGGGCTGTTTCCTGCAACTTGAAATTTCCGATGCGGAGTGTTAGAAAACAAAGCCTTTGTGAAAAATGGCTTCGACTCGTATGATTTCCGATCGGGTATTTCAAGCCCGACCGTTCTTAGGAGGTAACAACTCCACCAAATCCAAAAGGACAATACCACCGTTAAATTCCAACTTAAGTTGAATGTAACTTGAACTTAAGTTGAACCTACAGTAAAAATCAGTCGAAGTTCGAACTTAAAAAAAAAATCGAATTCCATTTCAAGTTAAAACTCAAATACGAAGTTGAGTTGAGTAATGATATGTGACGGGCGAAGGTGGTAATAATTTTTTAATTTGGGATCTGGTTCGGCAATGAAAGCCAAATTGTACTGTGTATGCTTTGCCTCCAATACACTTTCGTGATATTTACGATTAATTTTTCAATTTTTTTTTCCTTTACGTTATCTCTCGAAGAGTTTATTGGATGAGCACATTTTTTTCCGCACCAGTGCTGCATAGTTTTTGGCGATAATTATTGACATGCCACAGTCGCCGTACACAAGCGTACGTACCACAAATCGGTGGCGTACTAATTGCTCGAAGTCAATATAGCGCATTACATTTTCGTGATTTCTCTTCATGTCACCTCGCGAAGGGTTTCGTTCCGCGTCACAGTCTTCCGCCAATTATTTTCGCTCGCTTGTAAAAAAATCCGATTGTCGGATGCGCGAATTTCGCTTCATATCTGTGGCTACACAGTTGGCCGCGACATTTATTGACATACCAAAATCGCTGGAGCGTACGTACTCCGAACCGGCGGCGTACTAATTACCCGACGTCAATAAAACGCATATATCATAACACGCGATACGCTTAAGTATGCACTATGTGTCAGCGACAGATATTGCGGAGAAAGACGTGGAACGAGTTGAAGGCCGTGGTGAATCTCGCATTATTCCTGTTTTCAAATTTTTACTTTTCCTGCATCTTAAATTCACGTGCCTTGAGGTAGCCGCGCGAAAAACAAATATTTGCAAACATTGGATTCCATTTAATTAGGAATTATTTTGGTAAAAAGCCTTCGGCAGGAGTCACCGAGCATCAATCTACTTTTGGGAAGTTCACGGTTCACATTTAGTAGAAAATACATTTCTAAGGTACATGTTATTTTCTCAAAACTTATACTGCATAACTTTTTAGTTATTATTGTCAGTAAAGTGGAATTGTGGTGTAAAGTTGCTTGATATATGTAATATATTTTTTGTATTGTTTTTAGCCACAATGAAGTTAAGCATTTTGTTGGCATTTGCCGTGCTCTTCGTCGTGGTCGTATTTGCCGAACCAGAACCGGGCAAAGTTAGCAAGCCAGTCCAGGAAAAGCCGAAGCCACGTCCGCACGCAAGTGAAAATGTTTCGCCACCATCGTCACTTTCTTTTCAATCGTCAATTTCCTTTAGTCGAATACCTGATTCATAAAAAAAAAACAAAAATTATTTTGTAGCGTCATCGTCGCGAGGCCGAGGCTGAAGCGAAACCTCACCATCAGCAACCGCACCATCAGCAGCCGCACCATCAGCAACCTCACCATCAACCACCTCACCATCCTCATCCCCATCATTCTGTAAGTATAAAAAAAAAAATCTCTTGTTGCGTCTATTAATTTAAGTTTAACAATTGATAAAAAAAATGTACTATTGTATATTTCGAACGCTTTACAGAAGCACTGATGAAGCGACAGCATTGCGAGCGATGGGACGAGGAAACTTTGATGACGAATCCTTGTGTGCGCGAGGAACTCAACACAGGCGGAACTACTCGGCAATCTTAATGAACCGGCTAAATATTTAGCGTCAACCTAACACATAACATTCGGTGTATAATACTATAAATCAATTAAAATGAATCTGAATGTCTATCTGAATGTATTCATACCAGATCTATGAAACCAATAAAATTATATTCTACACAAACAATATATAGGATATTTTATACGAACCTGATGTAAGATAAGTCGTTTAATTCCCTTAACGGCGTTGAGAAGGCTTTTGTACGGAAAACAGTTACTTCGAACACATCGTTTCCGTGGTGTAGTGGTTATCACATCCGCCTAACACGCGGAAGGTCCCCGGTTCGATCCCGGGCGGAAACATATTTTTTTTTTCTTGTCCAAATTTCCTTTTTTATTTGACGATCGTTAAACATTCCGCACGATGAGAACATCGTTATTGTCGATTTCACGACACTATCGATCCAAGCAGTGAGAATTGAAACGAATCAATTTTAATACGAGGGTATTGCGACATATAAGGTAAAAGTACCAGTGGCCGCACACCTAAGGGCGAAGTCCCAGTTCCCGTACATGCATGAAAAATCGTATTTGCGTCTCTTTCGCACGCATGCTTTGCGTGGCCACTGGGACGTGTTCGGTCACTGGGACGTTTACCTTACAAGAGCGCCGCGCGGACGGGTCGTCGTCGTTCTCTTCCTGTAGATCGCTGAAATCCCAAAGAAACTTGCCGGCGAGCCGGTCGCGCATTCGACCTGCTCCGGATTTCGAACGACCGTCGATCTCGGCGCTAGCCTCGATATTGGCGAACAATTTGGGGAGAGCGGGGCAAAATGGCACAGCGGGGCAAAACGGGATAATGAGACAAAACGGAATTTTCCAATAACGTTTGGGTGGTGGCGATGTTTGTGGCCAAACGGGTTTGAAAATCCGGATGTATCGTTGGGACAAAATGGGGCATCCAAAAATTATTGGAAAATTGAGTTTTGCCCTCACTGTCCCGTTTTGCCCCGCTGTTCCATTTTGCCCCGATCTCCCCTTTAGCAAACTGTGGTAGACGAAGGTATTGTTGGCGACGATGTCGCTGAGAAAATGTTCGAGTACGCGAGTCAATTGGGTTTCCAGAGTTCCCAGGAATTCCACGTAGATCGAACGCCCCGGAGCGATCGCAGCGTCCGTGCCACAGATCAGTGCTAGCAGCTTTTTTCAGTTCTCGAAAGCGTCGAGACTTTGACCGCCCAGGAAATACACAAAAGCCAATCGGCATTCACCTACTATCTCCCCGGTTAAAATATTTCTCTGAATATCTCTGAAAATATATCTGAAAATTTTGGACAATGTCTCTGAAATTTCTCTGAATAGTCCTCTGAATTTCTCTCACTTTTCGCACTTTTCAGAAAAAGTCAAAGATTTTTTCTGAATCTAAAATAATATATTTATAATTGTTCTGAAAATCTCTGTTCTCCCTGCCAACTTCTCTGAAAAACTATGGATTCGTTAATATTCTAAGCCTGTTTCTCTTCTATATTCAGAAAGAATTGTCTGAAAAAGTCAAATTTTCGCGGGGTTTCTCAAACGGTTCAATGATCGGTTGTTTTGCGGTTGATTACAACTCGCAACGACCGGTTGTTTCGCGGTTGTTTAAGTAAAACAACTATCAGAACGCTCGTGTTACCGGCACTTTTAGGATTGTAACACTTAAAACAACTGCATATTATGTCACGAGCAAAGGTGATAACAATATTTTTATTAGGAATCTAATTCGACAATGAAAGTCAAATTATACTGTGTGTATGCTTTGCTTCCAAAACATTTTCATGCTATTTACGGTATCGAATGTGCCATTTTTTCCTTTATGTTATTTCGCGAAATAACATAAAGGAATTATTTTGTTTACCCTCATTTTGTAAAAGTGAGGGAAAATCCGATTATGTTCCCTCACTTTGGAAAAAATGCGATTATAGGATGAGCCAATTTCATTCCATACTTGTCCTAGACAGTTTTTAGCAATAATTCTTCACATACGAAACCCAAATGCAAAACAAAAACTCGGGTCAGAAATTTAAAAAAAGTAATTTTACGTAGAATTAAAAAAAATTCTAAATCTTATAAAATTTAAGCGCTTCAATCGATCCCCGCCAAATTAAATACGGCTCATCGGTCGATAATAGTCTCTTTTGTTTACAACTTTTTGGCCCGGTCGCTCCTATATTGTAAGAGCTAACGCGCGCACACTTTTTTCAGCAAACTTAAAAATTGCGTAAAATTTTGATGAGCGAAAGCATTTTACTAAATATGTAACCAAACATTGAGGATTCACCGCTCTACCTTACAAACTTCAGCTTTATAGCACAAGCCTTTCTTAAGTTATAAGGAGTTTCAATTTTTCCTGTCTGAGGCACACACACACACATCCAAAAAAAAATTCTAAATATAATTTTCCGATGTTTTGGAACTAAAAATCTAGACATTTTTTATTCCATGAAAACAAAGTTTCCTCTATGAGGAAGCAAAATGTACGTACTCTGAATCGGCGGTACACTAATTGCATGAAATCAGGAAAACGCATATAATAATACGCGATATGCTTAATTATACACTATGTGTGTGCGACAGATATTGCGGAGAAAGTCGTGGGACAAATTGAAGGCCGCGGCGAATCTCACATTATCCTTATTGTTTTTCAAAATTTTCCTTTCCTGCAACGTAGATTTGCTTATCTCGTAAAAGCCGTGCAAAAAACAAATATTTGCGAAAAGTGGAGTCCGTTCCATGAAGATTTTTCTGGTATAAAAGCTTTCGGCAGCAGTCACCGAGCATCAATCTACTTTCGAGAAGTTCGCCGTTCATTTGGTAGAAGATACATTTCTAAGGTATATATTCTCTTCTCAAAACTTAAACTTAACTGAAAAGTCATACAGACTTTTCAGTTAATATTCTTCGGAGATGATTCTCGCATCCGTGACCCAGTAAAGTGAAATTGACGTGTAAAATTGTTATATATGCATATATTTTTTTGTTGTTTTAAGCAATAATGAAGTTAAGCATTTTGGTGGCATTTGCCGTGCTATGTGTGATGGTCGTACTTGCTGACCCGGCTCAAGAACCGGGCAAAGTTAAGGGGCCAATCAACCGAGGGACGAGGCCACGTGTAAGTGGAAATGTGACTCTACCATCGCCACTGCCCAAGTCGCAAAAAGACAAGCTATCGTGCGTCCAAAAGTAAACTTTTGGACGTAGGATAGCTTATAGTTACCAATTGGGCGGACTTATGTATCCCATTCGGATGACTTTTTCGTACCAGATGTCTTTTTGCTACTTGGGTTTTTTTAATCGTCATTTTTTTAGTCGAACGCCTAATTAATTTTTAAAAAATACAAAAATTGTCTTATATTGCGTAGCGTAATCGTCGCGAACCCGAACCTGTGCCTGAAGCGGCTCCAGAACCCGGCAAACCTAACAAGCCAGTCCAACCACCGCCGAAGCCACGTCCGCATGTAAGTGAACCTTTCACTCAACCATCGCCACTTTTTTAAATTGTCAACTTCTTTTAGTCGAATACCTGATTAATAAAAAAAAACAAAAATTGTTTTGCATTGCATAGCGTCATCGTCGCGAACCCGTACCCCAACCGGAAGCGGCTCCAGAACCCGGCAAACCTAATAAGCCAGTTCACCAAGGGCCGAAGCCGCCTGCGAATACCGGCGGGGTAAGATTATTTCAGTGAAAAAAAGGCATGATTTTAAGGTTTTTTTTTTGGCGATACAGATAGTGTTCGTTTATTCAGTAAATTTCCATATAATAATATAACATTTGAACAACATTTTCCTAAATTTTCATTGCAAAATATTCAAAATTGAGCGAGTGACAATGAATCTCCGGAGGCGCCTCGAAAAAAAGTTGATTCGCGATGTTCATCATAACTCGCAACAGAATCATCCGAAACAAAAAAATCGAAATGCATTTGTTAAAGGAGATGTTTCTCGAGGTAATGACGAGAGGATTTTTTTTTTTCGATTTTTCAATTTTTCGTAGCACTTGGGAGCCAAAAAACCGATTTTCGCTAAAAAAAATCGGCTTATTTGTTGTTGAAAAATTAGTAATCATTAAAAAAAACAAAAAAGCTCTCGACAATACCTGGTGAATTATGTGAAGAAGTACTGTGCAAAATTTCAAAACGATTGGTCCAGTAGATTTTGAGTTATCGTGAACACGGACTTCAAATATGACAAATTTGGTCGCTTAGCGCTCATTTCACATAAGTTTGAGAACACTTCTCGATTGTATAAAAATCTGAAAAAATTCATGCATATTAAAGGTACTCAAAAGATTAATTTTGCATAATAATAATTCCAAAATGTTATTAACAAATTGATGAAAAAAAAAATTGGTAAAAAATTTCGCCGCAATCCAATTTTTTTGGGTTGCGCACAAATACTCATAACTTCGTTAATTTTGCTCCGATCGAAAAAAAAAGCAAAAAAAAAAAAATTTCAATACCTTACCCCGCCCTTTAGGTGCGTGAAAATGCTACTCTACTATCATCTCCCTTTTTAGTCGTTTTCGTCAATTTCTTATAGTCGAATCCCTGATTAATAGAAAAAATATAAGAAGGAATATAATACACTATTGTACATTATGAACACTTTATAGAAGAAACACTAATCCTGTATCAATGAGAGCGATGGGATGAAGAAGCTTTGATCCTGAAGACCAATTCTTGTTTGCGCGAAGAGCGCAACACAGGCGGAACTACTCGGCGATCCTAATGAAACAGCTAAATCTTTAGCGTCAACCTAACACTTCACACTCGGTATACAATATTATAAATTAGTTGAACTGAATGTATTCGTACCAGATCTATGAAATCAATAAAATTATATTCTTCCAAGCAATATATAGCATATTTTATACGAACCTGACCTGATCATGTGAAATTCATAGTTTAATTCGATTAACGGCGTTGAGGCTTGCATATGGAAAACGGTTATTTCGTATCCATCGTTTCCGTGGTTATGACATGAGCACCCGAGCAAGAAAGCACCGAAATTCGGAACAGTTTTGTTTTGCCAGGCAGCATTTTCCGTTCAAAAACTATAACAGGTAACGAATAGGATTGATCTAGATAAAAAATTATAAACCGCAACTGAGCATTAAAATCTTAGGCTAAAATTGAACCTCGTTCGTGCTTTACGTCAATCGACGAGTACCACATCTTGGCCATGCCGATATTTTTTTTTTAACTATGTTAAAACCGATCCTTGTTTCTGTCTCGTTTTACACGTATTCCCTGTACTGCAATGCTAATTGTGCGGAAAATAAACGAGCCTTAAAAAAAGGGTTATCACATCCGCCTAAGACACGGAAGATCGGTTCAATCCCGAACGGAAACATTTTTTTATCTCTTTCTTCAGCATTCCCTAATTTCTTTAACGATCGTTAAATCTTTGACACGATACGAACATCATTCTATCGACTCTATGACACTGCCGATGCAAGGAGTGGATATTTAAAAATCAATTACCGTTTTCATAGCTTTAGTATGAATGTATTGCGAAATATACAAGAGCACAGCGCAGACGGATGGGGAGGCTGTCTCTAGTCCATGGACACGACAACGGGTGCCTCGTCATCCTCCTCTTCCTGCAGATCGCTGAAATCCCAAAGAAACTTGCCGGTGAGCCGGTCGCGCATTCGACCAGCTTCGGATTTCAAGCGACCGTCGATCTCGGCGTTAGCCTCGATGTTGGCGAACAATTTTCGCAAACTGTGGTAGACGAAGTTATTGTTGGCGACGATGTCGCAGAGAAAATCTTCGGGTACGTGAGTCAATTGGGTTTCCAGAGTTCTCAGGAATTCCACGTAGATCGAACGCCTCGGAGCGATCGCAGCGTCCGCGCCACAGATCAGAGCGACCAGCTTTTTCCAGTGCTCGAAAGCGTCGAGACTTTGACCGGCCAGGAAACACACGAAAGCCAATTGGCACTCGCCCACTATCTCCATCGGACTGAAAATACATTTTTTTTTTTTCTCAGAGACAATCGATAAATCGCGTCGGACAAAAATGATCGAGGAGCGTCGACGAATTATCGTCTTACTGTTTGAGCTTCTGCAGGATAGACTCGAGCGCGTAACTCGTGTCCAACGAGTGCCTCGTTACTTCCACGGGAGACGCGCCGTCCGGATAATTCCTGTCCGGCAACTCCGTTAATCTCAACTCGGTACCGGGCCTTGGCTTCAAATCCGGCAAAAGTAACTCCTCCTTCGCCTCGACCGAGAGCCCGCTGGATCTTTTCCTCTTTCTTCTCACTTCCGAGCCTCGAGGCCTCGATGCGTCGTCGCAACTTTCGAGCTCCAATGCGGAACGAACGTATCTAAAAAAAAAATCAATAAAAAAAAATCCCTTCATCTCTGGACTGCGAAATAATCAGATGATTTTTTTACCCACCCACACACGGGACTGCATCTCTGGACTACATTGTCGTCTATATTGTTTGTCAATTCTCTCCATTGTTTCCACATGTCGTACGGATAAGGACCCAAAAATCTGTCCAGTTGTTTCAAATTCTCCCTCATTCTCTCTGCAGTTTCATTATCTACAGCTGCAAAGTATCAAATTTCGGACATGCAATCATTTCATTCAATTGTCATTTCTGTAAATTAGGAAAATTGCTTATTTTTCTAACGAGAAAAAAAATGTTAACTAAAAGTTTCCCTACATTCCGACGAGATGTCCTCCACCTTTGAATCCCATCGTTTGGCCACCAATTCGCTTTTCAAGAAAGTATGAAAGAAGCCAATTCGTGGGGCAAGTTCGCCTAATGCATTCACAGCACTGTTAAAAAAAAAAAATATATATATATTATATAAAATGTTAATTACATAGAATGTATTCTGTCAATGTGACATTGCGATTAAACAATATTTGGTACAAATTACCTGTAATGTACGAAGTGGAAACCAGGCGGTATCATTTTAACTCCTTTGAAATTCTCTCCCGTATTCCATGACTTCAGATCGATACCAAAATCCGTGCCTGGAGGAACGTCTGTAATTACCAAAGTGGCTCCTTCGGCTAGTAAGAACTGGGCGACCTCGGGTATCATCTCCAGTTTGTCGCTGGATGTCATCATTGTTTTCTGCGATGAACGACGAATTCGCAATTAATAACAACTCGGATTAATAAGCGACTATAGCGTGCAAATCGTGAACTCGTCAAACTCGGAGCTGCAACTTCGATATCGAGTGACAATGCTTTTGACAATTGCGAAACATTCACGATCTGCGCTAATCGGCATTATTAATATTTACCTTTTTGAATCAGCTGTCCAGTCTTGGGTTATGTTATTTCGTTTCTCGGATGACCGATCGATGTATTCGCGGCAACAGCACTGAAAAACGATATTTTTGTTTTTGCAACTGAGAAACAAGGAGTTTCGCTTGTGCATCGAGTAGATCGACGTTTACTGTTATTGATTAAAAATCGCAATAGAACCGACGTTATGAGGTGTTCGATTAGCCGCCGAATTCGACGCTGTATCTGGGGCGCGTTTCTATATTCTGTATAGGATGGTTGACAACCAAAACGACCGAAACTGACATTAATTTTCGTGCAACGACACCGAAAAACGATATTTTTGTAAAGCGAAGGTTTTGCTTTTGCATCGAATAGATTAATCTTTACTATTGTTGATTAAAAATAGCAACAGAAATGACAATGAGCGGTGTTCGATTAGCCGCCAAATTCGATGCAACGTGTCTAAGGTCGCCTGACTATATTCTTTGTACCGGTGTTGATAATCAAAACTGTAATTAATTTTTTGAAATGACGCTGATCATTCGCAATCGAAAACGGATTCTTGCATGGGCCTAAATTAACATGCGCTTCAGTAAGAATTTTTTTTCAACTGGCAATTCTCAGGATCCATGAAAAAAAACTTCGCTACAGTTTTTGTGACCGACCGAGCCCGGGTTCGGCCCGAGTAATTTCACATCGCCTTAATGTACTTTGTTTGCAGTCAGTTGGTACCGAAATCATCTTTTGCATTTGGGCGCCCGCACTGGCCTGCACGCTGCCCGTCTTGGGTTGTCTGAAATGTGACGACAATCCGGAGATTTTATGCTTGGTTATATTGTACATATAAGAATTAAACAACTTTCGTGTCAAGTGGGAAGACGAGCGGTCGGAAAATTCGAAGGTGAGACAGTTCATGAAAAGATTGTCGATGACGCAATCATTTGTCACGAGAGTAATGATTTATAACATTGCCGTTCTAAGTATGACGAGGAGAGAGGTTATTGATATTCCATTTTTTATTTCAGCGAAACTGCCGGTCTGTCGATAAAATGGCTAAAACTATAAAAAGTTTGCTGAGAATATCGATGGCGATACGTAATTTAGGAACACTGAACGGTTGCACGTTGGCGAAACGTTTTATCCACACGGCTAGTAGCTATAACACGAGATACAACAAAGGTATATGAGCTGCGCAAACAGTTTGCAAGATTTGCAATGAATCTTTCTAATCAAGGGTCTTCCGACAACCTAAACCATTATATAGTACTAAATTATATAGTAGGAAGGTTCTAATATAAACGATTATTATTAGTACCGAATAGGTACTAAATCAGCGTTGGATGTCATAATATTCTGCATTAAACAACTAAAAAAATGTTAAGATGCGAAGAAAACATTTGCCTTCTCTGTGTTATTTCATTGCTGGAATATTTATTTAGCTAATTATCGTACGCGACGAGTCATTTTGCTTTCCCAAAACCAAGTTCTCTGAATAAACATCTTTTTTTTGTAACTATTCGTAATTGTTAAAACTTATTAATCTAAAAAAAATCATTTTTAAATTCTTGTTTTACCAACAATTAACCAGCAGCCCAATCTGGAAATTTTTAGAGTTGCTGTACTTGTGTAGATATTTGTGACAATGCAACAAATTCTATTTGGCAGACTAGTATTTGTCTAAACTTAACTGATTGTATCAAATGTACTTGTTACTTCCTACTACTGAAAACTTGAATTTAAGTTTTATGCACATTAGATAGAGATTTTTCTTATTTTCTTATTGATTTTCAAAAATCAATTTTAAGTGAATCACATAAATAAAGTGCTTTTTGTATTACGAATATTATTTCTCAGATGCGCTGGTATCGCCGCAACCCCATCTGATCTCGGAGAAAACTCCACAGACGCCTATGTTCAAGTACTGCGAGGATCATACGGAAGTTTTTAGCACGGTACGTGCATGCGAGAGCACAATGAGAGGTCCGGACGCGGCAATGGCTTTGCACGCGTTGTTCCAGATCGACAAGAAAAAATCTCAGAGGACCCCGGAAATCTATGAGCAAGAAGATTTTCTACTCTTGTGCGAGATACTGAAGAAAAACATAAGGCAACTGGACGTTTCCGACGCGATACTCGCGCTCAAAGCGTTCGTCCACTTTAACGTACCGTCGACCAGTGTCATTGTACAAACAGTTCTCCAGATGATACGTCATTCCGTTAATGAATTGACGATTCAGCAAATGGAGTTTCTCGAGTTTTTATTCGAAAGGTGCCAAAGAACACCGATAATCGATGCCCTCAGAGTGGCGATGCCGATTGTCTACGAGCGCAATATTTTCATGGAACTCGACAGAGAAAATATCAAGTCGATTGTCGCGGCCTTCAGATACATGGCCAAGAGATCCGAAAATACCGAGGTTTTGGGTGTGCTAATTCATGCTATAAAAAAGTGCAAAACTCCGCTTAACGAGTTGCTCGCTAGAAACGTCTTGTGGTCATCGTTCGAAATACGATGCGATCCCCCGGGACTGTCGAGTTTGCTCTATGATGTCCAGAGCCTGCTGGCACAGAATATAACGAATCAGGACCGACGATCTATACAGGTCATGATGAGGCATCTTGCGCTGAATATGAGAAGCCGGTGAGTCGTTCACCCTTCTCACAATATTTAAACAATTCGACAAAATTGACTCAAATCGAAAGAGCGAATTTTTTTTTTTTCATCAGCACATAAGTAAAAGTTAACTATCTCTTATTTGTATTCTCGTCCATTAACATTTTTTACGACCGACTTACTCACGCAATTCACTTTAAATAATAATAATTTCGTTGCATATCAACTTTTAACATCGCTAACGTGACGTCTAACGGCGTTATTTTCGTCCAAAGGAGCTGCATAAAAATTTATTTATTTTTCAGAGGTCAACAGTACTATCACGAAGGACTCGTAGATGCTTGCGCCTCGGTCGTTATATCGGAGGATTGGGGCTTCGCCGACGCTATTGAAATTCTCAATAGACTGATAATGATGGGTCACACGCAAATATTTCTCTTGGACTACATAGCCGCCAAGTGCTTCGAGGATCCAACGATCTTGGAAACTTGTCCACCGTCAGAAATCGGATCATTGATAACAGGCTTCTCTCACGCCGATTACAAACCGGTGTTCTGGGAAGTGATACAGGAATACGTCACGAGATTGATCGACCACGCTGAGGAACTCCGATTCCCGCAGACCAAGCTCGCCGTCAATCTGTTGTCGTTAGACTGCTATCGTCCTAAATTGGTGGAAAACGTTTTCGCCAGTTACGCGACGAAACTGCCGATACGATGGGCGGCACAGTCGAGATTGTTATTGCTTTATCAAGCTATCAAGACTCTGCATCCACAATACTCCGGACCGTGGCCCGTACAAGAATGTATGGACATTCCGCCACCGCGTCCTATGGCAACTAGCAAAGATTTTCCGTTGATGGCGACGCTGGAATCTGCTCTGGGAGGACGTAGCTACGTACTCACTAACGTTCGGTCGAGTCTCGGGCATATAATCGGTAACAGATCAGTTTTTTTCTTCTTTTGTTACCGCGATACGACTCTCATGCTATCTGAAACGCGAACACCGTTGTAATTGCATCTTTGTTTCAGATCATGTACTTGTAATGCGAAAAGGTGGCTTCCCCATTGCCATAAATAATGATGCGGATCAAGCGTCCGATGAACATCCCGTTCGGCAATTGGACGAAATACAAAAACCACCCCCGGACAGTCAAGTGTAAGTTCAACTTTTTTTATCTAAAAATACTCGGAAGCTAAATAGGATTAACAATTATTTGTCCGAATGGGCTTTACTTTGATTACGATTATAAAGATGCTAGCAGGCTGTCGTGGCTTGGGCGTTTCGGGCCGTTGCTATGGACTATGGAATTTTTAAACTGGATAATTAGATTTACGGAGATTTACCGGAAATTCGTCACTCGAGGATTAAAAATCTAATTTTTCGACTGTAAATAAATCACTTTGATTTTAAAAATCTCATTTTTCGACCGGAAGTGACGTCGTACCGGAAATACGCGAACCCCCTAGATTTTTGAAAATTGGAACAAGCAACTTTTCAAAATATATATAAGATTACCATACAATAATGCTGATAAAGGACCTCGCCAATAACGACCTGATTACGCGTTGGATTTCAGGATTCTCTTACTGTTCGTTCCTGCGCAAGCCTATTCGACAAATTCTCAACGGATGAAGGGTGCCTGGTCGCTGCGGATCAGAACATTGGAAGCTTTGTCGGGATACACGGTGATACCGATTCAATCGTCGATGTGGATGAGTCTTCCGGCAATGGAAAAAATGCCCTACCTCATGCAAGCCATAAGGCTCAAGTGTGACGATATATCGATCTCCGCCAATCCCTGAATGTAAATATCTTCGACGAATGGGTTTTCTCCAAATGTAACAAATTATCTTGCTGCTCCACTGAACTTTGAAGACGCGAAAATTTATTTCGAAAACGAATGCTCGTAGTGTAACTTGTATTTTGTATATATACATGGTATCGATTGTTACGAAGTGAAAAAAAATTATTTCCCGCTGTCATGCGCACTGACGTTAACAATAACATCGTATCAAAGATATTGGGCGATTCGACGAAATCTCGATACTTCGCTACCGTTTTTTTAAAAATAAACGATGTGAGTACAACTTGCACAGCGTTCGCAAAATTCTTTCCTCGCACCTAAAGCTGAAAGTCGCGATAAATAACGGAAATTAAATTGCAACAAACACTTATACTTATTCAACAGTTTATTATATGAAAATAGGTAATATGTCAACAATAAAATATAGTTATTGTATAATTGCTCCGAACGCGATTCTCTATCGACCTCGTGATGACGATATATCGCGGATGGTGGGTATGTAAGACATCGACGCTTACGGGAACTGCGACTATCGCGCGGCAAGCGATCAACTCGTCTGCGCGATATGTAAAAAAAAAAATACCACAACGATGCGAACGCCAAACGTGACCGGATCACAAAAAATCATTGGCAATAATAAAAACGCATCGTCGTAAGTGTAGCGAAATTTTAAACATAGCTTGCGACTTCAACAACTTGCTTGGATGAGTCGATAACGTAACAACAGCGTGATGTTTTTGTTTTTACAGTACGTGGATTATAAAATCGATCATATCGATAGCCCAATCAATACCTCAAGGACATACCTTTTCGCTCTAAACCATTGAAATGCTCACCGAAACATTCCGAAACATTTTCGTACGTATGTGATGATAATAGTAATAATAATAATAATTAACGTAATAACTGCGCAGAGTTAAAGATGATTAGCGATATTTTTTCTTTTCATCAATATGCTGAAAATAAGCTGCCTACATGACATACAATCGATACAATTTTTCTGGAGCACCGGCTAGCACCATAGTCGACGACAAAAAATGATAGACGAATCGTCGATCATTGATTGAGACCGAAGAGTTTGAGAGCATTGAAAGCTGTCGCTAGCGCAACTTCCTCCGGTGTTTTGTGCATAAAAGCCGCGACCATCTCGACGACAGCCGGCAAGGCACAGGGTTCGTTGCGTTGGAAAGTACAGTAGCGATGTAGGAATGTCATCGATCTTTCGGTCAACGCGTCTTTTACGTGAGGCGGAAGTTTGCTCGCTCTCGTGTTCGGGTACATAAACGGTGCGTCCGTTTCGACCAATATTCTGTCCAGGGGCGCTTGGCCGCCCTCGAGAATTTGTCTCACACCGCTGTCCGACTTGTCCTTGCAGAGATATCCGGTGATGCCGAGATAGAAGCCCTGATCGAGGTAACGCTGAGCCTCGTCGGCCATGCCGATGAAAGAGTGGATCATCACTGGAGGCAAATTTTTGTAGTGGCTCAGCACCTCGAGCACGTCGGTTTGAGCACCGCGCTCGTGAACTATGAGCGGCTTGTTCAAACGACAAGCCAACTCTATCTGCTTGTGGAAAACCGAACGCTGAGTCTCCGGATCGGAGAAATCGCGATTGTAATCGAGACCGCATTCGCCTATCGCGACGCATTCCGGATTGCTCGCTATACTCTCGAGCTCCCGGTGCGTCTCGTCATCCTCCCACGACTTCGCGTCGTGAGGATGAACACCCGCGGTCGAGTACAGCGTACCCGGATAAATTCTCGTCAGACGCAACGCCTCCTTGCTCGAACGAATACTCGCTCCTGTTACCATTATCTTCTGAACACCGGCGTCCTTCGCTCTCTGCACGACGCTGTCCAAATCTCTACTGTACTTCTTGTTCGTTAGATTCGCACCGACGTCGACGAGGATGTAGTTCTCGTAACATTGGCTCATCGCCGAAATCGCATCTTTCTCCTCTGTCGTCGAACCACTTGCATTCTCGGACATTGCGATTCGATTGTTCAATTCCCTGGAAAAAAAAATTGGAGATTGTAACGTGGGAGAGCAATACATTTTATAGAAATACGGTTGTTCGTTTTTGTTATAGTCATTTTTTTTAATTGCACGGTTAGTAGAGAACATTTTTTTTTTTTTTTGCATGGGAAAAAACTTTCTCTTCCATGGGAAGTAAGAAGGCTTTAATGAGAGGAAAACCGTTTTTTAATTGCTTATTGATGAAGTTTTACATCCACGTTTTTCAGCTGAAAGTAAATGTTCAATTCCCTAGAAGAAAAAAATAGGTCAATATTATGTGAGAGAGCAATCAATTTTATACAAATATAGTTATCGAGCTCTGCTGCAGCAATTTTTTTAGATGCACACTGAGTAGAGAAAAGGACCTTTTACTTCCATGGGAAGTAAGAAAGCCTTCCCTGAGTGGAAACACAAATCGCCTTTAGATCAAGTTAAGATTAAATGTGAGAAACCAATATTTCTAGCCAAATTCTGTGTATAGTTGGATCGGAAACTTTACTTGTTGCGCCAGAAGTAGTTGAACATCGTGTCTTCTTTTGGAATCTTTTGATTTATTTTTTTCATACATTTTAAGCGTAGTGCTTAAAATTGGGGGTCGTTCCCAGTCTCAAGTTTTATATCCACGATTCGTAGCCAAAAGTTACTTTTGTCATAGTTTTGTAACATGTTTTTTCATACCTTTTTGTTTCTTAGACTGTAACATAAAAAAAAGCTACGAACAAATCAAAGCAACCCAAGCTGAAGATTGTATCATAAGATACAAGTCACGTATCTTCGGCCCTACACAATTCGCAGTTAAGTGCCATAACATTAAATACGACTAAAATCCACAGACGCAAGCTCATTTATGCACATAACTTATAATAAAACGCGTTCCTTACAACACCGCACATTTTTCGTTGCATATCTGCAAGGAACTATAAAACTTATCTTCGCAGGTGTGGTTTTGCAATGCAAAATTATAATTTTTTTTTTTTTCATCGTTAGCAACGATTACGATAAAGAGTAAGAAAAAGTGCCGTGGACATTTTTTCTTTCGATTCCTCCACTTTGACATTGCGTGCCGGTCGTTGAATAAACATTAGCAAAATTGCTGATCGAGATGAACGAAAGGAATCTCCGGGCTCGACGTCAAATGGTCCAGCTTCTTAACCTCCTTCCACATCGCATCCGAACGATGTTGCGAAGCGCAGTGAAACGTTGAATTGTTCGTTAAAAAAATTATCATAAAGCGAATAATTGTAAACTTACTTTTCATTTGAAACTACTGTTCGAGGAATGGCGAATATTTGGAGCTGATTGATGCTGGCTGGTGGAGCGATCGTAGATGATTTAACCCTTTGCGGTGTCAGGCGTGAGTCACACTGGACGGCGCGTTATAGGATATAACGGGTATAACCTACATAATCCAGCGGGACGTCGAATTCAGGTCGAATAATCACTGAAAACATTCGGAAAAATAAAAATAAAAGTAAACGGGTAACGAATCGAAATACAGTTAGGCGAGGGGCCGAGAGGCGAGTCACGGAGATTAAAAAAAACTCGTTTGAATCCGCTAGGCGATAAAAATTGCGCAAACCCCGTCCGGGGAGATTCGAAAAGTCGACCCGGCCGAAAAACCGTTCGAGAACGAAAACAAAAACAAGCGTCGAACAAACGCAACAGTTGACGTTCAATTTTTTTTTTCTCCACAATGAAGGTACGGTATTTACAATTGAACAAAAGTCAACAGCAAATTATTGTTTTTTGTTTATTTTTTTATAACTTTAACTTATCGTAAAAATTATGGTTTTTGTAGAAAAAGGCGCACAAAACGAGGCGGCAACAGTTGGCCGAGAAGACCGCGATAGCGAAGGAGCGTGTGGATGCTGC
The DNA here is from genome assembly GCA_958510785.1 of Exephanes ischioxanthus. Taxonomy (NCBI): domain Eukaryota; kingdom Metazoa; phylum Arthropoda; class Insecta; order Hymenoptera; family Ichneumonidae; genus Exephanes; species Exephanes ischioxanthus. The sequence goes on along the minus strand of OY294016.1, from coordinate 25,579,244 downwards.
GAACGCTCTTTCTGATCCTCTCAATCCGTCCCTCCGCAGTTACAAGGCTCCGGACGGAAGTCAGATCAACGTCAAGTGCAGCAGAGTCGGAGACTTACAGCCCGAAACTCTCGTCTGGATATTCGATCTTATGGAGAGAAACATGAAGGTCATGTACGAGCAAACGAGGTGGGGCTGGAACGCGCAGAGGAAACAGAAAGAACTCACCGAGCCGGCCGCTTGGTACTTGGTGGCCTCCGACGCGGATGACAAACTCATAGGCTTCTCGCACTTTCGCTTCGACGTAGATTACGGGGTCGAAGTATTGTACTGGTAGGCACAAATAAATGCACTGATAATTATCATAATTGTTTGAGTTTCGGAATGAATTTACAAGGGTCTTTTAATCTTCTTACAGCTACGAATTACAGATCGAGCCGATGGCGAGAAGAAAAGGACTCGGCCGCTTCATGATGGCTACTCTCGAGTCCATGGCGTTAGAAAATTTAATGCAAAAAGTCGTCCTCACGGTTTTCAAACGCAACTTCACCGCCGTGCCGTTTTTCCACATACTCGGGTACACTTTTCATTATTTCTCATTTACAAAATTTCAACTATTCTATGTCTTTGTATTTGACCCTGGAACACCGCGGATTTTTTCGACTTTGAGCTTTGCAGCAGAAAAAAAAATTCGCGCGAGCTTTTTAAAATCTCAAAAATTACGGTACCTACTTTATTCTTTCATGTGATATCACATTTTTTCAGGTGCCATATCGATGTAGAAATATGACAGAAGTTACGCGATTTTGAATCGGATAAATTGTTTAAAAGAGCCACTCTTTCTTGAATCGGCTCGGGCCCAGAGCCACGTGCGGTGTTCCAGGTTTAAATCTGTATATTTGAAGCACTCGTTTAGTCTAATCGTTTTAACGATAGATTTCTTTTTCTGGCGTACGCAACCAGCATTAATTCGTCCGACTGGGCTAGACAAATTTTCCTTTTTCGTTCCGCCCAAGAATCATATAAACTATAATCGTCGACGAATGAGGATTATTATTAGCGTTTAACGTACGAAATCTTGCCTAACGGATCTCCCGAAAGGCACGCACGATAGCAATTTTTTTAATGATCCCGGTAAGGTATATCTATCGTCGCGAAAAAAGATGAATTTAATTATCGGAAAACATACGATTTGTCTTTCGATACAAAACAATACGAAAAAAAACTAACGGAGCCGCGAGAATAAAACACCGATGGAGAAACACCGTTGCGACCTTAATATATATTTTTCATCACTCGGTGCGGAATTGGCCACTTTTCCGCCCGCTTCGCGTGCGTAAATCGCCATTTTCGCACCTCGTGATGAAAAATTTCGTACATCTCTCGTGCGAAACACTTTTGCTAACTCGTGTGATAACAGCACTCGCCTTCGGCTCGTGCTGGAAACTCACACTCTGTAGAAAAACGTTTCTCGCCCTCGTGGAGTAATGTACTATATCAGCCTTTCATATCGTTCATCATTTTCACCGGCTCCATTAGATTTTGTCCGTAATGCATCATCGACACTTTTTTAGATAAACTTTTTTAGTTGTTACTTCGTTTTATTTAAAGCTTCTCATTGTGAGATTACTCGTTTGTATCGTAACTGCTCTAAAGTGACTAATACTGTTTCGCAGTTACAAATTGGACAAAACAAGCCCGGCGGAATCGGAAAATCTACATTACGTAATCCTGAGTAAAAAACATCTATCATCCGTAAGGAATGCTACGAGTATCGAGGAATTGTGACAATTGGTCGATTCTAAGATTGGGTTTTGTGAAACAATATCGACGATATTTGGTGTGGACAAATGTTTATCACGTGGGACTTGATCGACGGGCCGACGTTGTGAAAGGTCAGCGGCGCCTCGCTTATCGTCCAGTCTTCCGTGAAGCTGAGGAATTTCGTTAAATTTATTTCACCGGTTTCCGATATGTTGAAACTATTTAATTGCACGTCCTCGCCCCAGCAAAGATCGATCGCCTGGCGATGAAGCACCATGCCGACACCTTTGCCAGCGCCTTCCGGCACCGGAAATACACGAAGGCTTATCACAGCCAAGTCTACCGGAAGATCGAAGCGGAGCGGCACGAAATTCGCGTTCAAATCGAAGGTCATCGAAGCTTCGGGATGCAAGGCCATCGTCGGATGCAACAGCTCCTCCGAGGCCAAGTGACCACCCAACGATAGCACACCGGCCGGGTGATTGGACGTCGACGACGCCGTGGTGCACAGCGTTCGCTTCCTCTCCAAAACAAGCATGAATACGTGATTCGTTAATAAATTGTCCGTCACACCCTGACTCAGTCCCCTGTTGTCGTCTTGGAGCAGTCTTCGGTCTTGCATTATCTGCAAATTATAGACGATTAGTAAAAGTATTAAAAAAATAATTGCATCAAAAACGAATTTTTTTTTCGTATGTAGCTTTAAACGAATTTAAGTAGGTCGGTGCGCTTCACACCAGTCGAATAAGTGCTACATTTTTTTAAGTCTTTTATACAAACTTTTACGCATCTATAGATCATAGTGGATAGTTATTTGTATGACAACAGATGCTCTTAATGTAGAAAAATTATGCTTACAATATTTTTGCAAATCCATTGCAATTAGTGTTTTTATTATATTATATATTAATTTTGTAATACAAATAACTATCCACTTTAAAAATGTAGCACTCATTCGACTGGTGTAAAGCGCTTCAACCTTCCTTCAGAGCATGTGAAATACCGTAGTCGGTAATAACAAATGTGATCAACTTTTTTTTTACCGTACATGCGAGAACCCGTGCGAAAAGTTGATTGCAGTTTTTGATACCGACTGAGTCCGGGATAGACGGCGAGAGCGGTGTTTCATATGGTCTTTTAAGAGAGATTGGTAAGAACAATAAAAACTCACTTCAAACTGTCCAGATGCCATCGACGCAGCACCCAGTGGTTGCGCGGTCGCCACAGTCATCCGCACTCGTTTATCTTCTATGTAACCGGCCGACGCGAGCGGATAGTAATTTCCTTGAGTAGGCAATTTCGGGAAACGTTGCCGTCTGATCATCTGCGGATGGAACAACGACAAAAATCACTAAGGTCCAACCCGATCGATTCAACAATGATCATCAATATACTTACGTTGAGGCCGTTCAAATCCGTAAAAAATTGATCACCGGACGCTATGTCCGTGTCGAATCTCATGGCCAGCTCGAAGTTTTGAGTCTCGGATATATCGACCTCGTTGAGGATGTGAAGACCCAGTCCGTCGCCACCCGGCGAGTCGAACAGCGTACACGTGTGACGAACGTGCGGCAGTTCAACGAATACCCTCGAGAGAATCGGTCCGGTAATGAGATGAACTACCCTCTCGTTCGTCGCGTAAATCAGATCGGGTTCTGGTTTGTCCGGTAAGAATAAGTAAGCGCCGCTTCGATCGTGACTTGGGCCTCTCGTTCCGTACTTGACGAATTCGAGGTGGACCGGAAACGTGGTGTTCCCGACTCGCAAAGCTTTCAGAAGTCCCAATTTGCCGAATGCCGCGGATAACTTTGCTCGGTTGCCGATCGAGAACTCCTGCGTCGACGGAATTACTTGCAGATGGGCAAAGCCGGGCACGACGGACGGTGCTATCGCAGTGTTGTAGAGCGTCACGTTCGCTAGGTAAACTCCCCTGTGGCGGATAAAGCGTTATAGTTCTCGTCGACGTACGGAATTCGTATATTATGCTACAAGGGTAGGAAGTGCGCGATTTTCGCCCGGGTGTGAAGTTTGCTGCGCGAGCGAGGCGAAGGCAGAAATCCCACGAGGTCAAAATCCGCTTCCTCGCGTATAGTGTATGATACTTTTTTATTACACTTGGTGCGAAAATGCCAGTTTTACGCACCGAGTGTAAATTTCGGGTTTCGCGTGCGCAAAACCCCCATTTTCAAACCTTGTTAAGTAAAATTTTGTATGATAATCGTGCAAAAAGGTTTATCGCACTAGTATCGTAAATAGCTATTTCTTAACACATGCACATACGGGACAATCCCTCTTTCCGTTCTTGTGAAGTGTGCGCAGAAAGGCACTTTTTTACATCGCGTGTGAGAAAAATATTGCGTGTGCGTACAAGTGTATTGTATTTTTTCCCCCACTAGTGTGAGAAAGTGCCTTTCTGTGAAAAAACAAAAAGCATGATTTTCGTGAATTTGTTAGAAAAAAATTATGCGAAAGACATGACTGCGTAGAAAAGAGAGTCCTGAGTCGTGTGAACGTCGCACTCGTCTTCGGCGCATGCGGCATTTTCACACTCGTCAAGGACTCCTATTTCAGCAAGGTCGGGAAAGAATAATAAAAAAAAAAGAACTCAGGTACGGCCGAACTCCGATACTTACTCGGGCAAGGTTGTCCCGTGGACGGAATGAACCAAATAAGTAGTGACACCGAATCCGGGCACAGTCACCAGGAACGAGAGTTCATATCGGGCCGACGATAAAGCCGTTTCGCCAAGCCAAACGGGCGATATCTGACATCGAACGGGCTGTCCCATACGATCGGTAACTCTCACGTACGGGGTGGAAACGATCAACGTTTGAACTTTCGTCCTCTGGCGTGGCAGAGGATTGTATATTATGACCTTCTGCGACGTACCCTCGTCGCCAAGTTCGATGGTATATCTTTCACCTACGCTCGTATGATGAGATCTGTAGGACGAATAAATTTCGTTATTTTAACTATTGAGGACAGTACGAAATTAAAGACGAGAATTCTCTGAGATTCACGAATATTTGCACCTTTTTTCGTCCATCGAAAAGTACTGAGAATTCGGATTGAGCGGAGGTCCGTGAGGACTTCGCAGTAAGTGAGCGACCGATTGTTGGACGACGTGAGCAGAATTCGTCAGAGCAACTATCATCTTCTGTGCGTAATCTATAACGACGTTGTCTCGAGCGGTTCCGGTCACACCGTCATGGTGCTGAAACAACGAGTGCCAGCGTCTCGCCTCGCTTATCTTCTCTTCGATGTTGCCTTCGGTCAGATGCTCGTGTCCTCTGGCCCATCCTATAGCCGCGAGAATTTCGGCCGCTCTCAGGGTGCCGAGCAATACCCGATCCAATCTTTTGTGGAAAGGTCTGAAACGCATAAGACTACATGAAATTTCGGATATACAAAACGAAGCTTTCAGCACAGTAATCGAGACGATGTTTGCGATAAGAAATTAAAATATTTAATTTAAAAAATGTGGCTCTGTTCCAAATGACTTGATGTATTAAGGATGCATCGGACATACATTCCCAACCAGAGGAAAAAAAGGTATGCTGATTATTTGTTGAACAATTTTTTTTAGCAAATTGTCAATAACTTTTTGACATTATTATTATGCAAAATCAATGTTCTTAACGCCTTCAATAGAGTTGATTTTTTTCAGATGTTTATATTAATAGAGAGTTCCAATTTTCACTGAATCTCCATTTTGGCTGGAAATGTACGTATGACGCATCCTTAATGTAGCGTAATAATTAATCATCTCATATTGTAGATATTTACAACTGCCATCGCCCCATTTGCACGAACAGTGCTCATCAAAGTCCACAGAGTACAGTAAATCGTACCTAGATGTGTAATATCCGCTCCAATAATGATCGTCCCGATCGGCGTAAGTGAAGAAGTCTCCCGACAATGTCGGAAATTCTTCGAGATTCTTCTGTTCGTCTCTAACAGCATTAAAGTAATCGGTCAGAGTACCGAACTGTATGCGAACATTCAGTTGCTCCTTGCCGTTCATGTAGTCGAATAATTTTTGATAATTTCCGTATTGAGCGTCCCACTCCGTGCTCTGAGAATACCGGAAATCGTCGCCGAGCGGCGCAAGAACGACGTTCGTCTTGTACAGCTGCGATTTCTTCCGATACTGATCCAGCAGGAGCATAGCTCGTTTGGCCACGTTACCGTTCGTTATGACTTGCGGTGCCATTTTCCAAGGGCACGTTAGACCGAAGCTCGGCAGACGGAAGAAATCGAATTGGCAGCATACTTTGGGATCGGGACCGCACGTGTGCGGAACGTCGTAGCTGTAGAAGGGCATCATGTGAGTAAATATTTCGGTCGAGCCGTCGTTGTCCCACAACTGGCGCCAACGAAATTCCAGACTCTTGCCTCTCGCCAGTCGTTTCTTCACCGAGTAGTGCACCCTCTGAATGAGAACGTTCTCGAGTCCAGCGCCTTTGAGCAGATACGGCATTGTCGGCGACAAACCGAACGGATCGATCGCCCAACCGGAAGTCGGCACGTAGTCGAGATTCGTCTTGAGCCACTGATGACCCTGGGTGAGCTGGGTGAGCTGGGCCATCCAGTGGGACACCGCCTCGTCGGGCATCACCCAACCGCCCGCGACAATTTCCAACTGTCCGTCCAGTATCAGCCGCTTGACGAGATCCCGGGTGGACGAAGTTTGCTCGTCCCACCACATCTTGAAAAACGATATCTCCGCCCAAATGAATTTTCTTCTCCTGTCCTCCGCCAATTTCGTCACCATATTGTTCAGAATCCTCTGAGTCTGGGTGCTGTAATATTTCTCAAATGTGTTCAACCAGCCGGGGTCGTTGTGAGAGTGAGGAACTACGAATACGTTGAGCTTCCTGGTCGGATGCCACTGCTTCTCGTCGTATCTTATCGGCCAGCCCTGCTTCCACTCGCCGCCGTCGGTATTCTCAAAGTCTAGCTGCTTGTAGAGATCCAACATCTGTATATCGACGTTGGGAATTTTTTCTATGTTGAAGCTGCACGCCGGCAACTTGGACACATGATATCTCGCCGAGGCCGTCGAACGGTTTCGGGTCTGCTCCGTCACGACTGTGGACTCAGATTTTCGTGCCGGTGCCGAAGCTTCTTTTATCGCAGATAGCGCTTGGCGATGACGATTCAGATCCTCCTCCACTTTGGACAATCTGTTCTCAAAATGGAGCCACTGATTCTGTAAAAAAAAAAAGAAGGCATATTAAAAATTTTGTCTTGGCTGCTCAGTGGGAATTCATTTTTTTTTCACTCACGTCCTCTATGGAAAGCTTTTCGCTGCGGCCTTTCGGAAACAGCGTAGGATCCAGCATCAAGTACATCATAGCGCAGCAAGCGAGTATCAGTGCCGCTCCGAGTACGGCGATTAGTTTGAAGCATTGAAATGTCTTGAGGTTCCTCATTTTTGGGACGATTTTTCTTTTTTTTTTTTTTACGTTACGAAAAGCTTTTCCGTGAAAATTGTAATATTCTTATTCTTAGAATATTCTTATGTTAGAGCGTAAAACTGACTCTCGTACAATTAACATTTTGACGACGAACTGTGCTGCGATAACAGAAGCCGCGACGATGACTTCATACTTAACCCTATCGTTGCTGGTCGCGGAAGAAAAAAAATTGTGATTTCGCTGAAGAGGACATGCCTCGGAGAGGTAAAATTAAAAAGCGATAACGTTTCCTACAGGTGTTTTTTCGCCCACATTCACGATAACACCGCTATCGTCAACGTCATTATGGACTGTGGGCTTTTCGAACGGCAAACTTCGCGAGTTGTCTGCTGTGTCCTTCGAAACTTTTGACAGTGCTTCTGTATTGATGTGTCATTGTGTACACGTGTACACACTCGTACGCAAGGTACGCGTGCACCACGATAATGAATTGCGGTAACTTGACCGTAAAATTGCGGGGACGTACGGAAAAGGCCACGTCGGATAGAGACTCCGAGTTCCTGCTGTTTCCTAATATGCAGGAGACACCGAATTATCGATAATTAATTATTGTATTAAATTGTAATTGAATGTAAACAAAATTACATGATATTTAAAAACATAAAGAACCCAGATAGAAAAATGACGGCACGGCGACGGAACGGTGACAGTACCAATGGTACGATACCCGTTTAACGGCACGTTTTTCTATCTGGGAAGATCTTTTCTCGACCAAAGATTTCATGCTGAGATGTTGGCTGGTCTTTTCGATGTGCGATGTGTTCCGCTTCCGGTTGCTTTTCAGTTTCTTTTTAATTCCGGCATATTATTGCAATTTTTGTTAAAGTAATACACCATTTATTTTGATCATTAATAAATATCCATCCAGCTCCTGGCTGCAAGCTAAACTACCTCGTAAGCTGTGATGAACTCTATGTTACCGACGTGAGATAATCTCATGAGTCGATACCGATGCCGATAATGTGGAGGATCGGGTTGAGCAGGAAATAAATGCAGAGAAACGTAATGGAAAGGGGAAAAAAGATGTGCAAATAAAATTATCAACAAAAAGGAACGTCTAGTATCGGGCTTGTGATAATCAAATGTGTACAATCGATTTGTGGAGTATATCGGATATTTGTAGTAAAAGGAGTGTGAAGAACCGCTGTGTGTAAGATCGTGCATGTACAGAGACTGATGGGGACAACAGAGTTGTGGAGAAAAAAGAAGCTAACGCCGAGTTTGCGACCCGTCGTTTTTATTGTCAATCGATCGACGATCGATTGACAAGTGACCGTCAATTGACAGTTCCAAAAATGACCGAACTGTGACAACGGCGACATCAATTCCTAAAATCTTTACGCGTCCCAAGGTTTAAAACGAATAAAGCACAAAACTCGATAAATTAATTTGGCATTTATTATTCATTTATTTTTTGATTAACAAATTGATTGATACAAGAAATGAAAATACGAATGAAGAAAAAAAAATACAGAAAATTACCGTCACGACAAATCTCCATATCTATATTACAGCGAAGCTATTTTGTTGTCGCGCATGACCTCTATCGGAGATTTCCGGAATTTCGAGAAGAAGATGAAAGCTATTTGTTCATTGACGTTCCGGAGATCCTCACAGCTGATTCATGAACAATCGTGACCATTGACATTTGTGAAAGGTTGCTCTACGACTACGCGCGAATAACACAAGTTTTATCGATCCTCGTGCGAAGCGTAGTACAAACGTAAATGCCGTGCTGTCGTCCCGCGTACATTTATTCATAACGGATAATCCGTGCGAGGCGTCGTGGACGATACTGGAGAAAAAACACAAACGATATGCCGGGAGAGCCGCCAACCTCGACTGGCAACAAAATCAGCGGAAAATCAAAAAGAATTTCTATACCGAGAGTTCAGAGCGGCACCGACACCGAGTTACAGTCGCAGATGAGCCAGAGCGGTTCGACACCCCTGCAACCGATGGCTTTGCACTACGTCAGCTTTCGTTCGGACATCGATGACAGTCCAATACCGCCGGCCGTGCACACTCGTCTGCTCGATCTTTTTCAACAAATTCAGAAGGAATTCGAAACCATCTGCATGGAGAACATTGGATGTAAGGAATTGCAAGCAGCTGTGATCGCTGTAGGTCATAGTTTGTGTGAACAATAAAAATATTGAAATGATTTTTAAAAAAAATTGATTCTTTACAGTGCAGGAAAAGATTGATGGGCTCAACGAAAGGCTGGAGAGAGAATGCTATGGCTCCGGAGAACGCAGCTTACCGCCTGGAGATCTTGCGGATTGCGCAGACTTGAAAAATCCGTTCAAACCAAAGGGTGAGCGGATTTAAGAAACATAATGGACGCGTCTCGAGACAAACCCCTTCGAGGGGTTTGTCTCGAGACACGTCCATTATGTTTGTTAACATTTTATTGAGCACCGTATTGCATTTATGCAATGCTAGATTTCTTTTAATGAGATATTGGAGCAGAGGGAACACTACTGTGCTCCGGAATGGTGGGAAATAATTTGTCCTTATTTTTTTTTTAATCCTGCATATTTTTTGCAATTTTTGTTTTTACTGTTTAACATTCATTATTGAAAAGCAGAAATGTGCGATCAATATACTTTCCAACAAATGCAATATGAATAAGACTTTGAGGTACATGACTCTGCTCCAGAAGGTTGAACAATAATTTGCCCTCATTAAAAAAAAAATCTTGTATATTTGTTACAATTTTTCTGTTTACTATTTAACTACCATTATTAAAAGGCACAAACATACGATTCGATCTACTTTCAAGCAAACTGCATCTTGTGGAGCGATTGAATGAAACAAGATCTCAAAGATACAAATCGAAGCTCAAGATCGATGTTTTCTTTTCAATCGTATCACAGCTTTTCCAAAGTAATTTCCTTCTTGAAAATGCTAAACCACTCGCCGTACTTATTTCATTGCAGTATCGAGCGCAGGTTCTGCCCAAAAGGTCAAAACTTCCCACAAGCTCAAAGCTCAAACGAGTAAGATAGTCTCGAGTTTCAAGAATCCTACGATGTCGTGCAGCATGCAGAGGCAGTACACGGGCCACAGGGACGGTGTGTGGGAAGTATCGGTCGGCCGTTCGGGTCAACCAATAATAGCAACGGCATCGGCGGATCACACAGCCCGGGTCTGGGGAATGGAGAGCGGCCGTTGTCTGCTCCAATATATCGGTCACAGCGGTTCGGTGAATTCGGTCCGTTTTCATCCGACGAGAGACCTGGCTCTGACGTCGAGCGGCGACTGTTCGGCTCACGTTTGGCAAGCCGCCGTAAATTGGGACATACCGAAGCGGCAATCGTCGTCGGAGGATCTCTCGAATACCGACAGAACGCCGACGAACGCCGTATGCGGCGGCGACGAGCTCGAGGAACCGCCGACCCTGAGAACACCGGTGCGGGAATTACTCGGCCACAGCGGCGTCGTAATGTCCGCCGATTGGCTACCCGGCGCTGAGCAATTGGTCACGGCGTCCTGGGACAGAACCGCCAATCTGTACGACGCCGAGACCGGCGACGTCATACACACACTCTGCGGCCACGATCAGGAGCTCACACACGTATCGACCCATCACGCGCAACGTCTCTGCGTCACGTCCAGTCGCGACAGCACGTTCAGACTGTGGGACTTCAGAGAACCCATTCATTCCGTATCTGTATTTCAAGGACACACCGAGTAAGACTCTCCGTCGAGGCAATTCAGCAGAAAATCGTTTACACATTTTTTTTCTTTTAATACATTTTTTTTACATAAAAAATAGCTTGCCGCGACGATAAGGCTCTCGACTTTGACCTTTCACGTACAACAAAAGTAAAGAATTCAACTTATAACCGGAACTTCGGCGATAAAAAACAAAAAAAATTCGATGATGACTTTAAAGCGCAGTTTCTTTGATGACTGCAGAAACAAGTCATTGTAAGCATCCTTATAGTTTTTCCAAACGAAATAAAAAGCAACCTTTCGCTACCAGCGAACGGTCGTCGGCAAGTGCAGGGTCGAACGATTGTATAAGAATTTGCATGCCGCGATCTCCGCATCAAAGCTGCCGATCTATCGACCTCGATAAAAACAATGCCATCAAATCGCTCGAGGATGGCGAGTATTATAATGATTTTCTTGTGTGTTCGCACAGGGCGGTTACATCGGCGGTATTTACCCGGGAGGACAAGATTGTTTCCGGCTCGGACGATCGAAGTGTCAAGGTCTGGGAATTGCGGAATATCCGCAGCCCATTGGCTACGATCCGTGGCGATAGCGCGGCCAATCGATTGGCGGTGTCCAGCAGCGGTACCGTTGCTATACCGCACGACAACAGGCAAATACGCTTGTTCGACCTGAGCGGCCAGAGACTGGCAAGGTTACCACGAACGAGTCGACAGGTGAGATTAAAAAAAAAAAAAAAAAACCCCATCCATATTTCCACGACTCCGTTACTGCGTATCGATAAGGCAAGGCGCGATGCAAATTTACGTTCATTTTCTTTTCAGGGCCATCGAAGGATGGTGTGCTCGGTAGCCTGGGCGGAAGAGGGCGGGGTGTGCAATTTGTTCTCGTGCGGCTTCGACAGACTCGTCCTCGGTTGGAGCATACTTCCGGTGAAGGACGCTTAAGTAAATTAACTAACAAGATTTTAATTCGTTGTGTATTCGCTAAGTCCCATTCTGTAATAGTGTGATATTGGGCGTAGCCTGAGGCAACCAAGAAATACTGTTAGAAACGTAATCGTGAGCCAAAAGTCCTCCGGCAAGTCCGATCAGGGATCCACCCCTTCCGCTCTCGCATACGACTGTAAAGAATTGTTTAGCGTATTGTAATTGTTAACTATCATTTATCTATAGATCAAAGTACGATTAACAAATAAAAGTGTATACATGTGATATTTGAGGAAAAATCGCATGGAGTATCGTTGGTGAGTTTGGATTACCTGAGTACGCTGTTAGGAGGCAGAGCATCGTGTAACCGTGTATGAGAGCGTAGTGAGGATCGTGAGCGACGTGCTGCCAAACGAGACCCAGCAGACCCAACAATTTTGCGCAACCCCCCACCGTGAGGGCCCGGACTAGATCGGTCACGTTGTACTTGGGCGGTCGTTCGCGCAGAAAAAGCCATCGTATTTCCGTACCGACGATCACCGCGCTCACGAACGCACCGAGTGAGAGGGCCGTGTGCGCCAGCAGGATGTAAAAACTTCGTTCTCCGTCGAAAATATCGTTTTTCAGATGATCGAGCCGCGTCACACTCTCATGGCCACTTTCCGGCGAGTGCGTCGACCATACTCTGAATGATTCACTCAGCAGCAGGACGATCATTAATTTCCAGTAGGACTGGAAGCCACTGTTGTACAGGAGGTGCCTGTATGCTGGCTTCTCGAGTAGGACGAGATCCACCAGTACTATAACGGGATCGTACTCTATGTACTTGTCCGCTAGGCTCCCACATTTGTTCTGAAATTTTATATATTTTCTGTGTTTACATATTGTATATATTTACTTCATACCGGAAATACGTTAATTCCGGTTTGAAAATTTCATTTTTCTACCGGAAGTGACGTCATACCGGAAATACGTTATCTGCGGTTTGAAAATCCCATTCGACCAGAAGTCCGGTAAAAAAAAAAATGAGATTTTCAAACCGGAAGTGATGTATTTTCGGTAAATCTCCGTTTTTTAAAGACGAGAAGCGCCCGAGTCACAACAAGGTACTGGTTCTATTGTAAATGACGGTTGTAAATTTTCGTCCAATAATCCCATGTTCCTATCATTGTTCGCAACAGATATTTTTTGTCGCTAAACTTACGCATTTCAGAACTTTTAGTACACTGGGACTGTATCGTCTGTAGAGCTCCTCGACCTCGACGCCGCAATTTATACACGTATACATCGTTAAGCTCACTAAGCCGCTTTACAAAGTAACCGAAGACTCTGAAACATTAAGTCATTAGAATTACATTCCACGACTGCAAGTGTCGTCGTCGCGGTTGAGTTGTTGTCTCAAGGAGATCTTCGGTTGATATCTGCCTGCGCCAAGGATACCGCGAGATCTATTTCTAGTCTACAGTAGAACCTCGATTATCCGACCCGTCGAGACCGGCTCCAGTTCGGCAATTTTTTTTGTTTACAGCATTGTAACACATACAAAAATGAGACAAGTAAATGAAAAATATTAAACTTCGGAACATACTTGTAACAATGTTCCAACATCGAAGTCTTATTTCAAGTGTTCTGTGAAATAAAGTCATCCTTTTGTAATTACCGAACGCTAGCTACGCGCTTTTGCGCAGCGAAATTTCGAAGCCGCTTCAGGATGAATTACGTACGCAAGGCGATTCAAACGATTTGGTATGAAAACTAAGCTGTGATGCGCGCTGTCCGACTGTGCCGGGGTGGGTGAAACTGCTCGGCAAGGACAGTATGCGAGCGGATTGACGCTGAAAAAGGAAAACCGGACTTCAAAACGCTTGAACAATGTACAATATTTCGCGCTGACGTTCGGATAACCGAGCCTTCGGATAAACGGAGTCATCGTTCGGATAACTGAGGGTTCAAATAATCGAGCGTCTACTGTATTTACTGTAAAAATTGTTAGGTAATTATACTGTAAAAACTTTACCTCCTTCCCTATCCACTAAATTTTGTTTCCGGTTTGTGTTAATGGAAAACAGTTTGCTCTCATGTGGTCGTAAACATTAGCATGAATCCGCATCGAGTTAGGATATCTAGAAATGTACCGTTAATACAAGCTTCCCTCTCCGCTGGTGAAAGTGTTCCAAGGCTTAAGAAGTGCATGCTAATGGTGGGGAAGCGGGATTGCATTCGTGCCACATCGGTTTGAGCTATCGAACTCAGGATTTTCAACCAGTTGCAATCACACTGCACAACAGTCGAGTCACGGAAATGGCTTCGAAATTATCTGTGACTCTACCGAACGGAGAGCTGATGCCGGCTTTGGGTTTCGGCACTTGGCAGGTAAGAGTTCTGGAAAATCACTCGACGGTTCGACATAAATTAGTAATTTAATTTTTTTTTTTTTGCGAAAAAAAAACAATGTTCAGGCTACAGAGTCGGAATTGGAATTGGCCCTTGAGAATGCTCTTGAGGCTGGTTATAGGCACATCGACACCGCACCAGTCTACGAGAACGACGCCGTTATAGGCAAAGTTTTGAAGAAGTGGCTCGACTCCGGAAGAATCAAACGAGAAGAGTTGTTCGTAGTCACAAAAGTAATTGCTAGGGTTGATTTGGTGAAAAATGCATTAATCAACGTTACCGCGCATGTAAGACGAATTGTTATCGAAACAGGTTCCACCAACCGGCAATCGTCCAGAGGGGATAGAAAAATGGATAAAGAAGAGCTTGAGAGCTCTGCAATTGGAGTATCTGGATCTGTATCTGATACACACTCCGTTTGGCTTCGAAGAGGTGGGCGACGACCTGCATCCAGTCGATGAAAATGGAGAGTTCAGAATGGACATGAATACCGATCACGCGGCTGTGTGGGCCGAGATGGAGAAACAAGTTGCAGCGGGCCGCACCAAAGCTATAGGACTTTCCAATTTTAATGCCAAGCAGATAAGCAAGATTCTTTCCAACGCCAAATTGCCCATTTCCAATCTGCAAATTGAACTTCATCTTTATTTTCAACAAAAAGATATGGTAAATGCTGCTTCAATTATTATTATTATTTTTAAAAATTCCAAGCGGATTATTATTGTTGTTTGAATATAATCTAAAACAGCAACAAATCTGCTCTTGTATGGTCCATATTAATATAAAAATTGTTGTCTCCAAGGTCAAATACCATTAAATTTCTTGAATAGTAAACTTTTTGTTCGGGTTGAGTTCTTTAGTTTCAAAAAAAGGATATGGTAAAGTCCCCTTCAATTATTATTTTTCATTTTTTCAAATTTCATGCTGACAATTATTGTCATTTAAATATAATGTGAAACAGCAACAAATCTCCTCTTGTATGGTCCATAGTTTTTTTTTTTTTCAAGCTCAAGTACCATTAAAATTTCTTGAGCCTTTGATATTTTTGTTCAGGTTGAATTCTGTAAAGGTAAAGGAATCACAGTGACGGCGTACTCACCGCTGGGCACCAGAGGACTGGTAAAACTCCTTGGCAAAACGGACGAGCTTCCCGACTTGCTGGAAAATTCAACGGTTCTGGAAGTGGCGAGGAAGCATAATAAATCGCCCGCGCAGATAGCCCTCAGGTACACTCTTCAGAACGGCATAGCCGCTATCCCAAAGAGCACGAATCCCAAACGCATAAAGGAGAACATAGATCTCTTCGACTGGGCGCTCGACGACGCCGACATGAGCTCGCTGGCCAAACTGGACCAAGGACCGGCTGGAAGAATTTGCGACTTCAGTTTTTTCAAGGGTACTCGGAAGCATCCGGAATTTCCGTTTTAAATCATCGACAACCGAATTATCATACTCAATAAGTATGCATAAGTAGTTTAGACTTAACTTGAATAGAGTTATCAATAAGGTAAGAAAAAAAAAGGATTATCATTGTTATTGTTTCAGAAAATAAATATATATAAAATTTCATTAAATATCTTCGTCAAATTTCTCACCAAAAATGTCATTTAATGCTCGATACTCAATATACTTTACGCATTGTATTATTTTAAACCATATAGGCTATATTTTATTTCTTTTCAAAAGCGTTTTCTCCCGTTGACAAATAAATAAATAAGTACATAAATAAATGTCGTTGTTACGTTTTTGTGTAAGATGTTTTCTTTTAAATAGGTCAGATGTGCTGAAGGTCAACCGTAACAGACAATCGTGCTGTCGGGTTTCACAAGTTTCTCGAGGAGAAAGTTCGTTTCCGTTATTTTTATTATATTATTTTTTGTCCCCGTAATGGTTAACCTACATTCCAGAAATCAAGTGCCTCGTCCTCATCAGGCCTCGTACTATCTTCGCTTGTTGTTTACCGTTATCTTATCACGTTATTCCGATTTGCGCGCCCTCTACAATCCGCGAGATTTTTGCCTTCCGTCGGTACGCACGATAATGTGTCTTGCTTCAGTAGATTTTGATCCCTTCCATAAACTCATCATATGATCATCAAGTATTCATTTATGATCGTAATCGAACAGATAATCGGATCGTCGTTCGCTGTACTGGATGGTATTAAGACTAGAAGTGATGGGGAAGAGTAGTCGTTTTAATATGAATTCGAGCAAAGTTGAACCCCATCCAGAAAATACAAATGCAAATGCAACTTTTATCGTGTAGTATCGAAGATATATGCAGTTTACCATTACCGCTACAACAAAATTGCATATTTCATTGCCAGATACCGAACGTCCTTCACGAAACTGCGCATGTAAACCGAAAATCTGTCCCCGCAGATATTCGCATCGAATTATAATGAAACATTGCACTATCGAAACACCGCAACAAGCTTTCGACTAGCGAAAAACTTGTTGCTCGAGCAGCTTGGTAAAACCGCCGCTGTGTCAATGCCAAGCTTAAGTAGTCCTTGCGAATAGTGTTCACTGCGCATAAGTTTCAAAGAAATGAGAGGGAATTGCAAACACTTCTGGATGGTGTAAATATCTGAAAAAAATCAAGCATATTAAAGGTACTAAAAAGATTAATTCAGCATAATAATAATTCCAAACTGTTATTAACAAATCGATGAAAAATAAAATTGTTCAACAAATCTCGCGGAAACCTAACTTTTTTTTTATTAAAGTGCTTCGTTCACTTTTCTGAATACGTATGAAATTTTTCAGCTGTTTAAATTCACGTGGAATTTTTTTTATATAGGAAAACCTGTAGAAAGGCACAGAATTGAAAGTGAATTTTTAAATCTGAAAAAATTCATACGTATTCAGAAAAATGAACGAATAATTTTCATTAAAAAAAAAGTTATGTTTCCGGGAGATTTGTTGAACAATTTTATTTTCCATCAATTTGTTAATAACATTTTTATATTATTATTATGCAAAATCTTTTCAGCACTTTTAATGTGCTTGATTTTTTTCAGATTTTTATACCATCGACAAGTGTTTACAATCCCCTCTCACTTCTCTGAAACTTAAGCGAAGTGAACACTATACGCAAGAACTACCTTAAACGTACACGTATCATATACTTGTAACGATAAGCGACACAACTGGATACGAACCCGCTACGTATAATAGACAAGCATTTCCGTGTTACACGAGTAATCTCTTCATGATCTATTTATCAGTTTTCCTTGCTTATATGCGAGCCGTCTTTATAACACCGGCTTCTTACATTCACAGGGATACCCCGGCAGAAAAATCATGAAAATTGTATTGAAACATTACCCACTACTTAAAAAAAAAGTTTCTTTTTTCCCCGACCACAACAGCCCTTGGTACCCGCAACAAAGTACGCCGTTTGTTTGATATTTACATTCGGGAGATAGACGTATTTCCGGATTAGATGACCCCCGTGGCTTTTCGATTATCCAAGCCTCCGTGCACCGGGACATCTGGCCCTTGAAAACGGTAGCGGTCTCAACGTCGTCCCCTCCCTGATCGCGCATCCCTACGGTAGTATCAATTACATTGTTGTTATTGGGCAGCAGGAGATGTGGTTGAGATAATACACTGGTATAAGAGCAAAGGACAATGGGACAGGTAGGGGGTTCCTTTTCTTTCGACCCAGCGAGAGAACCGCGAGTGCAACGCGATAGCCATCGAGTGTGCAACTATGCGTTTAATTTAGATTCATCGGTGAAATGGATACTGTGACGAGAGAAGATAGAAAGCGGGGATGGTCGTTCGCTACCACCCGAGAGTATATATACAAGGGGTGGAAACCTTTGCGAATTCAGTTGCCCAACGAAAATGAATCAGGTACAGCGGCACTCGCGTGCCGCGAGTGATTTCAGCATAGCGCGAATTTTGGCCGAGGATCACACGAGAAAATCGCGCGTATCTTCGTTACCGGCGACGGTCAGAGTTTACACCGATGGTGCGGCAAATTTGTCCCAGCGGCAGAGCGCAGGCGCGACGATTGACACGAGTTCGTTAAGCGGATCGAGACTCGCCGGAGAGTCGTTTCCGCTTCGGAGCGGAAGAACCGGAAGTGACAACCAATTCGACAGCTACGATGCGCCGAACGTTTCGCGTTTGCACAGTTCGATAATAATCGCGTCGCAGCCGGAAAGTTCGCAGCTTCCTCGCGAAACTCGAGATCTCAGGGCTCTGAGAATCGAGAGAAGCGAACTGTCGTGGCTTCAGTGCACGAGATACAGGCCTCCGAAGCTACTCAGGAAATCCGCGGCCGGTAAGGCAGGGAAAAGACGACCCGGCGCCCATCCAAGAATACCGTTCACATCCTCCCAGCTTCACGTCTTGGAGGACAAATATCGGAACACTGCTTATCTATCGAGAAGGGATGTTGTACAGTTGTCTACGCTTTTGCGGTTGCCTCAGAGTCGCGTAAGTGCATATATTTAACAGAAATTATAAACATTATATGTTACGTGCGGTACAGCTCGATAATTTTGACGAAACAGCGATACAGTTGCATTTCAATTGAGGTAAAAGTACAAACCACCGGACACCTAAGCGAGCAGTCCAAGTCAAATTGTATTTCCGTATCTCTACACTATTAAAAAAATTGTAAATTTAATGTACCGGACTGGAAGTTTTTATGCATAGACGGGTACAGTAAAATGAATGTACAATTGTGATGAAAAATGAATACACTTCTTCATTGAAATTAAAGTAACTTATTAAAAATTAAGTACTCACAATGTTTTTAATATACTGAACATTAATTTTTCACCATAATTGTACATGAAATTCAATATACCAGTTTTTGCATAAAAACTTCCAGTCTGGTACATTAAATTTTATACAGATTTTTTTCTACATTGTAGCACGCACGTCTCCGGTAATTGAAACCTTTACCTCATATACACTGTAAAAATAAATTGTAAATTTAATGTACTGGAATTTGAAATTTGCTTACATTACTTACATTAATTGAACATTAATGTACTTTTTTGTTGTAAAATTAAAATACCAGATGTTAAAATTACAAATCGTATGGCGGAAATTTACAAAAATTGAAAAAAAAAAAAAAAATAGATTTTTCCGATACAGTTTATGTAAAAAAGTTTCCAATACCGTTAATTAATTTTACAACGAACAAAATGTTTTTACAGTGTACCTTCACACGGAACGTAACTAACGCACGCGTTTCATCAGTAAAGCATACCACACGGTAAAATGTATCGTACATTTTTTAAGAGTTGCGGAAAGTGGAATCGCTGTGCATTCGGCGCCACAGTGGACAAAGCCGTTAAGTTGTTAAGTGCTATCTGCGCGGTATGTTTCCCTAAGAACGATAGAAGTTATTGAATGAGTAAACACTGTTCTTATTACCGCAATCGAACCTCGTAGTTTTCTCGTCGATTATCGTAATGGAAAATATACGTAATAACGGGAATTCCCCAGGGCCGTTGATCCGAAGTGCGGGGTCGAACCGTCTTTAATTGATTTCACCCAGTTATCTTCTCGAAACAGTAGCGGTCTGTTACTCGATATAATGTTGCACTTATCGTCCCGAAAAAAAAAAAAAAAAAAAACATAACAAGTCATTCATAATTCGAGATAGTATTGTTGTTGCAACGAATGCTTATAAATCAAAGTTAACGAGCTGTACGGCAATTACGATAACGACGGTATTCGATAAACGAACCGAACTAATTCGATATTTTGCCATCAGGTTAAGATCTGGTTTCAAAACCGACGTGCCCGAGACCGAAGAGAGACGAGCATATCCGCTGGCAACGCAACGGTCTTATCGGCCGACGTACCGTCCGCTAGTAAATCGCAAGATATTCCATACGATAATCCCACGGCGCCAAATCCCGTATGAACTATCGAACCGTTCATCCGGCTTCGGAATCGAGAAATTCAATTTGCAATTCATAACGCTCGAACGTCGAAGGAAAGTAACGAAAAAAAATTCACTTGAATGAATTTGAAGAAAAAAAGAAATTAATGATAAGTGAGAATGATCGGTCAGCGGTTAATTAAATATTTGTACAATACCAGTGTATTCTAGTTTTTGCATTATTTTTTTTTTTATGGATATGACGATATAAGTCGAATATCGTTAAATATCTTCCGCTTTCCCCCTTTAACCGTAATTAAATCAAACTGAAGATACTGACTATTCAATATTGACATTTACATTATTACAATCATAAAATTCATGTTTGAATTAATTTAAACGCTTTCGACTATCGTACTACCTTCGTTATAAGCCTTGTTATAATTTCCACTTATTGTGCGCGCATCAGCTTCTAATTGTGAACAATACATTTATAGTTATCCTTAATAATACACTGAAAATGGTGCGCTCAGATAATTGGCTAAAACCGTTGAATCGTCAGAGGGCGATGACACTCTCACGGCCCGCTCCAACACCGATCCATTTCACTGAAATGCAGAAGGGTTGGAAACATTTTTTAAACAGACTTTGGTGAGACCATCGTGAGATGGGCGTTTCGGTCGTAAATATCGTGTTCAAAAAATATCGTTGCTTTGCAAATAACGACATTTTCGGTCGTTGGCAAAAGTTACTCAGTACTAACTTTTGCCAACGACCGATCGATCTATCGGTGGAGATCGATATTGAGGAAAGGTCAATCTAAGGGCGTATCACTGTTCTCACTGTTGGCTGAGATTGTACGTGTGAAGCATCCTTAAGTAGAGGTCTTACCTGGAATATCCAAATGGTCCTCGATCATTTCAACGTATTTTCGTGCATTGGGCGGCAGCTTCTCCAAGGAGCGTACACCCTCGGTCGTCGAGCGCCAGCCTTCGAGGGTCTCGTAAATCGGTTCCGCTCGTGCCAGCTCGACGGCTGTGCTCGGAAAATAATCAATTTCCTTTCCGTTCAAGCGGTAGGCGGTGCACACTTTTATTTCGGGAAGCGTGTCGAGGATGTCCAACTTGGTCAGGCATATCGATGTGTATCTACATAGATTCATGGAATAACATTTCGAATGTAAATTTTTGCCTCGTAGATCGAATGCGAGATATGCACGTGAAAAAAAAATCACATTTTTAGCTTCCTTATAAATATAAAGCTTTGTTTTCTTTAAAAAAATATTTAAAAAAACACCGAGGTTTTTGCGTCAAATTACATGTAGAAGCCGTGCAAAAGTTTCGATTTTCGGGATATTTTGTGTATTGTAATTGAAGCTAAGCGATATGCAGTTGTCATTGAACTGACCCATTGACCAACGCTGTGAACTTGAGCAGCGCCAGGTCGAGCCATCCGCAACGCCTGTTCCTCTTCGTCGTAACGCCGACTTCGTGACCGCGAGTCTGAAGAGTCTGACCGATGGAATCGCGAAGTTCGGTTGGGAATGGCCCGTCGCCCACTCTCGTCGTGTACGCTTTGACGACGCCCACTACTTCGCCGATTGTCGCAGGTGGCAAGCCGAGTCCGGTGCAGACACCTCCTATACTGCAGTTGGAACTCGTCACGTACGGGTAAGTACCAAAGTCGATGTCGAGCATCGCCGCATTGGCTCCTTCGACCAACACTTTTTTTCCCTCCTTCAATGCGTGATGCAGATAGTGTACTGTCTC
Organism: Exephanes ischioxanthus; assembly: GCA_958510785.1. NCBI lineage: Eukaryota > Metazoa > Arthropoda > Insecta > Hymenoptera > Ichneumonidae > Exephanes > Exephanes ischioxanthus. The sequence continues at coordinate 25,557,389 of OY294016.1, read as the reverse complement.
CCTCACCAGCGGTCTGATACGCTCGACGTATCTACAGAGAATCAAGTGTTATGAAAAACAAATGTTAAATGAAAACAAAACAAAAAAAAAATCAATCAAACTATGTTAATGAAGCTTTTATAATAATATCAGCGATCAGATATAACCGAAAAATCCCCTCAATTTAATTGACAACAAATATCGACCTCGATTATTTTATCGGCTAACATTTTTTATTTTTTTTCTAGGTCACTTGTAAGAAGCCTTCAAACGTAGCGACAAAGAGAGTGAAGTGTTAATTTAAAAAAAATATTGAATCAAGCCATGTTAAAGTTTTTATAATAAATATGAGCGGTCAGAAATAGCCGAAAAATGGGCTCAATTTAGTTAACAAAAAATTCGGTTCTTCGGTTCGGTTCTAATAAACTTCGGTTATTTCATTGGCTAAGATTTTTTTTTTTATGTCTAGGTCATTTGTAGGAAGCCTTGAGACGTTGCGACATTTTCACCGATTCCGTACCTGCGGTTATCGAGCATTTAAATTGTTTAATCGATGACTCTATAGCGAACGGCAATTAAACCGAAGGAATACCGTGCCGGTATCTCGTGCAGATTTGACTCGTGACTGATTTACTCCAGGCTCGCATAGCTCACCCCTTGTAGCGTTCCAGTTCCGCCTTAACGTCTACGTGGAGAGCGGGAAACATTCTTTGGTACGAAGCGACCAAGGTATTGAATTTATCGGAGAATTTGTCGAAGTCGCCGAGCAGATCGCCGATTCTGAGGCCGTTCCTCGCGGCTTTGCTCGAGTAAGTTGGGCCGATTCCCTTCTTCGTCGTTCCCAACGATTGCGGCCCCTTCTCCAGTTCCTGATAGCCATCTACTTGCTGATGAAAATCGAACACTATGTGAGCCCGATCCGATATGATAAATCTCTCGTTCCAATCCTTGAGGCCTTTAGCCTCGTTCTGCTCCAGCTCTTCGAACAATCCCGGCAAATGTATAACGACGCCGTTACCTGCAAAACATAACAATTTATTCCGGTCCGGTTTTCGCTATTCACCTTTCCATTATAGTCATCTTGCAGAACCTGGCAACAGGCAGTACCAGCTTGCAAATTATTGAATCAATGATAGACGATAATTGAGCCACGCTAACCGGAGACCACTCGGTTTACTTCATTTATAGTACTCTGTTATTCAAAGCACTGCAACACAATATTCATTCAAACAAGATATACTGTTCCCTTATCTTTACGAGGTAACTGGCAGCGCCTTAACGCTCAATGCTGTTTTATCGTTTATTTATTTCATCATTAAAAAAATTCATTGAATTCAAATAAAGTAATAAATATATTTGCATTTTTTTTTCTTCTCTCTGGTACATAAGATTCGAGTGTTTCAAACATCGGAAGAAATTCTTTTTTTTTTTCATAATGTAATAGATATATTTGTTTTTTTTTTCTTCTCTTTAGTACGTAAGATTTTCGAGTGTTTCAAACAACGGAACATTATTATTATTATTTTTTTTACGAATTTGTGCTCTTTTATTGAAGTGTGACGTTACCTAAAACGGATTTGCATCTTGGATTGATTATTCCGCTAGGTAGAAGGTGAAAGAAGTATTGGGCACCCTCTACAACTACTGTATGACCCGCATTATTTCCTCCCTGTGGAATAATAGAAATATTTCAAGTGTGAACGCTTTGCATTAATACGACGATGAATGTAACTCAAGAAGATTGAATGATTTATTTATTTTTTTGCATAAGGACAGAGCACGCTTGTATTGGAAGCGGAAACATTACGCCGCCAACCGAGCATGGAGATAACAGAAACGCGATTCTGGCGAGACACGTCCGGGCAATACGAAACTCTTAATTTTGTTCTCACAGAGACTCGCATAAAAAATCAACGTTCCACGCGCTTTTCAATGGACTCTTTGCATAGATACGACGATGAGTACAACTCAAGAAGATTTCATAATTTTCCTTTATACGGAATACACTGTACTAAATGCAATCATACTTTCTTCATATCTGCATTTTCTTTGTAAAAGGGCTTGTCCCGTAATCTAATAAATAATTGTTTTTTGCACAAGGATAGAATGCGCTTGTATAATGGAACGCTTTTCTTCAGAAGGGAAAGACTTAAATTTATTGTTGCAGAAATTTGCAGAAAAAATCGATGATCTATGTGCATTTGAATAGAATATTTGCATTAATACGATTATGAGTGTAACTCATGGGGATTGAATAATTTTTTTTCTGCATAAGGACAAAGGGCCTTTGTACAATGGAGCACTATTCTTAAGATGAGAAATTCTTAATGTTCTTCTCACAGAAACCGACATAAAAAATTATGATGCAAGTTCGTTTATTTGCAGACTATTTTTGAATATACTGTAAAAAACCACAAAATAATTAATTTCAACTTAATTTCACACATTTACTTTGTTGTCTGAATTTCTTATGGAAAAGGGCATGTCCCCTAAATAAATAAATAAATAAATATAAATGATAAACGCACATTTGAATAGACAGTTTGCATTAATATGACAATGATAACTCAAGAACTTTCGATAATTTTCTTTTTGCACAATGACAAAGCGTGCGTATAATGGAGCACTTTTCTTGAGAGGGGAAATTCTTAATGTTCTTCTCACAGAAGCTTGCATAAAAAAATCAACAACCCATGCGCATTTGAACAAACGCTTTGCATTACCACGACGAGTGTAACTCAAAAAGATTAAATAATTCTTTTTCTACATAAGGACAAGCACGCTTGTACAATGGAACGCTTTTCTTGATCTGACAAATTCTCAATGTTATTCTCGCAGAAGCTCGCATAAAAAAGCACATTTGCACAGGTGCTTTGCATTGATACGACGATGAGTGTGACTGAAGACGAATCAATAATTTTTTTTTGCATAATGACAGAGCGCTTCTACATTGAAGCGATTTTCCTGAAAGGAGAAACATTACACCACCGACTCAGCGCAGAGATAACAGAAATACGATTCCCACGAGACAGGTCTGGCCGATACAAAATCCTCGATCTTATTCTCGCCGAACCTCGCATAAAAAATTTACTATCCACGCGCATATTTGCATAGACGTCAGCGTACGTCAAGGCTGCGAGAGCGTCGCTAAAACGACAAGTCTACGGTGGATATCCGTACAATACGCTGACGGTACGAATTAATTACTCGCCAATGAAATACTGCGTCGCTCGGGGTACAATCATCATCCCGAGTTTAACGGCCTGCCTGCTGGGAGGAGCTTATCGCAGATGACTGTTTGAAAATGCGAATGACGTAACTCCGTCAGTCCGTCGTGCCGGGCCAGATCGAAAGACATAGCAAAAACTGCAGCAACCGGGGGTGTGCAAATGTCGCTCGCGCGAGCATGGAAAAGTTCCGTTTCTAAAAATATATATCGGCCGCAAAATTTTGCCTCCAAGGTCCGATTTCGTCATAGGGTAAAAAGATTACAAAATTCGAGTGCGGTTCGAGCGCGTGACGTGCGCCGAGCTATATATAAATTCTTCTCATTTCGGCACGAGACGAAGAGAACAAACGAAAAATAAACACTTTGTCGAGGCTCGCAGAGCAACGCGGTTTTTGGGGGAAACAACACACACACACACTCGCACACCGAACGGTCGTGAAAACAGCTCGCACGTGCGGCCTCCCAGGAGCATCGGCAGGGGAGAAGCAAAAGGGCGGCAATGGGCGAGGATCGTCGGGCGTATGTGCGGATCGTGAAACGGAAGCGTCACCGGCACTAATTTCGTTATGTTATAACGTCGCATCTAACATACATAAAAATAAGCTCGGAGCTCCGCGGAGGAGGGGGAAGTTTGGCTCAAAGATGGCGCGAAGCCTTGTCCCGTGACTTCGAGCACGCCAAGAGACACGAAAATTTGTTCGTTCCTTTTTTTTTTCGGCGAATTTACAAAGACGTATGAAAGCGATGTCGTCGGGTTGGAATTACCTGGCACCTGCAGACGACGTCGGCGTCGGAAGCGAGCATGTCGACGACCTTTCCCTTGCCCTCGTCGCCCCATTGCGCGCCCAGCACAACCGTGACCTTGGACAAAGAACCGGAAGTCGAGGTTCGTTGTTTCTTTCTCGGAGATCCGAGATTCCCGTCGCCGTTGGCCTGCTGCGGCGGATGTTGTATTCTCGGACAGGCTGACATTGCACGCCGGTATCGTCTCGACGCCGTTTCTCGGGATGTCACACTTCGCGCGAAGATTTTTCCGTTTTTTTTTTTTTTTTGCCTTTTTCTATGTCCGCCACCTACGAACGACGGAGTACGGCGGAGCAGTACACGTTCCCTCTGGCCCGCTGGCTCTGGCACACCGTCCACGCACCGCGCCGACAAACGAGCGAACCAACGACAAACGTCCTCGTCGAAACCGCCTCCTTCCGGAACAAACCGGCACCTCCTACCCACGTAATGCAATTTTCAAGCGCCAAGTCTCGCGCTCGCAGAAGTGAGTGGCGCGCTCTCCGCCAGGGGACGAGCAGTCACTGGGCTTAAAAAAAAAGACTCGCGCTCCGATCCGTCTCTGCCTCGTGACTGTCAGTCGATCATTCGCTGCGGAATTAATCCGTGGGGCCTTTCCCGCGAGCGACCGCCTCGACCACTGCCACACAGATAAACTGGAATTTTATCAATCGTTATTACTCATTATTTTTTTATTTTTTTTATTCCAATGTAGTACGGACTGCGCTTGTGTGTCGAGCCGGGTGGTGGGAAAATAATGGAATAACACAGGAATTTTATCTCGCGAAGAGAGGCTTATAAATATTTCCTGGTGATGATTATGTACACATGTAGCATTTTAATTCCTGGTCCACCTGGTTCGAATTCGTTTATTACGATGTTTTTTTACATATGTTCGAACTGCTTTTAATCCACGACTCAAGAATTTTACTTGGGTCGTCTTTCGAAACTTAAAAAAAAATCGGCAAACATAGCGCGGTTCGAAGATATGAGTAGGAGAGAGGAATTACATTTAAACATTTTTATTTAATTACATTAAAGTAACGAAAATAATAAAGAAAAGGTGAGGCGCATAGACACAAGCAAGTCTCATGTGGAGTGTTATTAACTTTTACAAATCGTAAACTTAAGTGTTTTTAACTTTTCTCAGCTTTTATAAATCGTTACTCCGGTGCTCTAATATTTAGGATTTTTAATGTATTATATTCACGGAGAAATCCGTCAAATAAATTCAATTGAATGAAAAAATTAAATTAAGTTACTTACTTACGGGGGTCAAGCGAAGTGGAGAATAGTATTGCTGATACCACGATGATAAGAGCGATATGTTTTACAAAAACGTTTTTTTTCAATATCCATTGTTATTTCTTAACTGGAGAGCGCAATGTGCAACGGGAATATTTCATATTTTCGTCAGGAATTGAAAAAACTCGGAATATAAATCGAACATTTATTCATTCAAATAAGTTCCAGTTACCCAACTCTTTCTACCCCATTTATTTCCTTACGTCAAACGATAATTCCTCTCACTTCAATTAATGTTATTTTTACATGTAAGTCGAAACAAGCAATTTAATATAGTATGAAGAAATATTTATACACACGCTTTTTATTTTTGTTATATGGATCTTAAAAATCTGGCAACAATTCAAATTAGGAAAAAAAAATGCATCCAACACGTTTTAAAATCTATGATACGTTATCCATTGCCGTGAATTAATACCATTTCCCCTCTGACGGAACTCGGCATCTGTTCGGAATTTTTGCACTCTGTATCGAGCTAAATACTAAAAAAAATTCCAACCAATTCAAATATCCTACATTGTCGTAGCGGCAAATAGTTGTTTGCCTTTTTCTTTACACAGCTTGTGATCCTGTAATAATGATAGAGCCGAATGGATTAAAATCCCAGACACACAGTGGACCAAATTTGAACTATGTGGGTGGAGTTTTTCCATTTGTTAGAACAATTGGCGAGGTCCATTAAAATATCGACAGAATTCGATATCAAAGTTCCTCTCGTTTGATTTTGTTTTTTACAATTATTTGGAACAAAAATCTAAAGTTCTAGCGCGTCCCGACAGCAGTCCGAAAAATCGAACATCGTTGCAAATACGAGATTGCCGACCAGTAACGTTGCTGTTTCAGATTATGAACAGAACTAATATTTATTCTCTTAAATAAGTACCTACTTTACATATGTTTACATGATACACGTATATTAATTACAACGAGGTGATTGTTTTATCAAAATAAAGTTTCAAGTCGATTATATCGATGAACGTTGTTCGCGCATGCGTCAGTGATGGAGGCCCGCTATCTTCAACTTCTTTGGATGACGTATTGCTCTGCCCGTCTCGCTGTCCGACGACTCTGATTCAGAATCGTTGTAACCCCCGATTCCCACAGATTCGGACTTGGAAACTTCGCACGATTCAGCTGCAAAGTTTCCAGTGATCTTGGCTTTCTCCAATGTGCGAACTTCGCAAAAAGGGGTGCATTAAATTAAGAATAAAAACTAAAAGCAATCTTTCTTTTTTTTGAGGTGACATTAAAGGATGGACAGAACAAGACCGCAACACTACTTAGATACGCAAATTACTCTTAAGTGTGCATAAACCCGTATGGCTTTTTAAAATATTTGTAGCATTTACAAAAAAATACAGTACATTTTTTATTCCGAACGAGTTTGAAATTCCGTATTAATTGTATTAGTAAGTGTCTGAATATTACTTCTGCACGGGAAATAATTATATCTATCTATCCCCGTTAGTGCATTCTACGAAGTTTGTCAAATCTGGCAAAAACTGGCACTGGGCTGAGATAAATTGAAGAAGCTTAAGGATTAACAAATATCCTATGAGTTCAAGGATTTTTCTGAATTTATACAAACGTTAGGCTCAGTCAATTTTTAGTACCCAATAATATGTCGTGATACGACTCCCATTCTCAATTAATTGCAAAAAAAGTGAAAAAGTTGTTAACAGTGAACAACTTAGTAATAGTCAGATATGAAGGATAAGTCATTATTTTTTTAAAATCAGTCCCTTAAAAAAAGATTTATATATTTTTTAAGGAATAAATATAGTCAGGTAACAGAGACATCGATACATAATACTTTATATGTAGCAAGAACTTTGTTATGCTGACTTTCCTAAGTTTTCTGAATTTATAGTGACAGTTTAAATAATTATTATTATAAAATAATATGTCGTGATACTCAATCAATTACAAAAAAAGTACAAAAGTTAATTACAATAAACAACTTGGCAATAGTATATCGATCAGAAAGATGTAATTATTTTTTTTAAATCGACCCCTTAAAAAAAATATATATATATATATATATTTTTTTTTAAGGAATAAATATAGTCAGGTGGTAGAGACAAACACAATAGTATAAATGTAGCAACGACTTTGTCTCCCTCCCCTCCCGTCAAGATTTAAAAAAAAACTTCATTTTCATGTCTTGCCCTTTTTCTGTCCATCCCCTCGATTGCTTTCTAATCTGCATACTCACTCTGAGACTCCAGTAAACTGTTTTGCCTTTTTAAATCGTCTATGTCCTGCTGATGCGAATTATTCTTGCGTCTCATGAATTGTATATACTCTGCCGCTTTTTTCAGTATTTGGGCCCTGCTCGCTACTTTCTCGCCTTGCAGCGCAGGTACGGTGTCTTTGAGGCTCGAGAAGCTGTCCTTGATGTGATCCCTTCGTTTGCGCTCCAACGCGTTGTGGTGAGCCCTCTTCTCCGCCTGTAGGTTAAATTTTTTTTTTTCAATCAAAATTTTTCATTGCCGCAAGAAAAGGTCTGCGTTCCGTTTTGCAGTATCGAAGGTTCATCGAGCACGAGTGTTCGAGTCACGAGTTCGTGAAACATTGCTCTGTACAACCAATGGCCATAAAGTTCTAACCTCAATGAGCCGAGTTCATTGGCCTAGAGAGACGATTCTTTCAGCGAGTCGTCGCAAAATCCAAACACTAACGAAAAGTCGCGATTACGCACCTGGGAGTAATATTGCGTGTTGTTCGAGTGCCTCTGCCTGGAGTCGGAGTCGTCGCCTTCCTAACGAGAACAAAAAAAAAAATAGCTCGTGAAGCATTATCAACAAAGTCGAAGTTCCAGACTGTTTACTCGTCCGTACGGCCGTGTTCGAGTCGACGGTCAAGACTCACGTCGCTCTCGATGTCGATATCACGGTCATCGTCGCTCATTCTTGTGCACCAAGAATTAATAATAACTCGTAAACAACGAAACAACGTTTCCAGGAGTTACAAACACCTGCAGCACGGAGGATCGCTATATTTTGTTGACCAGGATCTGACAGCGATTTCAAGAAAAGCGTCCCAATGGGAAAAAATCAAAAGTCCCTATTCGCGATCAGCTGGTCAAATATCGAATGTGTTCGATATCATCGTTTTATGAATTGACTAAATATTCTCGCATTTCATGAGACTTCCTTTATTGTTATTCTCTTTTTTTTCTTGAACATATTTACTTTTTTCTCCGATAAACTCTCTCAATATTGTCCGTTTGACGATACATTTACGTATCGCGCTTGTAATTGGGCCCAGCTCGTGAATATAGCAATAAATAGATAAGTAAATAATTTGCAATGTCGAACGGAGATTAATTAAACGATTTTTTTTTTTCAATAATCAATTGTTTTGGTGTCGCGGTTTATTTCAAAGCTACTTGTTGTCGCGTCCGAAAAAAAAATAACCCATATGGCGGGCGCTAACTCGCGATCTTACAATTCTTGGTTGTAGGACTTAGCGCGGGTAAACGCGATAGTTTTCCACCATAAGTGCCGTTTTCATAACTTTCGCAGAAATATTACAAGCGACTGCGAGCTCCAGCAGCCAATATTGAAACCCGCCCTTACTTATTCGAAAGCTGCTTTTCTTAGTTGTTAAAAAAAAAAGAAAAAAAAAAAGATCGAGTAAAAAATACAACTCGCTTAAAAAACTTTTTTTTAAGTACTTGGCGTCGAGACGCTACCGCGTCTCTTGATCTATTACCGACGAAGATCGGAGCTGGCCCGAAGTAGATAAATAATAATAATCAGCTGACGGTTTCAGCAGACGCCGATAAAATGGCGCTCATCGTTGACGCCGTTTCTGCGTCTCGGGGAGTTTTCGCAGGATTCGTTCGACAGTACAGCAGGATTGTATCGAACTCGTTGACAATATCGAGAAACAAGCATCAGGAAGCCGCGAGCAGCGATGGAATTTATGACATTATCATAACGGGCGGTGGAATGGTCGGCACTACTTTGGCCGTTGCTTTAGGTTAGTCACTTGCAGCGTCGCCATGTTCAAAATATTTCGTCTTCACGATATTCGTCGCTAATCATTTATCTTCGTAAAGAGGTTAACAGTAATTTTCTTCCCTTGCGTACTTCGAACAGCTAACAACAGAAGACTCGAGTCCAAAAGCATACTTTTGTTGGAAGGAGGCAAAAAACACGAGTACAAGCAACAGGAAAAATATTCTAATCGGGTAGTGGCCTTGAACCAGCAGACGAGAACTTTGCTCTCCAGTATCGGAGCTTGGCAACACATCGAGTCGGTCCGTTATGCTCCGGTGCGAAAGATGCAGGTAGTCTACTGTTCCCTTGTTAATTGCTAATTTTATTGACAGAGTAATTCCTTAACACAGAACTCAAAAGTAGTGAACCGGAAATACGAGGCATGTAAAATTTGAATATACATAATACAGACAAAACATTTTTTGTAAAAGAACAAGATTGAATATAATATGTAAAAGAAAGGAAAAGAAAGAAAAAAAGTGAAATGTGTTACCGGTAGATAGAATTGAAGTGGAGTCAAAAAATATATTTAATAACAAATTTGATTTATACATTTTTACATGAAGAGGATTTACACAGAAGCCGATTAAAAAAATGAAAACTCACTTTCTGTAAATAATAATAATAATAAATCATGTGCTTTGCTGGCTAGGTTTGGGATGCGTGTTCGGACGCCATGATTACCTTCAACGAGGATCACTTGGCGGAAGAATTTGCCTACATAGTCGAAAACGATCTCCTGCTCCACGCTGTTAATCAACAATTACCCAAACATCCGTCTATAAAAATTATTCACGAGGCCCGAGTGGAGGATATCGCGCTGCCGAGGAGTCAAGGAGAGGACGCAAGGATCGCTCTACAGAATGGAGAAGAGTTTAGGACAAAGCTGCTGGTAAGCGACAATTTCTTTTTTCCCGACTACGCTAAAAAGGCCCTACTTCATGACTGCAACCGGGGTGGAAAGTGGCCGATTCTTGACGAGCGGGAGGAAAAGTTGCACTTTCCACCTCCGGTTCATCGGCCACTTTGCATCCCTGTTGCATAGAAATATGGCAATTTTTTAGCATAGCTGGAAAAAAAATATCGTATCTCGCACGGGAGATGCGGATTTTCATGCACTTTCCTACCTTGTAGCATAATGGACTATTATTCACTGAAACTAAATGAAAGGGAAAAGAAAATCAAGATTAAGCCTGATTGACCAGCAGACTCATTTATTTTGTATACTTTTATTTCTTTTCATTGATATCTGAATTTTCGTAATTAAGGTTGACGATTTTACAATCATTCCTGACGACTATGGATAGTTTTTCGATGTGCCAGCTGCATAAAATTACCACAAACTTGCCGACTCCGTTCGGTAAACCGCAATACAGCGGAATCTCAATTATCCGAGTGTTCGTCATCCAAACCGCAACATACATTACATTGCACATTTAAATGTTCACAAAGCCGATAAGTGGTAATTAAAAAAACAGAGTTTTTACGTAATTGGCTTCAAAGATGAATAACGAACAATTTTACTTCCCGAATATAGATATATATATATATATATATATATTAAAAATACACTTGTATTATACAAGCAAATTATTTTTCCCACATGCATTATTTCAGGCCGTTAAGAACATCCTCAAGTTTCTATCTTCCACAATTTCGTTAACAAAAACTGTTTCCGACCCCCGATCGATTAGGCTGGTCGAAGTTTCACTGCCAATTTATAAAAAACCTAAATTACCATCTGAAATTCCGCATAACAACACATTTACGTTATTCCTTACATTCCAATACCAGGAAAATTTTCGTCACGTCGAGCCCTGCAGTTCGATATCGCGTGCGATATTTTCGACTCTCGTCGTTAGCGTATCCAAGCGCGCGCCAATGTTTTGCGAGCATCGTTTGAGTTCCGCAGCGAGTTCGGTGAGCTGTTGCCGATTGCTGTCGCTCGCCGATGTCTGACTGTACAGCCTGCTGAGTCTGAAGTCTCCGGCCGCCAGGGTGTTAACGCTTCTGTTCGAGAGATCGTTAGTATTCTTGTTGCGAATCTTTCTCTCGGTGACGAGACGATAGACGGCCTTCAGGAGGTCGCGCGGCAGACGTTTGTCCCTCGGATCGTTGGGCCGAATGTGAATGGCGCAGTGGTGGGGCGGATGAAGAAGAAGCGCGCCCTCTCTGCAAGCCCTCACGATTCTCCGCGGTCCGTAATCGAGGAGCCTCGAGAAGAGCATGCTCTCCAAGTGAGCGACGAGCTCGGCCCGTCTGACGAGTCTGTCGAGACCGGCGCACCGTCGAAGCTCCTGAATATCCGAGACCGCGAGACCGACCATCAAGTTCGTGAGAATAATCGTGACCAGCACGACGAACACGAGGAGCATCAGATGCGCCGTTCCCGGATAAAGAATCGGTGCTTCGTCGTCGAAGAAAACGTCCTCGAACTCCAACTCGCCGGACATCATGATTATGGTCTTGAGCAGACCGACCATGGGATTCTTGAAGGATTTGTATTCTTTGTGGAGGACACTGAAACCCAGCGAGAAGCCGATTATGAGACAAATGTAGGCGCCCAAGAATTTGAAAAAATTCATCGAAACTTGGGTGAACATTTGAACGTATAGGCCGAACATTGGAAATCTGCCGACGACCATCATCAGCTCGACCCAGACTAGGAGAACTCCGAAAGCGGCTGCGTGATGCTGCCAGTCGCCTGCCGGTGCTGCGAGCACGGCGCTCGAGGCCAGTATCACGCCCCACTGGAGCCAATTTTCCCAACGCTTCGCGTAAATCCACACACCGTGCGACAGCTGGAAGACCTCTTTGCACGCCAGCGTACACGTGAAAACGCCGACCGGCCAGATCAGAGCGTTGGCGAGACTCTTGAAGTCGTACATGAAAGCGATCGTCACGTAGGCCGTGAACAACGCCACGAATATCGAATGAAATATCAGACTGAAGAGAAAGAATTTTCTTATTCTGAACCACTTTAAGTATAGAAAACTCTCGCACAGCGGATGCTTGAGAATGTGTCGCTGACCGACCTCGACGAGGCAGAGCATCAGGTCGGTCTCACCGCGACCTCCGGGCACCAGAGGCTGAAAATCCAATCTCAGCTCGCAATCGACGTCGCCCAATTCGTGATCGTGCAACACTATCGCCTGATCGAGACGGCTCACGAGACGCGGTATAACTTCGGGAGTTCTTCGGACTATCCAACTCAGAGCCGACACTCCACCCTTCGTTCGGGCGGTCACGTCGGCACCTTTGCTCAGCAGGAGAATCACGATGGGAGAGCTCTCGTTCAGAGCGGCGATGTGGAGCGGTGTGTAGCCGAATTTGTCGGGCTTGTTAATTAGCGCACCAGCCTGGAAGGACATAAAAAAAAAACATTCCAAACAATGTCATGAAAGTTAAGAGGATTCTTTCAAAATAAAAAAAGGCTTTAACGTTCTCATACTATGAAATCAACATTTTATCTTCAAAAACTGAAGATAACTACCGTTTGGTGGGAACATTAAGGTAGCTACTGCGTGGCACACTAGTCAAATGAGTGCTAAATTTTTACAATTCTTCATCCAAAATTGTATGCATTTGTTGACAGTAAAGGAGGTTGATTTGAATTATTACATGTGTCCTCAATCGAGAGAAATAGTAATCACGATGGTCTTTCAAGAACAACAATTGGTTAATGCAAATTTCCATGACAGTACGTTTTTGGTGGGGTTGATTGAAGATCCATGCAGTAATACAAATCGACTTCCGTTACTGTTAATAAACGCACAACATTCTGAATGAAAAATTTTAAACAAAATTTAGCTCTCGATATTTAGCACTACCTTAAGTTACCAAAATTTCGCAGAGACGATTAATGATTTTTGGCAAGATTACAGATTGGCAAATTCAAGCCGGCAGAGTTTCCTCGCTAAAGTGTAAGCTAAACGTCCCAATGACGAATGACCAGACGCGTCCCAGTCGCCGGACAAAGCGTGCGTGCAAGAGTGACGAAAATACGATTCATCATGCACGTTCGGGGACTGGGGCCGCTCCCTTGGGAGTCCGGCCATTGGTACTTCTACCCTACTCGAGGCAATTCGTCATCGAACCTGTATCAGCATCCTGACCAGTTCGCTTCCCCGGAGAGCTTTCGCGACCGCTGTGTGGAGGGGTGTCCGGCCATCGTTGTCCTCGGCGTTTACGTTGGCCCCGGCCTGAATGAGGGTCTCCAGAGTCTCGGCCGATTGCGCCAACGCCGCCAAGTGCATCGCGGTTCTGCCGCGAGAATCTTTCGCGTCCCAGGACGCGCCGGCGTCCAGCAGGAGTTTGGTGCACTCGGGACTGCCTTCCTCGGCGGCGAGATGAAGAGGAGTCGATCTCGCGGTGCCGCTTTGCACCCTGACGTCCGCCCCGTGACTGAGCAAAAGCGTTATACTCTTCGCTGCTCCGAGGCCGGCCGCCACGTGCAGAGGAGTTTCGGTGTACACCTGCGGATAGTGATGCAAGCTCGTCAAACGAAGGATCAAATGAACGTCACCGACGGCTCCAACAATGACCGATTTTGTGACCAATGACGCTTTTTTAAAAACTTCGTATCAGCGGCGCTGATGATCAGCCTAGTGATGCGAGGTCGTCACAAATCGGATCATTTGACTATCAGGGTATATTTATCAACCTGGAATAGATCCAAATGAATGTAATGTGAAAAAATGTGTGACCAATTCCTGATGGAAAAAAAATGATCTAAGGAGTTTTGGTACTTTGATGTTCACGTAGGAACGTCAGATGACGCGCACCAAAATCAAAGTCGTTCTCACTTAGAAAAATAAGTGAAAAAACAATGACGTCAAAAGATCGAAAAATGACGGTCACTTTGTCGTAATTTGACCGATCTAAAAAAAGGACCAGCATTTCGCATCACTACCTGTGGATTGTTGGGACAGGCACCATTTTTCAAGAGCACCTCGACGCAGTCGGAGGCGTCGCTCAGAACGGCGTAATGAAGCGGGCTCCGTCGTGGAAGACCCGCGTCGACGTTCGCTTTGGCTTTGACCAAAGATCGAACCGAGCACACGTCGCCCATTGCGGCTGCACAGTGGAGAGCCGTGTGCTCCTTCGCCGAGTCCCAGTCATTTGGGTTCGCACCGTGCTTCAGCAATTCTTCGACGATCGCCGACGAGCCGGAGCTTGCGGCCAGATGCAACGGAGTTCTGTAGACACAAAAAAAAGGCATATGAAATATACTCGGGCACAGTTTAGATGACGGATGATTAAAATTCTGGGCGGCCAGCCAACCTTCCGTCGCCGTCTCTCGCCGAGACATTTACACCTCTCTCCAGCAACGCCTTCGCCAGCTCGTACTGACCCAACCAGCACGAGACGAGAAGACAAGTTTCCGGCCACTTGGCGAGTACCGATCCCGGCTCCGAAACAGCCGCCTCGTCGTTCTCCGCTGCCAGCGAGGCTTTTCTTATACCCCTGCGCAAACATCAATTACCGACTCGAGTCTTCTTCATTGTTATCGTTATCTTTATTATTATATTGTATATACTTTCTTTTTTTCACGTCTATTCCCATACAGCATGAAATATTGTCAATCTTTGAAATCGCACGAAATATTTCTAAAATATTTTAGAAATGTTTCGTGCGATTTTAAAGATTGACTATATATGAAAATATTATTTTGAAATATTCTATAAAAATTTTCCAACGAAACGCTTCTTAATTATTTCAGAAAGACACTCAAGCATTCAATATATCTGAACTATTTCTGAAACATAGCGATAAAATATGCTGAATTTTTTTTTTTATTTAATGTTTCACCGAAATATATTTTACTAATGTTACGTGTTTATGTGGGTGTGTTGATGTAATTTGGATTGGTGATGCAATCTTTCACGATTCGCTGAAACGTTCAAAAAACATTTTCGAAACATTTTACTGTGAGATTTATGAGCGGACAAAAAAATATTTTCAAAATGTTTTAAAAAATGTCACAAATATTTTTTTAATGTTGATAAAATATTTTCAGTATTTCACAAAAATATAATTAAAAATTTAAAAAAATATTTCCGTGCTATGTGGGTCGTCTTAACAGTTTGCTGCAAATCTCGTACAAAATCTGTATATTTTCTTTTTTTAATCGTGGGTTTGCAAGAGGACTTATTTCTCTAATCCATACCCGTTCGCAAAGCACGGTATCGACAAATTTCTGTCGATCAGCGTGTATCTCGAAAAATCACGTTCCCGAACGTCTTCGAGCGTTTTGTCCAGAGCCTCGCCGTGAAGCGTGGAGATGAGTGATAGCGCCGTTTCTCCGGCGGGTAGTTGAATCAGAGCCAACCTGACTTGTTCCGTGTCCCAGGGTTGCTGCTGCGACGATGATTGATGTTTCGTACATACAACCGACCCGGAGCTGCCCTCGGATGAGATACTTCCTGGATCCATATCGTCCAACCACAAGACTTCGTTGCCGTCCTACAAAATTGTCGGATTTTCTTATCGCTACATTGCCATTTCGTATCCGGTCGGTAAACTGTTATTCCGGGGTAATATTTTTTATTTTAGCGAATTCTTAAAGCTTAAAAAAAGATCTCTGATTTATTGGATCTTTAATATAGCTTTATTAATTTTTTCCATACTCAACAGTTTATCTGGTCGATAAACGGTTATACCGCAGTAATATTTTTTATTTTGCCGAATTCTTAAAGCTTCAAAAAAAAGCCCGGTGGTTTATTGGATCTTTGATATTGTTTCATTTATTTTTTCATACATAACGGTTTATCCGTTCGATAAACTGTTATTCCGGGTAATTTTTTTTATTTTGCCGTATTCTTAAAGCTTCAGCAAAAAGCTCTCTGATTTATTGAATCTTTAATATTGTTTCATTCATTTTTTCCATACATAACACTTTATCCGGTCGATAAATTGTTATTTAGGGATAATATTTCTTATTTTCCCGAATTCTCAAAGCTTCAACAAAAAGCCCGGTAATTTATTGGATCTTTAATGTTGTTTCATTATTTTTTTTTGCAGAAAAGACGGACAATGATAAATTCGGAGCTTAGAGCGAGTAGACCTCTAATACCGCACGAATAATCACCTCGTATTCCAATTCCGCGGATCCCATGTGGTTTCCCTCTTCGTCAGCGGCACTTTGAAATTTATGACGGCGACTCGACAGCTTGTCCGTCGGTTTCGGACGACGGGGGAACATGTTAGCCGGGACTTTAACTATAAATATCCCGTCGAACGTGTTAATTTGAAAGGATACATGTGTCCTCGCTTGTCAGCCAAAACGCCGCTTTCGCCCGTTTTATTCGATGCAAGAACCTTTCGCACGACACTTGTATCACCTCTCAGCCTATCACTGTGCTTCATCTATGCGCCACAATCGACAAAGATCGACTGATTCTCCTATGCACGTTGTACACTTACGAACACCACGCGTGTTCCCCAATTGTTTATAAAACACAGAACCCCGTTATATATTTAGCTCTCGCCTTGATCTCTGCATTCCGTGGTAGTGAAGCGAAAAAAAAGGGGAAAAAAATCACCGATCTGTAGCATTTAGTTGAGCGCGACTCGATCGTTGCAACGCGACACCCGAGACCAATCTGACCACAGGAACTGCATCACTTCTTTATTGTGCATATACGATTTCATTGTTCCAACTGATAGGACGGACCGAGCAGGAAGTCGCGACCGCTATGATTGCGTCCGTAAACTGAAACCGTAGCGCGAACGCTATTACAATATACTTAAAGAATTGAGACAGTTTACTATCATGATATAGTTGGTTCGATATAAGACCGCGAGAGAAGACCGCCCGCGTCGGAAATTGGATACGTTTTAAAATAATTTTCAACACTTCTTTCGACGAATCCCATGATGTTTTTCTTTTAATCTCACTCGCGACCCATTTTTTTTTTTTATGCGAAGGAATAAATTGAGAAAAGCTCATTGAAGCCTCTCGGCGTTACTTCTGGAGGCCGGATGGACATCTGGAGTCGAACTGAAGTTATTTCCGGATCGTGTTACTGCAACCTCTTTCCTGATACTCCCACCAGTTCGTAATAAACGCCACATTGTCGTCGATCTCTCGGTATTATAAATCCCGTGGCCCCAACGTGTGTGGTCTATTTGTGGTGGGGCCCGAGGGGAATCGGCAATAATCACGAAATTTTGGTTCTTGGAATTTCGCGCGGAAAAACAAAGCTGGGGCCTTTACGACGTTCGGAGCGCTACTTTATATCATCGTTCAGGCTCGCCCGATTTGAGAAGATCGTTATTTACGATTAATGTCTTGGAAATTTCAAAGTTCTGACTTTGAATTGAGTTGAGTTTTGACTTGATGCCATAGCATAATGTAATGTCAATTAATCATCGGATATAACCAATATAAAGATAATATTTTTTTGTCCTTGTGCACTGTAAAAATAAATTGTAAATTTAAGGTACTGGAACTTGAAATTTGCTTAGCTAGCTTACATTAATTGAAAAATAATGTACTTTTTTTAAAATATAAATACCTCAAATTATGATTACAAATATTTTGCCTGAAGTTTACAAAAATGTTTATAAACAATAAAAATTATACTGTACAATTGCAACGCACATGTGTTTGCAATTATGGAAACGGTTTATGTAAAAAATTTTACAGTAACGTTCATTAATTCAAACAACATGTTTTTACATTTTCGTTACATATGGCGCAAGCGATAAATGACCTAGTCTAATAAAATTCTCAAGCAATGTAAAAATGTTTCCAATAACGTTCAGCAATTCAAACAACATGTTTTTACATTTTCGTTACATATGGCGCAAGCGATAAATGACCTAGCCTAATAAAATTCTCAAGCAATCTTAATAATATCACAACCTTATTTTTTTTTTCTATTAGATTGGTGCGGATGGAGCGAATTCTCGAGTCCGTCAGGCGATGGATGTGCAGTACGTGAAATGGGATTACGATCAGATGGGGATAGTTGCAACCGTTCAATTATCAGAGGTACGGTATTGTCGACTTCGCCAAAGATTTTTGCATCAGTATAGAAATTAAAAAAGCTAATCTTATACATATAAAGAGAAAAAAAATCGATCGGACGTGACGTCATATCGAAAGTACGTAACTTCCGGTCGAAAAATGAAATTTTCAAACCGGAAGCGAGGCATTCCCTACGATGCCACTTTCGACGGTAAAATTAGTTTTCTGGATCGAAAGTGACGTATTTTCGTTATTTAAAATCCCAAAATCTAAATTTTCGGTTTCGAAATTCCATCGTTCATAGCGGGGGCGCGAGGCGTTCGAGCCACAAGAATCGCTTAATAATATAATAATGCATTTTTATTCTTGATTTTTCAGCCTACGGAAAACGTTGTCGCGTGGCAAAGATTTTTGCCAACTGGTCCAGTGGCATTATTGCCGGTATGTAATCCGTAAACCGTGCAGAAAGATATGAAATTTCATTCACGTTTTCGTAGCTAACGGATTCGTTGAGCTCGCTCGTGTGGTCCGTCACGACCGACAGAGCCAAAGAGCTTTTGAAACTCTCCGAGGAAGAGTTCGTCGACTGTTTGAACGAGGCGCTGTGGAAAGTATATCCGAAAAATGGAATCGTCGAGAGTGGAATGAAGGCTCTTCAACAAATACTCGAAGGATTCTCGCTTCAGACGGGAGTCACGAGACAATTGCAGCCATCAGTCTCGGGCATCGTCGAAGGCTCCCGGGCAGCTTTTCCTCTAGGTTTTGGACACTCCACGTATTACGTCAAACCGGGAACGGTGCTCGTCGGGTAAAAATCTTCAACATTTTTTCGCGAACAGCAAACCTAAAAAAAAACAGCAAACACCCCACATAGCGCAGGAATATTTTTGAAAGGTTTTGAAAATATTTTGTTGAAATATTGAAAAAAATCTTACTAATATTTAAAAATGTTTGTGAAATGTGTTAAAGATATTTTGAAAATATTTTTTTGTCCGCTCATAAATCTTACATTGAGATGTTTCAGAAGTATTTCGTAAGATTTGGAAGATTGAAAATATTTCCGAGATGATTTCAAAATATTGCGTGTTACATGAGACCCTGAATGGAACTAAAAATATCAGCGATTAATGATGTGTTGTTTTTTTTTCAGAGATGCAGCTCACAGAGTACATCCCTTGGCTGGTCAGGGAGTGAACTTGGGTTTCGGTGATGTAACGGTTTTAGTTAAATTGCTCGCGGAAGCCTCGATGAACGGCGCTGTTTTCGGCGATATGATGTATCTGTCAAAATACGAAACACTGCGACAGAGACACAACGTCCCAACGATGCTGGCCATTGACGCATTGCACAGATTGTACAAAGGCACGGCTGCTCCAATCGTTCTTGCGAGAAGCCTGGGTCTTCAGCTCACCAACGCTATCTCACCGTTAAAAGTGAATAATGAATACAAAGCGGATGTATATTTTTCCATACGATTCAATTCGTATAAACTTACACTTTTTTTTGTTACAGAAAGTCATTATGGGATACGCTGCGGATCAAAGTGCGCTTCGCTAATGAAGGCCTGCCCTTTTGGCTATCAACTGCGATGTGAAGAATGCTATAGTATTATGTTTTCAAAAACCACGCTCTTTATTGCTATTGCAGAAATTATATAATGTTTTTCGTTGCATCATTTTTACCATTAGTCGACCGACATCCGTGAGATATCTGGGGAGTGGGCAAATCGCATGCCTAGAATAACAGTGTAACAGTCTGTATGGTAATCCCATAAGAGATGTTACACTGTTGTTTTAGGGGTGCGATTTATTATTGATGGTAACACCTCATCGAATAATCGAATGCGATATTTCCTTTTTGATTCCGGCGAATCCCTCATCAACTCATCTGAAAAAGAAGAAGGAATGGTTTTGCGAAGATTCTCGTCTACTGGAGTATTTCATTTGGAGATCCTTACGGAATCCTAGCCATGTACGTGATAACTGCATCGCAGTACGGCCCTCAAATTGTTTCCGGAAACAGACAAACTATACTGTACGATATAAGAATACGATATACGGGTTACTATAAGAAGACTCTTATAAATTTGCTACGTTTCGAAACATGTTTGAATAATTATTAACGGTGTACAATATCGTCTATAAAGTGATATTAATCGTACGGAAGGAGGATTTAACGGACCTCACTGGAAAACTGTAGCGTTGACGCTGTAATGTAAATAAAATTTAAATGAAAAGTAACTGGGACAAAAATAGTTAAATGTTTCCTTAAAATCCTTAAAATATTCAATCTAATTTTTCGACC